>OX101787.1:17500037-17783354 GCA_944452715.1 Ophion slaviceki
ACTATGGGCCTGGTATCGATGATTTCATGTAAGTTGACAAATTTCATGATTTATTTATTTCCAAAGTTTCAAACGCGTTTTATTCAAAACCACGTTTTTCAAATCGGTACTCAAAATTTCTCGAAAACCAATGAACCGATTGCCTTGAGGTTTTTTGTGGTTATTCTATACACCATTATCTAGTACTTGTCATAGGATTTTTTTTCCGTTACTTAGTTTTTGGTTTGAAGGCAAAATAATAACTAATTTTTGGCTCGAAAATCACTATTTATGTTCAAACGTCCGCCATTTTGTCATAAATCGATATTTTCAAAATCGGCTATGACAAGTACTAGATTATAGTATCTAATTTAATATTTTTTTTGGTTTTTTTTTCAGATGATTTTTGAAGAAACGCCAGTGGGTACTGTATACGCATATTTTTTTACGACGCTCCAAGTATCATACAATATCCTTGTATATTTTTGATATCTTTAAATAAAGAAAATTAAACATATTTTTAAACGTATATACTTTTAGATAATTAAAACCCCAATCCGAAAGTTCAAATAGTTTTCCTTGAAAAAATTCACAAAAATGACCTTTTTCCGGCTCCTAGGTGAATATCTCCCCTTAAGGTTGTTATGGGGTTGAATCAACACGTGACCACCGAGCTGAAATTTTTTTCTGGACCTTTATAACCTCTGCTGATCATCCTGTGCACTTGAATATGTTTCACAGTACCGTTTTTTAGGAAAAAAATCGGCAACTCGACGTATTTCGTGGGCTAATTACATTACGCTTATGGAAAACTCCCGATTATTTTTCAGTACATTATTAATATCTGCTAACCACCAGAATGTTACCACGGAGCTGGAAAAATAGGCACGGTTCAACTAATTATCGGACTAACCCTTGGTACCGTGAAAATGAGGATTCACAGTACCGCTATAGAATTATTGTTTTTGATAGCGAGTTTGTGCGAAAATCAAGCACACAAAATGTTAACTATGCAATCATCGCAACGTCGTAGACGGTACAAATGCTACGTACCTTATCGGTATCCGGTAATTATGCCCGGGAACCTCAAACTACTCGGTCAGGATAATTAACAACGAATATTATCGGTACTTATTCTCTTAAGTAGTAATAATTACTCAATATTAATTTGATAACTATTTTCAGAAATTATACATTTCTAGACATTTCTAGGTAAAGACAAAATAACGCGGATTTTTTTTCATACATACATTTTTTTTAGTATATCCGAAAATTATTAAAGTTTTTGTTTTCTTCGACATTATAGACAGCTTTAGTACAGACTTTTTCTTTCCAGCGGAATTTTTTTACTCGGACCGATATTCATTTTTGACAGCTCCTTGGGCCGATGTTGAGGTTACGAACGGAGCGCATATGTCTAACTTCGCGGCATTTCTGCCAACCTAGGCATTATGATATACTACGATTTACAACGTCGCCAATTTGTTTCACGTCAATTGAGCGAGAAAGAGTTATAGAAAATAATTATAAAAAGTAATGGAAACACTTAACGTAATCACCGATTGTCCAAAAGTACATATTTTCACAAATAGATGTAGAAAAATAGTTCGAGAACGCACGTTTAATACGACGATTATTTGAAAGCAAACAGTTGGTAACAGTCCATCGGCTTCGTGCATAAGCATAGGGCGCTCCCCTCGTACTTCACCCCCGACGGCTAAACCCCATAACAACCTTAACATTTCTCTAAACGCAGAACATACACGCACACTCATGGGTGTTGATGATGATTTTTTATAGTTGATGTGATTTTTTATAATTTTTCAAATCCTTAAAAAATAAATATCGTATTTTTGATATAGGTTGTACTTCCAGAAAAAATGAAGAACACTCGGTAAAAAATTAAAATTTCTTTTCAAGAACAGCAGAATGAAGATGATTAAATTCCAGATACGGAACACGCCTGAAAAACTTATTTTGTGTATGCCGAAACGATGAAAAAATATCAAAGTGCATCTTTGATATTTTTTTCCTTCGTCTCGGCATGCGCGAAATAAGTTTTTCAGGAGTGTTTCGTATCCCGGATTTCAAGTCCATTTTCAAAGTAGATGTATAAGTAATAGCATTTAGAGAAAACAATCGGAATGTTTCGAATTTGGAATTTATTTATCTTCATTCTGCTGTATTTAGAATGGAATTTTGATTCTTTTCCAGAATGCTCTATATTTTTGGCCAATACTACTCATCGGGAAAATATGCTACATTTTTTTTGGAAGAGTAATTTCAAAGCCGTGGAATATTATATATTTTGTGAATGTGGTGAAGTAGGTACAGCAGTTTGTGCAAACCGCTGTTTGAAACACGTCCTTCGCGGTGACCACTGTTGCTCGGAAACAAATTATCCGAAACAAATGAATCAAACCCATTTAGTTTTCACATGAAATTATCTAGAGATTAGACGAAGGATTTAAGGAAATATCAATAATTTAAAGAATTGCCGCAGTCCACAGTGAAAGTATCAATTTTCGGTGAAAAAACCGTTCTATTTTCGTTGACAAAAAAAAAGTATTTACTTTTTAAAACTAAACAAAATTGAATTTACTTTATAAAATAAAACAAAAATTGGTTTACTCTTTAAAATTAAACAAAATTGAATTTATTTTTCAAAATTAAACAAAATTGAATTTACTTTTTACAACCTTTTATTTAACTTGCTTCGTTCGTATCTCTTTCCGATTCAAAATTTGTAGTCCATTTTTGAAGCACTTTCTGGCACCCGATTGAGCTGAAATTTGCCATACCTATGTAACTTCGATGACAATGCAATAATGATACCATGGAGCTGGTCTGATGGTGGAGGTGGGAGGTGGGCAACGCAACTCCTTAATAGCATATACTAGGAAAGTCGAGTTTGTGCTCATTTATTTTGTTATTATGAGCACAATTCATTGCACATGATGACCATAGTCTGATGATGGCGGAGGGGGGTAGCCACGGGAAATTCATAATGACATATGTTAGGATGGTCGAGTTTGTGCTCATTTGTTTAGTTATCGTGAGCACTTTTCATTGCACATGATAACGAGAGTCTGATAATGGTGGTGGGAGGTGGGAACTGAAATTTCCTAATGGCAAATGGTAGGAAAATCGAGTTTGGGCTCATTAACTTTGTTGACTTGAGCACTATTTATAATTACACTATTATAAAGTTTCTCGCGAAACCTCTATAACTTAACGGAGACTTTGTCCTTGGAGTGTCATATTTCAGGTGTTTACATTTTATTTTTTTTTAATGGAAACGAGTAAAGCTTTTTGAGTGCGGTTTTTTTCTTGCTTTTATTCATGATATACAGAACGTTAAAAAAAATTTTTTCAACCAAAATGGCGGCCGTTGCAGCTCCGCGAAAACAGGTCCTCAAATCGCGGGAGGTAAACGGCTGACATCACTGCCCCCTCTTTGTTGATCTGAAACACAAATTCAAAGCATATTATCAATCTGTGACCCTTTGGTCATGGAATGACAGATGGGTTTTTCGGTTACTACAAATTTCGGAAAATGGCGGCAATTTAAAAAAAATCGAATTTTCGCGTTTTTTTCGCATAAAAAGATAAATCATAAATGCAAAAATGTATCTATCGAAAAAACGATCCGTCATTCCGTGAAGACATATTTTCTGAGTGTGCTCTCCAAATTTCAGGTCGATATGTTAATTACAGCGGTCAGGAGAATGTCAGCCATTTTTAAAAACGTGTTTTCGAGAAAAACGCGTTTAAAGTTTTGTAATGTGTTTACACAAATGTGTTTATAATCACCGCTAATTGGCAATGCCTGGTCCATAGAGGCATCCCTCCTCTTCTTCTAGCTGCTCATGTTGAGCTCAAATTGATTTTTTGAAAATTTCAAGGACAAAGTCTACCTTAAGGCAAGGTTTTTGATTACGCCGATGTCGGAATGGCATGGGAAATAAATAAATAAAATGCTAACACTAAAAAGTATAAAATAAACTAAACGTGAAAAATCTCTTTCAAAACGAGTTTTTATTTATAAACTATTGAACTAAGAAGTAAAAAAATAATATTTAGTGTATGAAGTTAAATAATAAAGCTACCGAAGAACCCCATCCTTGATCACTGATCAAAGGCGCAGGCAGTACATACTTAGTAAAACTCACATAAACATAGAACTTTTAAAAATTTGGACATTGTCGTAAAAGCTTGAGAAATGAAACGTAATTATACTTGAAATAAAGCCTCAAGCATTTGAGAAAATACTTATATTTTTTAAAAATCTATGTTTATGTAAGTTTTATCAAGTATGTACTACCTGCACCTTCGATTAGTGATCAAGAATGGCATTCTCCTGTAGCTTTACTATTCGACTTTATACACCGATTATCATTTTTTACTTTTTATTTCGATACTTTATCAATAAGAGCGTGTTTAAAAAATAATCTTACGTTAGGTTTTTAAAACTATCAACGAAGTTCTATGCACTATGAACGAAAAAAAAAATCCTTCTTCAAGTATTGCTTTGGATATGTAAAAGAAGCTTGGAAAATTGAAAGTTGATCGGGGCAGTGATTTTTGAGATTCCGCGGTGACCGATCTTGAAACAGTAATTTTTTCTCACAAAGTTTTTCGACAAAAACGCTTGTAAATTTCGCTGGCTCGCGGAACCTGCCTATAAACGCTCATAACTCTCTTAAATTTGACGGGATTGACTTAAAATTTACAGAGAATATTCTTTTAATGTTATATTTTGAGAATCCGTCATGAAAGAAAAATTGAGGTTTTTAAGAAATGCTGGTAGGTGTACGCCCTTCAAATAGCTAAATAGAGAAACTAAACTTTGAATAGCAAGGGGGAGGGGGAGAGAGGGAGAGAGAGAGAGAGAGAGAGAGAGAGAGAGAGAGAGAGAGAGTCAGATGGGAAAGACAGCTAACGCGCGCAACGCGGAGTCGGTAATTGCGCTTAGATTACAGGAGTGCAAGGTGCGGTTGAATGCGTTCGGGACATGCGGCCTGAGAATATGTCAGTCCCTCAAGTTAAGCAGCTTTCGGCGTGTCCAATAATCGGATGGATCACCGGCGCGATGTTAGTCGTGACCCGTACTGCGGCTGTGGCAAACACTCGCGCGAGCTTCGAGCAGGACTCCGACTGATTTTCCTCCTACGATTCCCTGTAGGATCATCCGTCTCTGTCGACGCGGAAATAGGTACGCGCGTGTATGTGCTACCACTTTCTTGCAGCTCCCCAGCGATCGGGGGCAAATGCGCCAACGGCTGCAGGAATAGACGACTCTGCAGTCCCGGTCAATGCATTTATATCGAGGACGAGATTGTGGATGACGGTTCAGGGAATCGAAGTATTTAAGGACCACGATAAAAGTTGGATACAGAGAGTGCTTTGTATGTTGTTATTTCTATATGTTTATTGTACAAAATTTTAACTAATTATATGATTAGTTAAGGGAATACCTTTAGACTTTCTCATTTTCATGAGTTTTTTTTAAGGAAAGATTTCTTCGGCATTTTTGAGCCTTAGGGTATATTTTATTACTACTTTTGGCTATTACAAGGTATTTTTGAAAAATATTCATGTTGAAAAGGGGCTACGGCATGGTCTTCTAAACGGGTTGCGACGGATGTTGTCACACGGCGTGACACGTAGCGTCGGCGGGATTACTCTGAAAAAAAACCAACGAAAGCTTTTCTTTCATTAACACTCATGTGCAGAATATGAACCAAGAAAAAGTGAGAAATGTTGAAAATCGATTAAATGGTCCGCTTTGAAACAAAAAGATTGAATTTTCCAAAAAATAGCTACACTTTGCAATAAAATATACGTTTTTTGTTATTTTGAAAAACATTTAGGGTCATGGTTTAGACAATAAGGTTAGAAAGATATATACCAAATTCATCAGAATCGCTCGATTAGTTTTTTAGCTGTACGTAACGCCGGTTTTGAAAATGAGGTTTAGACGACCGTGCCATACGTCCGCCATTTTTGAAAACTAATATAAAAAAATAATGTAAAAGCCAAATGTAGTAATAAAACACACCATATGTCTGAAAAATGGAGAAGAAATCTTTCCTTAAAAAAAGACATGAAAATCAGTAAATTTTTTCTGGCCTAAAGTTAGAAAACGTTATCGTAATGAGAAAAATAAAAAAGAGTTTTACCAAAACGTTGAATTATAAATTATAAACGTTGTTATATAAAACATACGGTAATAAAAATGTTGAATAAACTGAAAATAAGTGGTAAAACTTTTAGTATCCTTAGATAAAAAGTATGTTTAATTCATTATTGTTGTAAGAAAAATGCATTATTTATCTTAGTGAAGAATGTGACGACAAAGATGTATCGTATAAACATTTTCAATAAATTAGACGATACAAAAAGTCCATGATAAAAAAAACGTTTGATGAAGCCAATACATACAGGATGGCCCGAAAAGTGAATTCCAAACGGAGAAATCTACATGCCAATCCGAATCACCGAAAGGTTAGTTCTACGATCTCTTTTAAATGTTCGAGAAAAAAGTATTTTTCAATTTTTCTTTTCTGTATGTACTTCACTCGTCATTTTTGTTCACTTGTGTTTTCGTTATGATAGCCAATAGATGAATGACCAGCTGTCCACAATCGTAAATGCCTAAGATTTTGATTTAAAAAAAATTAGGGTTGATAAGAACAGTTAGAGTCTAGTTGAGAAAAAAAAAAGATTTAGTTGAGTTTAAATGACTTCCTGTTGCTTCTAAAATTTCTGGAAGGAAAGTACATGCACAATGCAGAAAAACAATAAAAACTTATGGTACGGGAGAGTCGGAAAAAAATATAAAATGTTTTTTTTTTCGAAGACTATAAAACATGGTAGAGTATACACGGGGGTGATTTGTATAGGTATTAATAAGAGACATCTAGATTTTCATTTTGAAAGTCGCTTTTCCGCCCACCCTGTATAATAGTTGATAAAACCAAACAGACTTTATAAATTTTGAATCCCATCGTGTGAGAAATATATTTTATATCAAAATAAATATATTATGTAAGAACGGTCAATAAACCGAGTTATAAAAAATGAATTACGTGATATAAATACATTGTTCAAAAACTTTCAAAACATTGTTCATTACAATAAATATATTATATGAATGTCTTCAATAAGTTATATCATATGAAAAATATTTATTCATTCAATATAGTGTACAGCATTTATGATCTTTCTACAGAATTCTGCTTAGGCCAATACGCGTAAATTCAATGGTGTTCCGCCTTCAGCCTTTATTTATTTTCAGTATGTTAATATAAAAATATATATTATATAAAAACTTCTAAAAAATTATCAATTTTTGACACGGAATATTTCACTCCTTTTTTACAAGTTTTTCTTATTTTTTCGTCGAAATCTGATTATTTTACCGTACCCCCATAAAATTCCCTCGAAGCTCCTCATTAAGTTCTCTATCGAAAATATCGTAATTCGAAAGTGAAATAAAACAAGAAATGGCAAGATCGCCGTCGATTTTGCACGAAACGGCCCATAGGTACGCTCGTTCAAACCTCTCCATTTTAGCTGTCAGCCAAAAAGGGGGAGAGTACAAAATAAATTTAAAAAGAACGAAGGGTCGGGAACCCGCGGCCTCGAAATTTGTCACAGCGGCCCGGGGCAAATTGAAATGTATTCCAAAGAAAAAAGCCGAATGAGCGACGATCCACTTCCAGGCGCAATACAAAACAGACCCACGCACGCGAGGAGGAGAATAGGAAGTACCGATGGACCGATCATTTTTTTGTTCCATTCTCTTCTTCTTCTTTTTTTCCATCGCGTTGAGTCTCATACAACCCTCGCCATTTGTCGCGCACAAAGAAAACACCGATATAGCAGAGGGGTTGGAAATGAAGGGCTTGCAAATACCGTTTGCCGTACGCCCCCCCCCCCCCATGTGTGTATAAAGCCCCGGACAATCGAACCTCATCGCAATTTCATTCGTAAAATATGTTCGTACATTTGTACGAATGACAAATTAAAAAGATCGATCCTCGCGAACTTCAGCCTACACAGCAGGGAGACCTAGGAATTTAGGTTCAGCCTGATAAGGAACATCACTTAAGTGTCCGCCTTCGATTTTGTTGAAACTCACATATGTGATGAAGTATTGAAAACGGTAATTACATACTTTAGTGACTTTTCCTAAATATGGCGCTATGTATATAAATATGGAACCCATCTTTTCAAAATACACTGAGAAAAAAAATCATCGATCCAATATCAATGGTGTTATTGAATGAAATTTCGTTGATTCAATTGTAAAATCGTTTGTGCAAATAATCGGATTTATTAGTCCAAACAAAACGCTATTGACTTCTATAACATGATAACATTGAAAGTTTTTTTTTTCATTCAAAATATATATTGTTAGCCGAGAACAATATATCATTGAAACTATCTAAAAAATTATCGCGAACGAATTATATAGTTTTGAATGCAATTTCTGCAACGAACGAAAAAAGCGTTTCAATTCACAACATGAATATTGTTTATTCGAGTATACAAGAAAAATTGAATTTCGCTCGTTTGATTCAAATAAAACTCCTATTGAGTAAATATGTTATTTTATTGTTTTCACCATATCCGATATTGATTTGAAGTACATTATTCGTTAAAATATTAATATTTTATTTTTATTGAAAAATATAAAGCAAATGCCTGAATTGGTTAAAAAATTATGCGAAAGTAAAATTTGTTTCTTGCACATTTGGTTGAAAAATTCAACCAAAATGATTTCAAGTGTTGTCGAAAGATGGCAACTTTGCGGACATTGAGGTTCCCAGCAATGCTCTTCATTCACCAGCCAAGATTCGTAATCTTTTATTAAACCTTGATGGTTCAATATTGAATATATATGGTTTACGATGGGCAAGATGGGTTTTTTTCTAGATGTTTACAAAGCTTTAGTTTGTGTTAATCCGTTGTTAGAAATAGTTTATCTTGGTGCCAGATAGCCAAAAAATTACATACATTAAACTATTTTTTTCTCTGGTGTTTCGTGGTAAAAACATTTCAGAAAATTCGTAAAGGCTCAGTGTAGTCTAGACAATAACATATATATTTTTTAAATTTAATCTTGGATTGTTGCTAACGTTCCAAGGGCCTTAAGTGATATTCCTTGTGGGTGAAGTGTCGACTGTACGATTCAGTAAGCTCGCGTGAAACGAAGTTTTGCCGTGTCTCTCTTAATTTATCCGCCGGTTTTCTCGACGTCGAGGGGCACGCGGAGACAGCAGGTTTCCGTGTCGCGAGAAGGACCTATCAAGACCGTGTGTTTGCCTCAAACGAGCCGTATACGCGTATACATCGCGCGGATACTTAGGTATACACGTGATTGATTATAGAGTTTAGCTCGAAGAAAGGGAGAGACTCTGCAGAGTCATCACTGTCACTTTTCCAACGAGATACTTTTAATGATACCCAAGGATTAACATATCCGACTAATGATCTCTTCCAGACCCTGCCCTACTCTCCTTTCTCCTTCTCGTCACTCACAGACAATCGCTCGCGACAAGAACACTCTTATCTCATCACACATATACACATACACGTGCATGTACTATGATATATGTCTTATATCATAATAAACATGTTTTGGGAAATTTTTAATCAACTATCGCTGCTTGAATGGAAAATATATTTTCATTTTTAAAATCGTTTGTCTTTCTCGGTCGAACCGAATTGAGCTGAAGTAATATATTATGATGTAATATAATATATAATGTAAATTAAGAAAAGCTAAGATAAGGTAAGATAAGAAAAAAGAAGATAATATGAGATAAGATAAGATAAGATAAGATAAGATAAGATAAGATAACATAAGATAAGATGAGATAAGATAAGATAATATGAGATAAGATGCGATAAGATAAGATAAAATAATACAATAGAATCATATATACCGGGTGAGGCAACAACTATTAGCAATAGAAATATTTTCTAATCTATTGGACTTGGGAGAAAAATTTTACCACAAAATGTGAATAGTTCAAAGAGGGTCATCGAGTGGTGGCTACCAGGTTCATCCAGGTCGAGGCGCTTCGATGATTTCACGGTCACCTCCATTTCTTAAATGGGTACACTATTTGTCTTCAGAATTTTATTATCAAAGAAATAACAACGAATTCACACACCAAATTTCAAGATGTTCGATCGAGATCAAGTACAAAAAATCGATAAAACAGAAACATTAATGTTTCCAGCCTAGAATCGATAAAAAACGATGTAAACACTTACTCCTATAAAAGGTGTTCAAAGTGATGGCCACCACTTTCAATACACGCTTGCAATCTGATTCGCATTGATTGTTTTGTCTCATTAGTCACCAGACTTGACACCACTGGACTTTTTTTCAATGGGAGACTTTCGAAGACATGGTGTACAAAGAACTGTCGACCACTGCGCACGATATGCAAGGAAGAATAATTAGAGCCTGTTCGTTGATTGAACGGGAACAGACTGACGTGATTAATGAGACAATACAATCAGTGCTAATGAGATTGAAAGCGTGCATTAAAAGTGCTCGCGATCACGTTGAGGACTTTTTGTAGGAGTAAGTGTTTACACCGTTCTTTAATCGTTTCTAGGCTAAACAGATTGAAATTGCTCGTTTGTCGATTTTTTATACCAAATCTGGATCGAACAACTTGAAATTTGGTGTGTAAACTTTTTTTAGTTCCTTGATCAAATTCTGAAGAAAAAAAACATAGTGGTCTCATTAAAAAAAAAAACGGAGGTGACCTTGAAATCTGCAAAGTGTCTCCACCTGGATGAACCTCATAGCCAGCACTCGATGATCCCCTTCGAACTATGCAACTTTAGTAGGAAAAGTTTTCTCCCAAGTCTGACGAGTTTTAAAATATTGCTACTGCTAATAGTTGTTGCCTCATACTGTATTCTAATACAATATAATATGATATACTATAGTATAATGTAATATAATATAACCCCCACTTGCGATTTTGAAAAAATCAATTTTTTTTTATTGCATTTTTTTGAAGTGCAGTTTTTTTGATGCCCGGAATAGATGACTCTATGTAAGTTTACAAAAAAAAATATTTTCTTCGGGTAAACTGAAATTGAAACTTTAAACGCGTTTTTCTCAAAATGGCATTTCTGAAGTCGGTGACCAAGATTACTCGAACACTAATGAACCGATCTTCTTGAAATTTTGCAGGCTTATTTAACACATAAAAATGTAGTCTTTAATCGTTCGATTTTTTTTCGAAAAAAATGGCCGTTTTATAGACAAAAAACGGCCGTTTTTTTCGTTAAAATCGAACCATTAACTTTGACTGTCCGCCATTTTGTGAAAAATGAATATTTTTTAAAATCCTTCGATTAAAGACTAGTTTATACTTATATTTGACTAAATCCATCCGCATTTTTTTTCAGATGATCCACTTCGCCGCAATGTTGGTCACCGCAAACCGTGTATATAAAAACATTATTTCATTGACGGCCATTTGCCACTAAACAATGTAATATTTTTCAATAAAAAAATTACTGAAAGTTCTTCAAGATGTATTCTTTAAGATAGTATATTGATCGATTAAAAAAGTTTTTTAGTTTTCTTTTAAAAAATTCATGAAAAAGGCCTTTTTTGCGCTACAAGTGGGGGTAACGCCTTAAGTCTTCGAGTGCACACCTCCGCCGCCAACCTATAAGTGCATCTTGGGTCAATCTTACCCAAGGCGTTTTTCAAAACGTTGTATTCCGGTAAATATGCATTTTTTTTTGTAGAGACGTTTTTTGTAGTAAATTATCCATATTTTATGGCCCTAAATTTATTTTTGGACGAAAACTAAAATTAAATGCCAAAACGTTCGTTCAAAGTGGGGCATACGTTGAAAAATATGTTGAACAATACTAAATACGTACGGTCAAAACGACTCAGTGTGCACTCGAAGGGTTATTAAAACGTATTCTTTATTTGAAAAGTACGAACATTTTTATTTCAATATAAGGCACAAACATAGATGTTATGGGTGGAACACAATATCCGAAGAATGGCCGCCTCGTCCCTGTTTGCAAACGTTCACTCTTTTGATGAAATTTTCAATAACATTTTGCCATAATTGCGGACTAATTTCATTAATGGTGCGTCCAATTGCTTCCTTGAACTCCGAAATGGTCTGTGGATCATTGGCATACACTTTTCCTTTCGGAAAACCCCAAACAAAGAAGTCCAATGGCGTCAAATCGCACAATCTTGGTGGTCAATTCACATCGCCGCGGTGCGAGATAACACCACCATGAAACTTCGACCGCAATAACAGTGCAGTAACAATGCAGCAAATAACAATTTCTATGCATAGCTCGATCGTGTAATTCTCCATGACTAAACCTCAATACTTCCTGATGCCAGTTGTCAAAGATTAGTACTCTATGTTCGCCACAAAAAAAAATGGGGCGTAATTTATAACGACAGGTAATTTCGAGACACCCTTTATATCGCTCAGGTTCACAATGAGACGTCGAGGACTGCAATGCCATATTCTCTTCGGGACTTAATTTAGGAAGTTTCGTTAACGTTGTCTCTCAGCGATGAATAGGTCTTCTTGTATACCTGTGCGATGTCCCGCGGTACCCAACATTCCTACCCAATTTTACATACCTCAGCAAATGCGATAATACCTCTGCATGTACAGTCGAATTCGCCAGAAATGAATTATTCGCACTTACGATCAAAGGATTTGAGTGTCATTGCAATCCGTCAATTATTAGTACGACAGGGTGAAGTATTTGGTCGAAAGAGCGTCGAGGTGGAAGGTTTTCTTGGGCCCGATGGATTAAGGGGGGAAATCCCTTTAGACGTCCGAAAATGAGTCATTTTTCATGAATTTCTTTAATGGTGATAAAATAATCGCATCATTTAAAAGTTTTTACATTATCTGATTACAACTTTCAAGTGTAAAAAAAATTTGGTTCTTTTTTAAAGAAAACAAAATGGTGGCGTTATAAGGTATTCCTTTAGGCGTCTTTTGAAAAGCTCATGTTATAACTTAAAAAGTTATGGATCGATCTGGCTGAAATTTTGGGAGGTTTCTCACTATAACATTATTGGAAGGATATACCTGTAAAAATATGAAAAAAATCAAAAATTAAGTAGGCTTTTTAATCAATTTTTTTATATTTTGGACCATTCTCTCGACAATTTTTACCCCAAAAAAGTAATTTATTTACGCGATAACCTTAAAACTTTAGGTATGTGCTTCCAATAATGTTACAGTGAGAAACCTCCCAAAATTTCAGCCAGATCGATCAATAACTTTTATGAGCAGTTTTTAAAAATACGCCTAAAGGCCTTATATCGCTGCCATTTTGTTATGTTTAAAAAAGAAACAAAATTTTTAGGACTTAAACGTTGTAATAAGGTCAAAATGTTAGAATGATGTGATTATTTTATCACCTTTAAAAAATTCATGAACAATGACTTATTTTCGGGCGTTAAAGGGATTTCCCCCTTAATGCAAATCATCGAGGAAAAGAGATAGGGGGAGCGTACGTAAAATATTGCAGATAGATAAACAACGGGTAAATAATACCCGAATCTTTCACAACAGTCAAATCCAGTTTAGGCGAGAGTCTAAATTAGAAGGTCCTCGAAAAGCGTTTTTTCGGGAATTTTTCCAGAATGGAAAAAAACAAGTGAGCCCAGTAAACATTGAGGTATCTTTTCATGTATATTTCGAATGTATAAAAAAAATGTCACCATGAAACAATAAATGACTGCAGATTCATCAGCCTATTCCATGTGCGTCTTGCCCCCAATCAGTAGGAACGATGCAGCTCATGACTCTTGACTGAACCAATTAAACCAATAAAATGTTTAATTGTCATATATTTTTATTCTGGGTGAATTAAGAAATAGCTGACAAAATCCTAAAATTATAACTTTACTCAGGTTTGAAAAAAAATTCTTAAAAAAAACTTTAACGTGCTATAAAAATTATTTATAAAGACTTTTTCAACGACTTTTTTAATTCACTTAAAAGAGATTTTCATACTGAAGAAAATAAACTTTGGTTTGATTCAATACTTCGTTTAGTTTTTTTTTGCTATCACGCCCGTCAATTTGGAAAAATCGTGAAAAAGAAAACGGGAGAAAACGCGCTTCAAAGTTTTCAATAGGAGGAAATGTCAATATCAAATATCAATCGCTTCTCAGCTTTTGGCCTTGTATCTTCGAAAATATTTACAATTGGCCTTTGTAACTTTGTAAATATATTCTTGGATAGTTGATCTATCGATTTGAGCAAATAAAAAAAAACGATTTTTCGGACCTTCTAATTCAAGCTCCGGCCTTAACATTTTTTCGCGATCGAGAGTTTCAACTGTATGCGTGCATTTGCCTTGTGAGCAGATCGCGTGACGTTTATGTGCCCTCGCGATCGAGTGACGTTTCCGCGTGACTTATAAACAGTCGCAAGGATTCGCAAAACTCCGCTTTGCCTTCTTTCGTCTCATCCGCTAATCGTTGGGAAAAAGGAAAAAGAGCGAAATAATGCGAGGAAAGGAGGGTACAAAAGTTCTACGCCGATTAAACTCGCGAAAAGATAAAATTGTAATTATACGTCCGCACGTTGGATTATTATGTTCTATTAGTTATCGTGCGGCGCGCTTTTGTTGTGACGGACGGGAGCGTATTTGTAATGATCTAACATCCAACATATGTGCATACATACGTTTATAGTATTGATTAGGGTGATGTAAAAAATCTACTTTTTTCGAATTTTCCGATTCAGTAGTTGCAGTAAGGTAAAATAAGACGCCTGTTAAAATATGAGCCCTTAAGGGGTAACATCACTGAAGAATTTTTTTTTAATTGGCTTACGAGATGCTTTGAACCATCTAGAATAAAGGGAAAAAGTTCGATACCTCTAAAACAAAGGTCCGCAGGCCCGTGTGGGTCTGCGACAACGTTGTGAAATTTGCAATGAAAAACTAATGCATTATTCATTACTTTTTTAATGGGTAATGAAAAAAAATCATTACCCATTACATAACATTCAATAATGTAAAAAAAAAATCCATTGCTCATTACATTACATTTTGTAATGTAAAACATTTTCATTCCAAAATGCAATGTAATGGGTAATGGAATTTTATTACATTACAGAGTGTAATGTAATGCGTAATGGAATTTTTTTACATTACAAAATATAAGGTATTGAGTAATGGGATTTGTTCACATTACTAATGTAATGTAAAAAATCTCCATTACTCATTACAAGGTAATATGTATTATTATTCGTTTCCCATCGGGTCAGATCGACCCAGTGCAGACACCGCTGCCCCTTATGGGAAACGAATAATAATCCTCATTATATTGTAATGAGTAGTGGAGATTTTTCACATTGCATTGCATTAGTCATGTGAAAAATTCCAATACTCATTACCTTATATTTTGTAATGTAAAAAAGTGCATTGCTCATTACATGACATTTTGTAATGTACAGAAAATCCATTACTCATACATTACTTTCTGTAATGTAAAACATTTCCATTACCCATTAAATTATAACGGGCAATGAAAATATTTCACATTACAAAATGTAATGTGATGAAGAATGGAAATTTTTAACATTACTAAATTTAATGTAATGGGTAATGGCAATTGTTTGCATTACAAAATGTAATGCAATGAGTAATGGAAATTTTTTACATTACTGAATGAAATGCAATGAGTAATGGAAATTTTTCACATTACTGAATGAAATGTAATGGGTAATGAAAATTTTTTTCATTACGAAATGTAAAGTAATGGGTAATGAAAACGCTAATGCATTACAAAAAGTAATGCATTATTTGCAATCCTGGTCTGCGATGGCAGTGACTGGTCCGTGTGCGAGGCGTCGACGGTTTTTCTCGAAATGGATTCTTCAAAACGGCACGCAGCATAACTCCAACAATTTTCATTCTATTCACTCTAAATTTTGAGCACATCTTTAAAGTAACATTTCGAAGAGAAATACGTATGGGATTTTCCATGAGTTAATTAGAACATTAGTTTTTTACAAATGATTGTCCTTTTTTTCAGTCGAGAATTGAGTTTTTACTTTAAATGCTTGCAGATTACACAAAAATTCATATTTTCAAAATCCCCTACATATTTCTGTAGCTATACTCATGTAAATGAATAGAATTTTTTTATTTTTGTCCAAATTTAAATTTGCGTTAGTTATACGGCATGCCGCAGAGCGTCTCAAATTCAACATGCCTCGCGACAACGACTGCAACGTCACCATTTTGAACAATTTTTTTGTTTAATTTTTTTTGTTCGCTTGATGCTATGACTAATAACGTCCTTGAATATTATTATCCTCTCACTTCTCATTCACCCAAAAAATCGCGAAAAATCATTTAATTTTAGACGTTTACAGTGCTAAAAGCCCTTAATATTAATATTTAGAAGTTTCGCATCGCGATTTTTTATTTTGCATGCTAATAAATGGAGGAAAATTTTGCTTACTTTTTTTAAAGTTTATAACTCGCGAACGGGTAACCGTACAACAATGCCCAAGACATATTTCTATAGGGAATCGATCGCTCTAAAAAAAGTGTGTTATCGTTTTATGATAAATTTACTGTTTCGAAAGTTATTCAAGGTCCAAGTTCAATTTATAGTAAGGTTCAAGATTTTTTTACTTTTTCAGCGAAACTATCGGACTCATCACAAAATGTCACGGAACCTTTTATGCACATCATTTCATTTTCTATTAAATCAAGTCATTAAATAACTCAAAAATTTACTAGTTTAACAGCTTGATAAATTCAGCTTTTGGAGAAAAGTTGCTATTTCCGTGAAATTAATTGTTATGTTAACCAAAAATATAAATAAAAAGATGCCAATTTTTATGAAGTTACTTGTTAATGTTCACTGTGGATGCAAATTGTAAAACACTGTCGTATTTTATTCGTGTTTTTGATAATTTTGCCTCAAACCAAAAATGTTTAATATGAAAGTTATGAAAGAAATGTCTTTATCATCTTTTGTACTTTAAATAAACAATGAAAAGTAACTTTATGAAAATGTATGTCTTTTTATTTATATTTTTGGTAAATATAACAATTAATTTTACGGAAATGGCAACTATTCTGTAAAAAAGAATTTGTAGAGCCGATTTTTTTAAATCAGCTTAACATAGATATGAGATGACAGCATTTTCTCGACATGAGGAGGGCATTTTTTAAAAAGAGGTCGTTAATTTCGAGGAGACATTGCCCCCTGAAGGATCATATAATACCCCCTCCGAGACCCCGTCTACTATTTTTAGAACAAAATCATGAACTCGTGCAGACCCAGTTTTCGAATCACTCCGTTGGATGCATGACCCAATGTCCTAGTACTAGAACTTAATTTTCAAATTCAGTTAAACGTTTTTAATTACGTGCCACATCAGCGTGCCACATGTGGTCAGACTGTTTACCCAAACAAATATTTGGACTGTTTTCTTCTACGTTTTGACTTGCCTAACAAGGAACATCACCTAAGTGCCTGCCTTCGATTTTGTCAAAACTCATATATGTGATAAAGCATTGAGTACTATTAGACAAGTATTTTTTTATCGGTGGAAAAACCGTTTTGAGGGGGTAATCCACCCCTCAAAGAAAGGGGTGTTACCCCTTAATTTAATTTTTTTTAATTACTTCTATAGTGAATTTTTCCTCGCTTTCCACAAGAAGAATTTTGGTTTTTGTTTCTCAGATCTCGATACGCCTTTATTTGAGGAGTGATTCCCCCCTTGAAACCATTTTCCGCCGATAAAACAAAAATACGTGTCTAATAGTTTTCCATGCTTTATCACATATATGAGTTTCAACAAAATCGAAGGCACTTAAGAGATGTCCTTGTAAGTCAATATAAGAACACCCTCTACGTATCAAACCTAAATACTTATATCGTTAGGGCGTTATTGATACGTTTATGTATGGGTTTATATGATCCAATGATTTTGCTCTAACATTAGTACAATGGGCCCCTCAGGGGGATATAAATATGCATGTCTTTATCCGAAGGTGATTTTGGAGAAATTGGAGCTTTCATAATGTCATTGTGTATAGGGCTGATATGAGGAAGGTCGTTGAAGTGGAATCTCCTCAAAATCACCTTTCTCCATATCTATAAATGCGTACACCCATATCGAACCTAGTATTGCGCATGCACAATTCATGAATTCGTGCAATTAACATTTTGCGCTATACCATTATACGTTTCGCGGATGATAGTGCCCGTGCGTGTGTATTTACCTATATATTGCCTGCACGCACATATATAGGGTGTCCCTCTTATCTCTACCACCCGAAATAACTCGGTAATTATCGACGTCACAAAAAAATGTTCCCGACAAAAGTTGTACGGTGTTAAAGGGGCCATCAAATGCGACAAATTTTTTTTTATTTCGTTGGAGACGCTGACACACAACGAAGGTCACCTCCACATTTGTAAACGGAATGGTACATTTTTTTAACCATCTTGTGGAGCACCTCAAGCCGCATAAAAAACATTACGGGCTCAAAGCCGTTCAATGTCATTCAAGGTCACCTATTAAAATGAAATACAAATCTAAATAGGTGACCTTGAATGACATTGAACGACTTTGACCCCCTAATATATATATATCATTCATTACATTCTTTCACAAGATTCATTAGAACTTAGTCACTCACAAACAACTATAAATATTGATTTCAGACGAAAAAGTCAGCGACAAAATTTTTATGGTTTGTCAATGTCTACATTTTGGTAGACTTAGATTTTTTTAAAGAGGAAGGATGAACCTGTTTTCAAGGTCACCTCCACTTTTTTTTAATAGAAAAACCCCTTTTTCATTGCCCACCATTGTTGATCGCAAAAAAACCAACGACCTACAACATCATGACCTTGAAATACTAACAAATTGTAAAACGTAATTGAAGCAAGGCAAGCAAAAAAGTTGTGCTTTCAGACGCAAATGATGTTTTCATTTCATAACATTTGTTTGGGCTTGTTTTGGTTTAGAGGGTGTAGAGTGAAATCTACAGAGACGTACCAGCTACTCGGGAAGATACGAAGGAACGGACAAATCAGGCTCGTTGCGCGATTTCTAACGCATCATTCAGAAGTCGTAACGTAAAATGTACCGCGGTGAATGGACACATTTTTGAACATGTCGCGCAATAAAAACGTCATTCGCGTCTGAAGCCGTCGCCGTTTTTGCTTGCCTTGCTTTGATTACCGTTTTGCTATTTATTTGGTACTTCAAGGTCAGCCCAAGGTCATGATATTACAGGTCATTGGTTTTGTTTTTTTGTGCTCTACATTTGTGGCCAATAAAGAAGAGAGGTTTTCCCCTGAAAAAGTAGAGGTGGCCTTGAAATCAGGTTGATAACTACACTTGAAAAAATCTGGGGCTACCAAAATGTAGACACTGACAAACCATTCAAATTGCATCTTTGGCTTTTTCGTCTTAAATCAAAATTCATAGGTGTTTTCGAGTAGCTAGTTTCTAGTGAATCACCCGGTATATACAGGGTATCCTGTTATGAATAGATTATCCTGCAACTGTCGATAGGTCAGATCATGTCCTCCTATATCTTGGAATTTCAGGATAGTAAAAGTCCCACGGTTTCCGAGATAAAAATCATCTGCTTCTGGTTTTTCGCATGCCATTTCAACAAATTACAACTTTTTTTACCCGGTTTTTTTAAAACACTCTTGGTTATTTCATTTATCTAGAAATGTATTTTTCTTAACCTTAAATGTTAAGGAAACTTTATAAAAAAAGATCTTATGCAGAATTTTCATTCAAACCAATTCGAACATCTGACTTTGATAGCCTGCGGTGTAAAAAAATGTACTGCGCACATCGTGCCAGTTACTTTAAAAAGTTGCTTAGTTATTGTCGGTTCATATCATTCGTAGAAATGGCATGGGAAAAACCAAAAGCAGATGATTTTTTTCAAAAAAATAACATGAAGAAACTGAAATTCCCGCATATAGTAGGACATGATCCGACCTATCGACCTTTGCAGGATTATCCATTCACAACAGGACACCCTGTATATATAAATCCGCATAGGCTTTATGCCTCATATGTCAACTTAAGGTCGGCAGGCTGGCGGATTGCAATGGTAAAACGTAATTAGAGCCGAATCCGGGGCAACGGAGAAGCGAGCAGGATAACGGCAACATAGGGAGGCGGAAGGACGCCCGCGTGGTTGCAATACATACAAGAAGGAGTAGTATTACAAATATCAGCTTAACACACAGCACTGTTCGCGCTCTCGCTACATTCCGTCATATTATGACACTTTGGAATCGTGCGGATTTGTTCGAGCCTGCGTCATGAATCGAAGCGAAGCGGCATCTGTTAGGTTTAGGAGGAAACGCGACGAATCAATAGTTCAATGATGAAACAAGAGAGGTCGCCACATTGATTGTGGCCAGGTGAAAGTTATTTCGCCGTCCGTTGTTTTAGCAAAAATCATAATTGTCGTGCAACAAAATTAGAAAAGAGTTATTTTTATGAGCTGCATGGGTTAATAGTCTTCGGAGCCGGGTCTTAAGGAGGGTGGAGCGGTCGAATTGAGTGAATTGACGGTTTATCAGTTTTTTTTTCAACGAACCTCAAAAAAATCCATATGAGCTATAGATTTATTCTGTAGATGCTAATTTTTCATAAAATATATAATTAAAGGGCAAAATGATGCATTTTTTAATCTTTATCACGTAAATAAGGACAACTTTTGTGTTATTACGAACTTGAAAAAGTATAACATTATCGATGTTTATTGTGAAAAAACTGCGTCAGCGAAGGTTTCATACAACTCAGACTGACATTGTTACTAATTTACAATTTTTACCATTTATATTTATGTCACGAGATTATTTATTATTATCTTTAATTATAATCAAGTGTTGCCGAAATACGGCAACTTTGCGGACATTGAGGTTCGCAGCATTACTCTTCATTCATTACTTCATAAAGTTCGCCCTCTAAGATTCGCAATCTTTCATCAAACCTTGATGGTTCAATCTTGAATGTATATATGGTTTACGATGGGCAAGATGGAGGCCTAAAACAATGTTTACAAAGCTTTAGTTTGCATTAATACGTTGTTAGAAATTATTTCTCTTGGTGCTATATAGCAAAAAAAATAACATCACCCGTAGCGTGAACATCTTGCTCATCTGACCACTCGAAAAAATACGCACATTAATTTTTTTTGTTCTCTCGTGTTTTGTGGTGAACAAATTTTAAGGAATTCATCACGACTCAGTATAGTTCACACAATAACAGACATATATATATTTTCAAATCTCGGATTGTGGCTAACGCTCTTACCTTCTTAAAAATACGAAAGTGTTTGAAATTGATTTTGGCCGAATCCTCTTTTCTATCGGATCCTCTTGGTAGAATATCGATGATTTTTGTGGTATTTTTGTCAATAGGTTTTAAACAATTTTATATTAATGGAACTTTCGTAAAAAATTGCCTGAATTATGACGGTTTTTGTGAATAGTCGCACACTGCGTGTCGCGGAACGCCGCGCTGCTATTTATCCTTCTTTTTTTCTGTTTTTTTTTTCGAAACTATATGTTTATGAAACGGTGGTATCTGTAACAAAATCTATTCATCCGATCCGTTCCAAATTCGGCCGGAGCATAGTTTCGACTTTTTTCTATCGTACGACCGGATGTTTGTTTTACGTATTCATCCATTTGTTAATAATAAATTATTGAAGTTGTTTTTTTTTTTTTTTAAATCGAACTTTTTTTACCGCTATCTACCATTGACCAATGAAACAAAATCAAACGTAGCAAGACTATGTACTAATTGCGTAGAAAATCCCGTCGCGGCGTCGTCATCCCAATTCTCTCACTGTAACAATATTGAAAATCGATATCTTCTTTAGGTCCTAAGATTATGCAGGCCCACTAAAGATTCCGCTGTATCTATAAATTTAATTGGGCTTTCCGCGAGGAATGGCAATAAGCAGGGGCGTACTCAGGATTTCAGCTAGGGGGGGGCAGCTCATACCTGTTTCGAGAAGATGGTCGGTCGGGTATATTGAAACAAAAAATCATGAAAATTGACTTTTATTAATTAGTTTGATTTGATTATGACACAAAACAAAATATTATATATATAATAATCATAATATATATATATATATATATATATATATTAATTTAACAGTAATCTTCTCGGATTTGCCGAAAATTTGTCTATGACAGTCTTTTCAATAAACTCACTGTTTTCTTTTAAATAATTGCGATGTAAGCTCATCAGACATAAACCCGTAAGCCTTTCTTCACCCATGGTGCTTCTAAGCCACGTTTTAACTCTTCGCAGCGTACTGAAGGACCGTTCTACGGTCGCCGTGGTGCATGGGATAGTGCTTAAAATAATCAATGCCTTTCTGACAGCAGGGTAAAAAATGTTGGCTTCGTTGAACAGATCAACTACTTCTATGTCCCTTAATTGATCATCTGATAAAGCCTTCTTCACCCATAAATTATGCCAAAGGTTCAGTTCTCCGGTGATATCCAGGTTATAAAATTCTTGGAATGATTCTGCGTTCTTGTGTAAGTCTGTAATGCTGGTTTTGGTCATATACAAGGGATGTAGCTTACTTAAAGCAAACGCCGGAGTATTTTCTTGGGAGAATCGAATATTCAACGATGAAATGAGTGAATCAATGTATGGTATTATCAGGGAACGCCGCCAATATTCGTTATCATTGTCTGATGGCGGATTACTTCTATGTGTTTGCTTGTGAGCAAGACGTGGAACCGAAATTTCTATGTTCAAATCCATTGCAACAGCTCGCGCTTTTTGAAGCATTTCATTACTTATTCTATCAGGAAACTCGCGGTCATTTCTGAGAATGTCCTTGATATTTTTGATGTGTTCCCCCACCGAGATCATGTCGATCGATTTAGCTTGCAGTGCGTTAGCTACTGGTTCTAAAACTGCTGAATATTTGGCTATTGTTTGTAGAGCAACAATAAACACTGGTTTTGTAACGGCTGAATGCAACTGATATGCAGATTTTCTGGTGGCATAATTTCCCTCTACGGATAACGTTTCTAGAGATTTCACAAGCTCTGGGAAATGTTGAGAAAACTTTCTGATTGATTTATATTTTTCGGACCATCTCGTCTCACACAATCGTGATAGGTTTGGAGCGTAGTTTCGACGTGTAGTCGATTCTCTGAAAAACGTTATAACATCCTTTACAGTGGCGACAGTATTTCTAATTTCTGGCACTGCGTTCGCATCATTCACAACAAGGTTGAGTTTGTGACTTGAGCAATGAAAATATAAAGCACGAGGATATTTTTTTCTCAAAATGGCTTGTACGCCACCCTCTTTCCCTGCCATTGTAGAACAGCCATCGAATCCAAACCCTACGCAATCTTCGGTTGGGAGGTTAGAACTAATCAAGAAATTGTCAATTGCTTCGGCAATTGCTGAAGCATTTTGTGCTTTTAGTTCAACGAACCCTACAAATTCTTCTCTGATTTTCCTTTTGCTTTCGTCGTAGAACCGCACGCCTATTGACAGCTGTTCTTTCCCAGCTACGTCTGCTGTTTCATCAGCTAAGACTGCGTAAGCCATGGTCTTCTGAACCTCACTTATTATATTCTCCTTAATAACTTCGCCACATAAATTTATCAATTCGTTTTGTATTTTTGGCGATGTGTAAACTGCATTGCGACGGCACTTTTCCAGGTGACTCTTTAATTTGTCGTCCCCTGAATTGATTCTCAACTTCAATAAATCTAATAAAACACCCTCATCTGCTTGTTTTCCCCTAAGAGGCATATCATGTATACCGCAAAATACTATACAAGAAATAATTGATGACAATATTTGTCTGTTTTCATCGATTGCTTTTTGGTGTCCACTTTGCAGTTGGATGTCTACAGGAACATTTTCAAGAAAATTTTTTGCAGCATTTGTCGCTGTTAGGTGAAGGTTGGTCGTTGCATGCTTTCGGCAGTCTTCATGCATATTTTTGAACTTTATATATGGCCTGACCATAAATGATCCCAAAATTCCTTTCACAGTGCTGATGGGCGGAGAGAACAAAACACAATGCTTACAAAGAGCGCCTTTTAGTCGCTTGGAATATACTAGCCATGGTGCATATTGATCCAACCAAGCATGATTAAATTTTCTTTTCAAATGGCTTGCATCACTTTCAAAATCGTAATTTCTGGGCGGGATCCAAGGATTTTGTAACAACTCCCTCTTCTTTTCCGTCGATAGCTGGGTAGCCAACCCAACATAACGACCCAGATCATTTTCATGATAGCCATCGTCCACTATAATTTCAGGATCGACGTTGACGTCATAAGTTTGTTGGGACGTCGATGGAGAAGAATAGTCGGCAACAGATACATTTCCAGGTTCTGCTGGAGAATGTGACGCTTGTCCAATGTTAGCACGCAATGATCTTGGCATTACATGAGTAGTTTTATCATGGTCGTCATTTTCATCGCTTCCACTGCTACTTTCCCGACCTTTTTTTCTTTTTTTGCGTGTTGTCCCTAAAAAATGGATACACAAAATTACTCTTACGGTGTTTAGGCATAGGACGAAAATAAAGATCAAGATACCTATAAAAACATCACATTCAAGTATCATTTACTTCCTATCAGTAAAAGTAAAATTGCGATATTCAAAATTCGTTAACTTTGTGGTTTGAACGCCAAATAATCAAAACTAGGTAATTTGAAATAATACATTTGTTGTGACGTTACCAGACATAAATATAAGTAAAAAAAACTTTTTAAAACAAGCATTTATTTAAATGCGCTAAAAGGAAAAAAATAAACTTTTATATTTAAACTTTATCTATCAATTTATAATGCTATTACACAATTTGTATGACATAAAAGCTTGTCGCGAAATCGTTTGAATTTTTTAAGTCGTTGAAAATCTCGCGACAAGCTTTTATGTCATATAAATTGTGTAATAGCATTATAAATTGATAGATAAAGTTTAAATATAAAAGTTTATTTTTTTCCTTTTAGCGCATTTAAATAAAAGCTTGTTTTAAAAAGTTTTTTTACTTATATTTATTTTTTAATTTTTAGTTATCACTGTAGACAGGTTGCAAGCCAATGTTTTTGATGTCTTACATCAACAAATTACACAAGTCAAAGTTCACGACATCATATTACACCCTGCCACTACTCAATTCTCGGCACGGCTACATTTCCATTCGTACCGGCACTTGCACAGGCTAGTGCCAGTGCAAGTGCCGGTGTAAAACTACTTTTAAATGTTTTCCTTCCAGCAAAAAATATACGTACCTACAATAATTGAAATGATACATCTATTTTCTATGTTCTATGCTCTTTCATGTTTGATAAATGAAAGAGCATAGAACATAGATACAATTATAACAAAACCACGTCTTGTAATTAATAAATTTATATATTGTAAGTAATATGCTAAAGATATACACTTACTAGAGAGCCCCCCTTAAACAAATCAAATAATCATATTAGGTACATATGTGTTTTGTTTTGACTCACTCACCTCTTTCAAAGAATTTCCTGATATCCATTTGACGGAGTAATATTTCCAGTTGTTGCGCAGTAAACGTAAATCTCGTGTCGCCGCAACTAAACTATAAGACACTATGGCGCATGAAATATTCGCTCGTATTAAATTCCGAACTGAATTGAATTGTATTCGTCGACTATACAATTCGACGTATAATTATATACTATTCGAACTGAATTGCCTTGCTCTGCCTCACGATCCCGCTTATATATTCAAATATTCTCGCTCCCGAAATACGTAGAAAATACTCGACTCTATTTCCATCCTTGTCTCATACTTGCTATCACTGTCTTTCCTTTCCAGAATAGTCCATGCTAGTAGAACGTTCTTCGTGGTATTGCTATTCAATACAAGATGTCGCTATTGACCGTATAAATTGATGCTATTTCTCTTTACTGGAAAAAGTACTGTCGTCCGTAACTAGATAGCGCTAGATGTTGTTTTCTCCAAATTATATTCGGCTTTAATCCTAGATGGCTCTGATTGTCTCGTCGGGAGCGGAAACTACGAGATGCGGCTGTTTCGCGGGAGATTTAAATTATATTGCGTCGTTAACAGTATACTATATCGAATGTTGTAGAATATTCAATTATCTTCTAGGGGGGGCAGCTGCCCCCCCCTGCCCTTACCTGGGTACGCCCATGGCAATAAGGTTATTTTTGTTGTACTTTGGTGTATTATGGGCTCTGTTCTCAAAATGAGAAGGAAAATAGAAGGTGGTAAACCGTTGAAGGGCTAGGATAATTTGGAGCGTGGTGGTAAAATGAGCCTTTGGTGAAATGAATCAATGGAATGGCGATCAATGGAAACATGCGATTTCCTACTGGGGCGCTGATGGTATGAAAAAAACAGAGACGAGACGACGGAAGAATCATGGAATGGATGGAAAATTTAACGGGAAATCTCCATGATGCCTTATTTTACATGGAGGTGGATCGGAATGTTCAGTGATAACGAAGGACAAAGTTCGTCCGGAATTTCTTTCTCTTGATATCTACTCGGTGCAGATTGAAAACTGTCAATTTTTCTTTGTTCTACTTTCAATGGTATTTCATTAAGCGAAGTGAAATTGCACGTCTCCTTCTGTCTTCACAACAAAATTACTTCGAAGTGTGTGTCCAGCGAATTTTAATATTCCATTAAATCAACGCTGACAGGAATTTTCATTTCGCGCTGAAAAATGCATTCGTCGGTGACGCACCTGTTTTCGACATTTCGAAAAAGAGTCTCCAATAATAATATTGCGTTTTCCGGAAAGTACGCGCCGATTTTCGGTACGTGGCATATTGAACAATCGACACGAACTTTCCGGACGACCCGATGATAAAGAGTGCCAACGTGGTTAAAAAAATGAGACATGCCTCATTTTAAAACGTCAGTATTTTTTGCCTTTACGAAAGTCTCGGAATATGAGAAAAGAAATTGGAGAAAATAATAATTACGTCTCTGAAAATGTAGGATATACATAAACATAGGGTAAGTCCGGGGTAGTTGGCAACAGTTTTTTCAAGGATCCGTCAAAATAAAAGTACAGACGTTTCTTAACCTATATTCATTTGTAATTAAACTTTGAACATGTAACTTTAAGATAATTTACGAAATTAAAACAAACTCCTATCAGATCAACCTTAAAATTACTATTTTTTTAAAATCACGATTGGCCATCTCTCCCGAAGTATCCGGGTGTGATGGCCATAGGAGTAGAGGTGAGATGGTCAGTTACCCAGCATTGTACGCTCGGTTTTTTCGTTGGTTTTATGTTTCCATTCTTAATGGTTTTTTTGCCCACGTCTAGAACACATATAATCGAAATCAGTGTAATTTTTGTGTACCCAAACTTGGCATACTACCCACTGAAACCAGTCTTCGATGAGACGAGTTACATAATAATTTTCTCCGCAACATTTTTCGTCACTGTTCTTATATCGTCTTTCTAAGGTCTTCCTAGGTATTTCGTAGGTCCTAGCAGCCGCACGAACCGACAATTCATCATTTTTTACAGCACTAATAGCTGCTTTTAATGATTCTTGAGTCTAGTTCCTTCGAAGAGCAATTGCTTTTCTCCTATACTTATTAGGCATCTAAAAAATATAGAAAAAAATGAATTACGTGAACATATCACAACCAATACTATGGCCATCACACACCGACTGTACGTGTCCTTCCTCTTAATCTCCCGGGAGAGATGACCACATCTAAAATGTAAACAAATAGAAACGATACATCCGAAATCGTGGGGTTATAACAATGCACTGTTCATGAACTATTTAATAAATACAAAAGTAACCATTACTTTTACAAAATAACTTCACCACAATGTAAAATATGAAACCTTCAAAAAAATTCTACTGTAGACAGGATGAGAAAGACTAAAAAAGCAACAAAAAATTGGCTCATTAAAAAAGTATAATTTTTCGTTGCGCTCCAACGATGCAAACTTCAACGTCATCCCATGCACGTGTTTCAAGAGGTGAAAATATTCGTTATCGAAGTTAACGAGAATCCATAGAGGCGGCTTAAACTTCGAAAAGGGTATGAATTTTTAAAGCTTAATCGCCAACGAAAAGCTCCCAAACGTTAAACGAAAACTCATGAATTTTTAATTGGCAACAGGATAAGAATGCAGTCTTGGATTAACGCTGACAACATTGAATAATGATAAGCACGATGGTAGGGTTTGATTGGATGCCTATTTCCATTGGTCCCTTTGATGTGAGTACCTCATCCATTTGTACACGACTCTCAGTAATACGGGGCTTTAGTACGTGATATGCACCTGACTAATGAATCGCTAATAATTGGGAACCTACGTGCGGAATACATCAGAGCGTTAACGGAGCCGCGTGCTCATCTAATGTACGTGTATACGTGTGTGTAAGGGCCGGGCGAGCAAACCTGATCAAAGGGAAAAGTAAGTGAATGACTCTGAGAGGACTACAGGCAATATACGTATATATCCATTCCCCAAAGATCGTACTATATCCGAATGGATACGGGGCAAAGCTCAAGCGAAGAACTTTGGATCAGCGCGGAAGGGAAAAATTGGCAGTCATGCGCTGAGCATCGCGTTCTATGGCGCCATATCGAATGCTTCCATCCGATAAAGAAATTAAAAAAATCCCGTTTATGCAACGGAAACTCGGCTCCTTGAATGAAGCAAAAAAAAGGTTGGAAACAAAGTTAAAACGAGGTAAAAGGGCTCTTGAGGAGGAATAGGACTTCTGGAACTCGCGGCTTTTTGGAATTGCTGATACGATGAACGACATGTTTGTTACTCTTCCTCAGTAGGCAAACGTCGAAAAATGAATTTTACATTTGGTCATGTATATGTTAAGTTGGAAAGTCTCATTCATGATTGAGATACAAATAGTTGCCTCGCCGAGGCAGCTATTTTAGAGATGTAAGAATGGCCTCGGAAAGGTGAAAAAATTTCGGAGTTATGGAGCTATTTCGTCTTTTTTATTGATACTAGTAATTGTACACAGATCACTATATTTATCATTATATTATATCATACATTTAATAGAATATAAAATAATACAATATAATATAATATGATATGATATAATATAATATAAGATAACATAATATAATGGGAAATAATACAAGATGATATAATACAACATAATAAAATACACTCTAATCTTTTTAATCATTCGCTAGTGCAGGATGAAATTCGAGAAATTTTCTCTTTACCCAACAATCATTCCTTTGAGCTTGCATCATATTATATTTGTGAAAAAATACAGGTTCTAACATATTCTTAACCTGTTCACTTCCACCCTAAATAGCAATTTACAATTTAGCAAAGCCCAGTATCGTAGACGAAATAATGTGTGAGTATATTGTTATCATTATACAGTCGGACCTCGATATAACGAATCTCTAGGGAAGTTCGTTATATCGGAATCATGTTCCTTAAAATGTTAAAAAAAATATATTAGTACTACAAATACACACACACACACACACACACACACACACACACACACGCACGCACGCACGCACGCACGCACGCACGCACGCACGCACGCACGCACGCACGCACGCACGCACGCACGCACGCACGCACGCACGCACGCACGCACGCACGCACGCACGCACGCACGCACGCACGCACGCACGCACGCACGCACGCACGCACGCACGCACGCACGCACGCACGCACGCACACACACACACACACACACACACACACACACACACACACACACACACACACACACACACACACACATATATATATATATATATATATATATATATATATATATATATATATATATATATATATATATATATATATATATATATATATATATATATATATATATATATATATATATATATATATATATATATATAATATATTAGTACTACAAGAAAGAAAGGTTAAAATTAGAGCAATTCTTGTAAGCAATTAGGCATTAATGTATATTATTTTAGCATAATGTATATTGTATATTATTTTGTTGTGCCATCAACGTTTTAGGTGTCTATCGGAAGGGAATGAACCAATCTTCGTTATACCGAGGTTCGACTGTATTTCTCAAGCATACTCAGCTATTTACTTTTACAAGCGGGGTTGCAAGACCGCATATTAAATCTGACCCGTATTACGTCCGCTCCTACCACTTGGACTATAAATGAGGGTCAACATTTTTGTAATTTTTTTTCCTCCAAGTACTCGACCTGAACGACTTGGGTACGCGTATTGATTCGAGAAGTGGAAATTCTACAGAATTTTGTCAAGAGTTTCGTCAAGACAATTTTTCGCAATTACGGCGATTTCTCAAGTTTGTGATATTTTTCCGCGGGTATTTTCTCGTAGCGAAATATTGTTGATGGCTGTTCGGGAGGTCGAGAATTGATCACAAAATTTTCGTAATTCTCTGAGGCAACTCGTTTCCCTCTTATGTTGTTTCTATTTAAAAAAAATAGCATTAACATAAGAGGTGAACGAGTTAGTACGAGTAATTTTGGAAATATTTCCTGAGAGGTATTTTTATTTTTCCACAAGTTTTTAATTATTCAACACGTTCCAATTAGTTAGTTGTGTGGATCCAGATGATCGGATTGGTGTTTGGCGATTGAATATACATTAAGCTAAGACGCAAATAAGTTTTTAATTACCCATTTTGGGAAATTTTGGGAAATTTCCCAAAAATCATACTTACCGTGATAGCTCGAAATCCTTAGACTGAACTAAGAGGTAAACTAGGTTAGATATGTTCCTAACGAGGTGACCTATCACCCCCTTAAGGCTTTCCATCGACCTTGATATCGCCCTGTATATTGTTGTAGTATGCAATAAGTCTAAAGAAGCAATAGTCGTTGTACACGTCCAGATGTTAGATGCCCTGAATATATCGGCAGACTTCATGTTTTCTCTTTGATGAACCGTTTTTTTCCATTTCCAATAGAACGCTATTTCGATTAGCTTCGAACGCATCTGCGTCACATCAGGGACGAATAACGCAGACTAGGCCACCTCAACGTGCCTGTATTTGTTAAGAGGGAAGATACCTTTAGGCGAGGAAAAAATTTCTCATTTTCATGATTTTTTTTTAAAGATAAGATTTCTTCACTATTATTGACATTAAAGGTATGATTTATCACTATTTTTGGATGTTACATGGTATTTTTTTTATCAATCTATAAACATGGCGGAGGTATGGAAGTCAGCTAAATTGCATTTTTTAAACTGGCGCGACGTATAGCTAAAAAACTAATCGACCGATTCTGAGGAAACTTGGTATAAATATGTCTAACCTCATTGTCTAAAACATGAACCAAAATGTTTTTCAACACAAACAAAAAAGTATTTTTTTTATTGCCAAATGTAGCCATCTTTTTCGGAAAATTCAATATTTTTGTTTCAAAGTATACCATTTCATCCATTTTCAACATTTTTTACCGTTTCATGGTTCATATTCTGCGTATGAGTGTTACTGAAAGAAAAATCTTCGTTGGCTTTTTTTCCGATTAATCCCGCCGACGCTACGTGTCACGTCGTCTGACAACATCCACCGCAACCCGGTTAGAAGACCATGCCATACCTCCGCCATTTTGAAAGATTAAGAAAAATAAAAAAAATACCATGTAACAGCCAAAAGTAGTAATAAACCATACTCTCAATCTCGAAAATGGTGAATGAATATTTTCTTCGTAATGTATTTATTTCCCTCCTTAAGGGGACAGGGAAAGTAAGGAAAAACGGCGTCGGCAAAGTGGATTTCTGTATGTATTCAACAAAACCCAAGCAGACACCGCAATCTCAAAGTCCCTGCATCATTTTCATCGTGGGCACGGAAAAAGTGGCAAAAGCCGAGGTCGGTAAAGTAGATCTCGGTACAGGTTTTCTAATGGCACTAAGAATAAATTTGTGTACGATGATTGGAACGCGCTGTACCACCAGTTTGTCGGTATTCCGATCCGTTCGTGGCTAGGTGGTCATCATGAAGCGGTGAGAACCGTCTGGCAGACCCGGGAGAAAATACACCCGGAATCCTCTTCCATCAATACCCACTGCTTGTATGTATAGAGTGTTAAGGGGAGATATCAGTGAACAAAGGGCGCTCGTTGGGATAAACACACGCAAAAATCCTTTGACGTTGGCCCGAAATGAAAGCCGACTTCACCGTCTGATTGTTCACCTGATCCTTATCCACAGTGCGCTCCCACTGATGACATTATACATGCGTGAGTTAGGAATTTTCATGAGTCTGGCTAGGGATCTTCTCGTTTCTCTGCTAACGCGTTTGGGTTTGGAGACAAAAATTTACGGTTTTTTAGGAACAAAAGTCACTAGGCGTAAAGCACAATTGTAAGAGATTTGGAAGAGTCAAAATCAAAACGAAGCATGAATTAGGAAGCCAAATCTTATTTGAAATTCCTTTTTAAGGAGTTTCAATACCATTTCTGAGCTGGAAGAGTGGAGATGAAAACACAATGAGTTTTGGGCAGGTTGCAAACTTCTTGTGAATAAGCTGAATGTGAAAATATTTTTATTGGGCAAACGTATTATTGGGCAATTTCCAGCTCATAATGTTGTCGAAAAATATTTCTTAGCCGGGAAACGATATTTATTCAAGAAAAATGTTATTACCTTCGAGATCTCAAATATAGACTATCGCTAAAGCGTTTTCGGTTCCAGGTCATTTACACGGTGAAAAACTTTGAACGTTTTATAAAGTGTTTTTGATTCGACAAAGTTGCTGCAAAAAATTACTGATTTTGACAACTTTTTTCTTTTAAGGAAATATTCTTTCACTATTTTTAAAACTTAGAGCATGTTTTATTACTACTTGTGTCTATCACATAGTATTTTTTAAAATAATTAAAAAAAATAGCCGAGGTATTTCACGGTCTTTTAAATGATTTGCGGCGGATTTCCTCAGACAGAAAAGCCAACGAAGTTTTTTCTTTAATTACCACTCATACGCAGAATACGAACCAAGAAAAAGTGAGAAATATTGAAAATCGATGAAATGGAACGCTTTGAAACAAAAGATGGAATTTTCCGAGAAATGGCTACATTTGCAATAAAAAATTCTTCGTTTTTTTAATTTCAAAAATATTTATGGCCGTGTTTTAGACAATAAAGTTAGAAAGATTTATAACAAATTTCATCAGAATCGGTCGATTAGCTTCTTAGCTATACAGCACGCCAGTTTTGAAAATGCAGTTTAGAATATGTGCAACGGCTGTGCCATAGCTCCCGCATTTTTAAAAATTAATAAAAAAAGGATGTATCAACCAGAAGTAGTAATAAAATATACCCTGAGTCTTAAAAATGGTGAAGAAATCGTGTCTTAAAAAAACATTATGAAAATGAGCACATTTTTCGCTCGCCTAAAGGTGTCTTCCCCCTTAATGACCGAAAACAAACCGTTCAGGCTCAAAATTCCGTCTTTTTCGAGTATTATTAATGACCGAAGTAGAGAAACCGCTTAATTTTTTGACATGACTTTCTCAACACTATAAACATGGCATGCTCAGTTTTTCAATTAAATCGAGGTTTCATTTTAGTTCCTACAGCCCTATAACGCATGTTTACGAGATGTATTACCAAATGGATAAAGGTTCAAATTGAACATTAAAATTCTCCGAAACTATGTATTGAAACGGATTGATTTCCGTACAGTTAATGCATCCTGAATTAATCTCTCGGTGATATAAATTTCAATCGCCTACAAGCATTTGGATTGTGGTGTCGGTACTCCTTAAGGGGGTACCCCTCTCTGGAAATTAAAAAAAATCGTTTTTTCGCGTATTGTTATTATGTGAACTTTCAAGAATATTTTTAAACCAACCGGACCCTGAAAATCTATAAATTGACGAAGTTACACCTATTTTAGTGGAATAGTGTGCGTCGGGTTTACCGCGATCCGTCGAGTTTGAACGCGATTATCTCAAAACCACATATCTTGACACGGCGGGATTAATTTCTTGAGTAACTTTCACACTATTGACTTGATTTTGCACAGCTAGCGTTGAAACAGTAGTAATTTTCGGTTCATGATCGCATTTTTTAATTGGATGAACATTGTTAATAACAATGACTTCAGCATGCTGTTTTTCAAGAGAAAAATGAGGTTTTCTTTGGAGAAGCTGTCATTATTCGTATTTTTCGAAATTTCGAAAAGTCGTTCGTGAACCCATAGCCCGTTGGATATTTTTGAAGATTTTTTTTTGTTTTCGTTTCAGGTTACATTTGAGTCTGGTAGAGATCCCGCCGTTTCGGGCCTCGCCGCTGGAGGACTGCAACGCCAACAGCAGCACCACCAACACTTTGAAATATTATTTTCTGACAAAAGTTACATTGTAACCACAAACATGTGTACAATATGGTGGGAAATTTTTTTTTTCCAACCAATGTGTTATTAGGAAAAAAAATCATCATTCTGACCTTTTAAGGGGTTACCCCCACTTGCGATTTTGAAAAAATCGATTATTTTTTATTGCATTTTTTTGAAGTGCAATTTGAAGTGCAGTTTTTTTTGATGCCCGGAATAGATGACTCTATGTAAGTTTACAAAAAAAATAGTTTCTTCGTGTAAACTGAAATTGAAACTTTAAACGCGTTTTTCTCAAAATGGCATTTCTGAAGTCGGTGACCAAGATTACTCGAACACTAATGAACCGATCTTCTTGAAATTTTGCAGACTTATTTAATACATAAAAATGTAGTCTTTAATCGTTCGATTTTTTTCTCGAAATAAATGGCCGTTTTATAGCCAAAAAACGGCCGTTTTTTTTTTCGTTAAAATCGAACCATTAACTTTGACTGTCCGCCATTTTGTGAAAAATGAATATTTTTTAAAATCCTTCGATTAAAGACTAGTTTATACTTATATTTGACTAAATCCATCCGCATTTTTTTTTCAGATGATCCACTTCGCCGCCATGTTGGTCACTGCAAACCGTGTATATAAAAACATTATTTCATTGACGGCCATTTGCCACTAAACAATGTAATATTTTTCATTAAAAAAATTACTGAAAGTTCTTCAAGATGTGATCTTTAAGATGGTATATTGATCGATTAAAAAAGTTTTGTAGTTTTCTTTAAAAAAATTCATGAAAAAGGCCTTTTTTGCGCTACAAGTGGGGGTAACGCCTTAAATTGGGCTTCCAGAGAGGGATACCCCGTTAACCCGAACACTTTTGCTCACCTTCGTAAGCCCAACTTGTTTGGGTTAGAAAGAGACCCAAACGATCGACAACCCAAAGTTCTCCGCACCCGTTTCTAATTCGGACTCTCCAAATCTTACATTGTGTCGTTTTCATGTCCGCTCAGTTTTTCCAACGATTTCCATCCATTTTTCAACTTTGAAAGCAAAGGTAATATAAAAATATGGCAACCAGGCCGTTTTTCCGGCAAGATGTAAATTTATCGCGCGCATTGCAGCAAAATGTAGTGTATATATTTGGTGAATTTTCGCCACTTTATGCGATAAAATCTTCCAAGTTGCCGCGGCTGGCATGGAATCGCCAACCTCATCTACTGGTATACACATATAATTTTTTTGCCCCATACATATAGTACCGGGCAATTTATGCCGGTTCGTCCTTTATGTGCCAGAATGTAAAATGGACTACGGAGTACGGGTGACACATACATATATAAATATATACGTATATACGTCCGCGTATGACTCATGTGTATAACTGGAGCTTTGTCACGCCCATATTTTCATTCTCGAGAAAACTACGAGAGCGTAGTTTCCGCAGGCAGCGACCTTCCGATTCTACGGTTCAGCGCTCCGAGCACTTTAGCAACTCTGTGCGCCGAGGGACCGATTATTTTACGAAATTTTATGTGCCCTACTGTAATTTCAATAGTTACGAAAAAGTGCAACATCTCTATGAGATGAATAGACAGTATTCGCGGGCTGTTTAAGGTGTTACCCCCACTTGTAGCGCAAAAAAGGCCTTTTTCATGAATTTTTTAAAAGAAAACTACAAAACTTTTTTAATCGATCAATATACCATCTTAAAGAACACATCTTGAAGAACTTTCAGTAATTTTTTTATTGAAAAATATTACATTGTTTAGTGGCAAACGGCCGTCAATGAAATAATGTTTTTATATACACGGTTTGCGGTGACCAACATTGCGGCGAAGTGGATCATCTGAAAAAAATGCGCATGGATTTAGTCAAATATAAGTATAAACTAGTCTTTAATCGAAGGATTTTAAAAAATATTCATTTTTCACAAAATGGCGGACAGTCAAAGTTAATGGTTCGATTTTAACGAAAAAAACGGCCGTTTTTTGGTTATAAAACGGCCATTTTTTTTCGAAAAAAAATAGAACGATTAAAGACTACTTTTTTATGTATTAAATAAGCCTGCAAAATTTCAAGAAGATCGGTTCATTAGTGTTCGAGTAATCTTAGTCACCGACTTCAGAAATGCCATTTTGAGACGGATTCTTCTCTTTCAACGCTCATATCTCAGTCAATTTTGTTCGGATCGACTTGAAATTTTCAGGACATATTCTCAGATACTTATACTTCAAAAAAATGCATTAAAAAAATCGATTTTTTCAGGGGTCGCAGAGTCGAGCGCGCAAGACGGCACACTGCAAAAACAAGGCGTGTTTGACGTGTGTTCAAAGTGTGTAGAAATAACACAACATAACGTCTAAACACGCGTTGCCATGTTGATTCTACACACTTATGCATTTGGTATCACGTAATGCGTTACAGTTACACACGTAATGCGTTAAAATTACACACGTGAGTGTGTAATTTTTACGCATTAGATTATTACACACGTTCGCAACGTCCCCATCAATAACACGCTTATGCGAACACACATAAAGCGTGTAGAAACAACATACAAGACGCATATTTACACACATTGGTCTAAACAATACGCGTTGATAGCAACACACGAGCAAAAATAACACGGAAAAAAGTAACACAGTTTAGGTGTGTTAATTGCGAGTTATGGATCCTATTTTGAAAATCACCATGGTTACGGCATCACGTCAAACTCATTAGTTGGTTTGACGTTGATTGATTGACAGATTAACAAAACTACATTTGGTCTTCAATTAACCCATGGAGCCTAGATACCAGGAAGTTCAGCGAGGCCTTTCAACTCGTCCCCAAAACGAGAACAAGAAATGATGGCGCTGGGGTGCTCCGGCACCTACATGTATATAGATATACGCTAAACATGGGTGCGATCTAAGACAGATCACAAATGATGTACCTAACCCTCATTCGTGTTAAGGGATAACACCACTCTAGGATTTTGAAAAGACGTTTTCTTGCCTAAATACACTTTGGTGTCATAAACACAATATGCAATTGGTCCTGTAGCGATTTTTTTAATTTAAAGGTTCAATTATCGATTTGGCCGCAGCGCCTCGGAGCGCACGCTCAGTTGCTCGTACAACTTTAAACGCGTTTTTCTCGAAACCACATTTTTCGATCTCGGAAGACGGATTACTCGACCACCTCTGCATGCATCGATTTGAAATTTTGATAGCAGCTTCACAATCATATTCTTTATGGGAGTACGTAGCCCTTTTTTGATTAAATGTAAACTTCTGTTTATAAACAATTTACTGCTTTTTTGGCAAAAAATCGATTTATTTCTTTCAAAGTGAGCTATTTTTGCAAAATTTGAAAGCAAATTTCTAGGTAGTCTCATAGCTAATAATATATAAATTATCATTTTTTTGGTTTTTGTTTCAGGTCTTATATTTTACGAGAAAACCGTTCTCCCGTGAAGCTATATGTAAAAAAAAACACGTTTTTCTAGAGAGGCTGTATCGCCGCCATTTTCAGTTTGAGTTTGAGATCTTTTCTCGCTTTTGCGTTTTTTTCCGAACCGTCATGAGGAAATTATGAATCGGCGGATATTTCGACGTTTGATGTCACGATCGGTCTGTCGTGAGGTTAGAAACGCATCCGATCACTTTCACCTCGTTGACCAATATATTACTACATATGTAGGTGCCGCTGCACCCCAGCGCCATCACTTCGGGACATTTTCGGGGACGCCTTTTTCAGCGCCTTTGCATTGCCGCTGAACCTCCTGGTATCTAGGCTCCATGAATTAACCGATTAACCCGTTCAATTAACCCGATCAGGTTATCGCTTTTTTCGGCCCCTTGTCAGGTTATCGTGAGTCACTGAAGACCCGAGGCATGTTAGAACACATAATTTGCAATGAAAAATTCTGATAAAATTCCTGAATACTCTTGAATACTTCTACTTTAAGGGTACACATTGAAGATTGCAAAACAATTTAAACAAATATTTTATTTTTCATCATAAACACACCCACCTCCCAAAAATGCAGACATTAACTAAAAATGGCTCGGATCTTCAGCGACCCACGATAACCAAATCGGGTTAAGCTCTTACTATACACACACACCCTCTATAATAAATGTACTCAATATATATTTCTGATTATTGATTATGAATTTATTTACTTACTTATATGGAGGATGTACATTTTATTTACATGGAGTATATACACATTATTTACATGGAGGATACATATATGTAAATAGTATTGTAAAAATGCGATTAAGTGTGCAAGAAAATAACACACGTCAATGTGTTATTTGAACGCATCTATGCGTGTTATTTTTACACGGTTATTTTTTACACACGTTAAAACGTGTAAAAAGTGTCTAGCGCCTTTACACACCTAAAATGTGTAAAAACAACACACTTGTTTTTGCAGTGCAGACTAGCCGGTCGTTTACACAACGGATTCTTCTCTTTCAACGCTCATATCTCAGTCAATTTTGTTCGGATCGACTTGAAATTTTCAGGACATATTCTCAGATACTTATACTTCAAAAAAATGCAATAAAAAAAATCGATTTTTTCAAAATCGCAAGTGGGGGAACCCCTTAATATACGTTCATTATACCGGGAGGATTGTTCCGAAGGATGAGAAAAAATGGACACTTTTGGACTCACAAGGAACATCAATTAAATGTCCGCCTTCGATTTTGTTGAATCTCATTTAAGTGATCAAGTATTTAAAACTATTAGACACGTGCTTTTTATTATCTGCGGAAAAAGGTTTTTAAGGGGGGAAACGGCTCCGCAAAAAGGCATTTCAACCCTTAATTTAATTTGTTTTCAATTTTTCTATAGTGGATTGTTCACCGCTTTACATGAAAAGAATTTTGGTTTTGGTTTCATCCAGATCAGTGGGCTGCTTGTGGGTAAAACTGCATAACCACCGCTCGACGTGTCTCTCTTTGAGGGGTGGTTTCCCCTCTTAAGGCGGGAGCCTGAATTAGAAGGTCCACCAAAGCGTTTTTTCGAGAATTTTTTTAGAAGGGAAAGAAACAAGTGATCCCAGTAAACATTGAGGTATCTTTTCATTTATATTTGGAATGTATAAAAAAATGTCCAACGTAAAACAAAAAATCACTGCACTGAACCAAATAAACCAATAACATTTTCAATTATCATATATGTTACTTCTGGGTGAATTAAGAAAAAGCTGAAAAGATCGTGAAATTATAACTTTTCGCAGGTTTGAAAAAAAATGTGATAAAAAAAGCCTTTACCGTGCTATAAAAATTATTCAAAAAGACTTTTTTCAACGACTTTTTCAATTCACTTAGAAGAGATTTTCATACTGACGAAAATAAACTTTGGTTTGATTCAATAGGTGTTTAGTTTTTTTGCTATCACGCCCGCCAATTTGGAAAAAGCGTGAAAATGAAAACTGGAGAAAACGCGCTTTAAAGTTTTCAATAGGAGGAAATATAATTGGCTTCTGTAACTTTGTAAATATATTCTTGAATAGTTTGGTTATCGATTTAAGCAATAAAAAAATAACAATTTTTCGGACCTTCTAATTCAGGCTCCCGCCTTAAAACCGTTTTTCCGCAGATAAAGAAAATACGTGTGTAACGGTTGTCAATGCTTTATCACACACATGAGTTCCAACAAAATTGACAGCGGGCACTTAAATGATGTTCCTTGTCAGTAGGTACCGGCAATGTTTATAATGTCCGTTCGTTCGTCAGAGCTGAGGACTTCTCTATTCTGGTAACTCAGGGGTCTAAAATTTTGAAATAATTTATGATAATAGCATTTACTGGGTATTTTGGAGTTTTAAGCGCGAAAAAAAAACCAAAACAAGCGCAAACGAGATTTGCAGTAATTCATGAAAATACAACTTAGTGAGATGCAGACAGCGAGTCGAGTAAATTGTTGAGGATGTTCTCAAATTGTTAATTTCAGCAACAACAATTGAGGGGTTAGACTACTCTGACGAACCAACAATCAGTGTTACTTGAAAAAAATTAATTTTGAAGGAATCAGGTTTAAAACTCATTTTGACATTTATTTGTATGTTAATTAACAAAATTGCGTACCAAATTTCATAAGAAAATATTGATGTGTAAAGCAGTTATAAACCATCTCGTGAAGGACCATTGAACGTGACGGGATCAACGGTGTACTAGATTTTGGCCACTAGGTTGGTCTGAGACCAAAAAAAACAAGTTTTTTTTTCGAAATAGATAATATTGGCTAAGACTTGGCAGAGTTTATTTTTCGTTATCGTGTTTCAATCATAAAAAAATCATTTTTTTTCAATTTTTCGAGGGAAAATGACATCATTATTGTTAATAACTATTGAAAAAAATTATATTATAATAAATTATAATAAATTAACAAGAAAAACGTCGGTCAAGGCTAAACTACTATTATATTGAATAAGTGTATCAAATTTCACGTCAATCCGTTCCGTAGATGTCGAGAAATCGTGTGCACCGTGTTAAAAAACATAGTTTCGAGAAAAAACGCGTTTAAAGTTCAACTATGTTTTTCAAAACGGGGTACACGATGATAAAAGTTCACCTTAAATCTGTTATCCCTGCACCATACGTTGAACCTTCCGTTTCACTTTGAGTTGTCTTGAGCGACGATAGTGTTCGTCATTTTCACAGTAGCCTAACCCTTTCACCCTTCCTTGACACACTCAGTCATCTTGACTCGGACGAATTTGAAATAAAATGCTCACTTGTTGAAAATTGAAAGCTTTAAATATTTTTTTACAACAATTCAATGTTACTTTTTTCGAATTTTAATTATGCAGACATATTAAGGCGGGATATATATTTACAACGATCAAAAAAGTGATTTCTTTTTTTTTCTTTCAACGATAGAACTGTATATGTAGAATATTTTTCTAAAGTTTCAAAGCGAAATTCGAAAAACTTCAAACGTTACAGCCCGTCACCGCTGTGCCTCACCGCTCGGATTCGGAGCGGGTGTGAAGTTTAAACGCGTTTTTCTCAAAACTGCATTATCGAAATTGGCGTGCAGGATTACTTAAAAACTATTAAGCCGATTGAGTTGAATCTTGGTAGAAATATTGATAATATTGGTACCTTCTACGTGACGAAAATTGTTTTTGAAAAATTGAAAAAAAAGTACTTTTTAAATCCACATTTTACAGAAATGTTGCGTGAAATGTTGATTTTTTTGTTGTAAATGCGTGCCATTTTCTCAAATTTGCATTTTCTTCATTTTAATTACCATCGCATAGAAACTATACATGTTCTATCTGAAAAAAATGTTTGAACCTTTTTGCAAATCAAATTCTACGGGAAGCTAGACTACACGCCGATTCGCAACTCCCGGCGACCTTGCTGTAACACTCTGCCACAGCTCCGCCATTTTGATGATGAATTAATTAAAAACAATTGTTTCGTGTACTTAAATATACTATTAAAATATGCCTAAAGTTTGATAATTATAGAATAATTATTTCTTAGTTTAAAAAATCCCTCAATGCTGCTATTTTTTTTCCTGTCTAAATGTATTTCCCGCCTTAAGCAGGTGGATGAAATACTATCCGAGCCAAATAGACCCAGTTTGTCAAAGCCGTGGCTAAATATGAGTGAGTCAAGGAAGGCTTAAGGCGTTAACCCCACTTGTAGGCAAAAAAGGCCTTTTTCATGATTTTTTTTAAAGAAAACTACAAAACTTTTTTAATCGATCAATATACCATCTTAAAGAACACATCTTGAAGAACTTTCAGTAATTTTTTTATTGAAAAATATTACATTGTTTAGTGGCAAATGGCCGTCAATGAAATAATGTTTTTATATACACGGTTTGCGGTGACCAACATTGCGGCGAAGTGGATCATCTGAAAAAAAAATGCGGATGGATTTAGTCAAATATAAGTATAAACTAGTCTTTAATCGAAGGATTTTAAAAAATATTCATTTTTCACAAAATGACGGACAGTCAAAGTTAATGGTTCGATTTTAACGAAAAAAAAAATCGAACGATTAAAGACTACATTTTTATGTATTAAATAAGCCTGCAAAATTTCAAGAAGATCGGTTCATTAGTGTTCGAGTAATCTTGGTCACCGACTTCAGAAATGCCATTTTGAGAAAAACGCGTTTAAAGTTTCAATTTCAGTTTACACGAAGAAATTTTTTTTTTTTGTAAACTTACATAGAGTCATCTATTCCCGGCATCAAAAGAAACTGCACTTCAAATTGCACTTCAAAAAAATGCAATAAAAAAAATCGATTTTTTCAAAATCGCAAGTGGGGGTAACCCCTTAAAAGACGGTATTCATTTTGACAAGTTTCAATCCGCCCTCCTTTAACATTCTTCGACACTCAATTAATACAGCCAATTATCGTCGCTGTTTGAAAAATACTGTCGTCCATTACCATTATCCGCTTTATTATTGTAATAATCATTAATAAAAGCATTCAAGGATTTGACCTTTTTTAAAATCCACACTGCACAAGCCGAAAAAAGACACGAAAAAAGATCCAGAACGACAAATAATTTTTTCCACACCCTCGATAATATAGAATTTATAGAAATATGATATCATCCTCGATAATAATGTCCTTGCGACAATTAATGCGGTGATCAGCGTCGAAAAAAATTATCTACCCGTAAATTTTCGACGTCGCAAGGAGGCTCGTTTTACTCGTTAGACCTCGAACGAGCAGGCTAATTATTAGCGTTAATTATTCTTCCTAGCTCCGATTACGATGGCGCCGCGTCGGTTGAAAAAATATTTCGCAACAATTAGCATCCTCGTTCCAAACAGCTCCGAGCTAGTCTACACGCGCGCTGAGTACAAGCCCATCCAACATTGAATGAAACACTTATGAGTATTGATCGTCCTCCGGAAAGGACGCTGCTTTTTTCCAGCCGTGTGGTTCCTCAGGGATCAGAAGGGTGGCTAGGCAGTGGAGGAGCAAGAAATACGGCGAGACTTTATTTTTCACTTGGATAACTTGAAAATCGAAGTAACGTGTCTCGTTGAACTTGGGTTTCGGGTAAGTTCGACATCTAGCCAGTCCCCCTGTCGACCAGCCGTCTAATGGTCGGTGAGGCGCGGGAGATACTCGTCCTCGATGTCTGCAACGGCCATCGAGGGAAAATCTCTCGATATATACACCGAGAACATATAGGGGAGGACGAAAGTTTTCAGTTATATGGGAAAGACCATAAATTGCAGTATCGGAGTTGGAAGAAGCGTTAACTGCGACGGTAGAGATTAAATGATTAGGGAGGCCATTTGGCAGGGTTCTCTATCAAAAAGTTGGCTACGTACAGGACAGGAGGGGTGGCATGCTCGATATAACATACGTACTCTCTTTTCTTCCCGTCCTTTTTCCACTGCCGTAAAATCTCTCTCTCTCTCTCTCTCTCTCTCTCTCTCTCTCTCTCTCTCTCTCTCTCTCTCTCTCTCTCTCTTCGACTCTCTCTCGCTCTCCTTCGTACAGCACGTCATGCTCCACTATATTATATATCCGCCATTTACCAATCCGACACTTCGCGCTTCGCACACCCGACCCGACGAATTCCACTTTGCACAACCGGTTTTGAATTTATACTTTGCCAACAAGTGCTGCGTGTAGAGGGTGTCCCGGAAGTGGTAGAGGAACGCCGAGGGAGTATGCGCGGGGCGTCGACGGATTGAGAGGAAAAGTTCTCTGGCAAAAGGCTTCGTTTGTCGTCACGATGGTTATAAAATTGTACGCGATTCGTACGATTTTTATTGTTTTATTCGTTAACGAGCTACCACTACCTCGAGGCCCGAAAAAAGTTATATATTGTATATAAAAACGCATTTTTTGTAAATAAAGGTACACATGTTGAGAGCCTTTGAAAAAGATCACGAAAAAAAATACAGAAAAACAGCGAAAACATCGCCGCTGGCAGATGATGGCATTTTTTTCGCCACGTTTGGCGGTGGACACTCTCCAGCTTGACCGGTCCATCGGAAATCTAAAAACCAAACGGGTTATTTAAGTCAACAATAAATACGAGTCGTTGACGATCGTCGATTGTTGGAATCAGTTTTTTTAACAACGTGGAGATGAATTGAAACTCAAGCATACAAAATCTATAAAAGAGGTCGTCATTTTTGCGTAACTATTAAAAAAATGAAGATCGATTTAAAAAAAGTGAAATCGTCAACGACCTTTAAATGTTTCTCATCGTAGCTTCTGTAAATTTGGAAATAACCCATCGAGTGGTTCTCGAGATATCATGTCCACCGACTTTGAAAACAATGCTGCGAGAAAAACGCGTTTAAAGTTTGAAGTATGGTGCTGGTGAAGCTCTAGCTTCCAACAGTTCTTCAATTTTAGGAATGTTCCAATCAAATGTTCATGGACTATAGCTAGAAGGTATATTCTATCGAATATACCTTTTAGCTTTAGGAGGAAATATAGTCAAATATAGCCAAATATATTCTTAATTTTCCGAAACATTTAGCTGAGTATTTTTCTTCCAAAAAATTCTCGAAAATCACCCAAATTTTCAGCGTTCACACTGGTATTGCCCCTTAAGGTTGATCTGACAGGAGTTTGTTTTAAATTCGTAAATTATCTTAAAGTTAAATGTTCAAAGTTTAATTACAAATGAAGATAGGTTAAGGGGCCAGGCCATTTTGAAAATTTCAAAAAATTGAAAGCAAGCAAGACTTGAAGAAATCGACGATGATAAGCAATCAGAACGTTGCAGGAATTGCCGATTGAGTTTAGGTAAGAGTGTTTCATAGTATAAACTTCAAACGCGTTTTTCTCGAAACAACGTTTTCAAAATCTGGCTCCATCGTATCTCTAAAACTAATGAACAAATTCTCTTCAAATTTGAACCACATATTGTAAACAAGATTCGCAACAAGATGACCCTCGATGGTTTTAAAATTTTGATTTTTACTCATTTTTGCAAAAAACTGCGAAAAAGCGCGTTTTTGAAAACTTTTTTCGTTTATCATCTGCCATTTTTTTATTTTCTGATAAAACTTTATATCCGAGGGTCATTTTGTAGCTGGTGTCGTACTGAATCTAATGGACTTTAATTTTTTTGTTTCAGACAAGCCGTTGCCAAGTTGTGATGGAGCTACCTAGCCCACCTATTTTTGAGGCATTACGTTAAATTATAGTTTTTGTACTTAAAAATGAATAAAAATGAATTAATTAAAAAAAATGTATTTCAAGACTTTATTTATGAAGCCCAACAACTTTTATATTCATATCTTTTATAAAATCCTCAAAAAAAATCGCGAAAATAGCCTTTTTCGTGGCTCCAAAGTGGACTGGCCCCTTAAGAAAGGTTGGTACTTTTATTTTGACGGATCCTTGAAAAGACTGTGGCCAACTACCCCGGACTTACCCTAATTCACTCCCTCGTTGGAATTCTGTCACGTACCTTCGCAAGGTACTCTGCGATCCATCCACGCGTTTGAGTACTTAGGGTATTTTTAGTTTTGAGGTTCTTTCCAATTGTAGGCGAGAGCATGTAGGAGTGTCTCGAAAGTACGTTTGTTTCGTTGGTTCATTGATTCTACGAGTGTGGGTGTGAATTTCTGAAATGATGACCTTTATTGTCGGGACACTCGGTATACCCGGTTATGCAAATGCTGCTTCCGACCACGTTTCGCAGTCGCTATCCTTGTTGCTGATTACGCTGTTGTTTTCTGAAATGTGCATTTACGTTTACGCGATACCGCAGGCGTGGTGTGTCAGCCTAGAAGCAAATTGTATCACACTTAAGGAGTTTTGGGACCGTCTCTCGACTGCGAGAGCGGCGATGACAATACAATAAGTTTTCGGTAGAATAGCAAACTTTTTTGATTAAAATTTCATGCAGAAATAAATGATTATTGGGCAATTTTCAATTCATAGAATTGTTGGAAAATATTTCTTAGCCGGGAAATGATACTAATATTCATGGGTTTTGCAATTAAATATAAATATATTGAAATTTTATTCGAGAAATAATAAACGGTTGGTTTGACAACAGCGACAGCTTGTGCCATCGGCGAGACTGACTATCGTTGGCGTCGGCGGCTGTAATACTATGTAGTCATTGATACTTGACTGTGAGTGGCCCACTCGACGGAGTTCGACAACGCGTGTTGCCATGTTTAACCTACAAGTTTCGTTAATTTTCGAAAACATATTGTTCGAGCTCTAATTTCACGTTTTTTACACGTATTATTAATAAAGTAGGCAAACCACTTAATTTTTTTCAAACGAAATTTCTGTCACTATAATCACGGTTTGCATAGTTTTTCAAATTTTAATCTCAATATTATTTTAGTCTCTTGAGCCCTGGTACTAGTATTTACGAGGTGTCATATGGATATGTCATGTGGGCGAATGCATAAGAGTTCACCTTGAACATTAAAAATCTTCAAGACTGTGGTGTGAAACTGTTTGATTTTTAGACCGTTAACGGGTTACATCTATCTCGTGGCCGGAAAAAGAGGAATTTTCGTAAATTTTTTTCTGGTAAACCGTGTGCGGGTTTAAAAATTTTTTTTTTACCTCAAAGAGTATGGTTTTAAAAATCTTTTACATTTTTTGTATTGAAAAATTATTATAAATGTGACAGATACAATGATATTGAAGTTCGCATCATTAGAACGCAACGTAAATCATTTTTTATAATTGCCAATTTTATTTGGAGGAACAAAGCTACGGCAAACTTTTTTAAAGATCCTCATTGGAGGCCTACAACGTAAATTTATCGAGAATGACTTCGCGTAACAATAAAAATGGAGAAAAAAACGGAAAATAAAAAAAATCGTTGCATTCCAACGATGCAAACTTCAACAACATTAGATGCAATGGTCTGTGCAGACCGCTGTTTAAGGCGTTACCCCCACTTGTAGCGCAAAAAAGGCCTTTTTCATGAATTTTTTTAAAGAAAACTACAAAACTTTTTTAATCGATCAATATACCATCTTAAAGAACACATTTTGAAGAACTTTCAGTAATTTTTTTATTGAAAAATATTACATTGTCAAGTGGCAAATGGCCGTCAATGAAATAATGTTTTTATATACACAGTTTGCGGTGACCAACATTGCGGCGAAGTGGATCATCTGAAAAAAAATGCGGATGGATTTAGTCAAATATAAGTATAAACTAGTCTTTAATCGAAGGATTTTAAAAAATATTTATTTTTCACAAAATGGCGGACAGTCAAAGTTAATGGTTCGATTTTAACGAAAAAAAACGGCCATTTTTTGGCTATAAAACGGCCATTTTTTTCGAAAAAAAAAATCGAACGATTAAAGACTACATTTTTATGTATTAAATAAGCCTGCAAAATTTCAAGAAGATCGGTTCATTAGTGTTCGAGTAATCTTGGTCACCGACTTCAGAAATGCCATTTTGAGAAAAACGCGTTTAAAGTTTCAATTTCAGTTTACACGAAGAAAAGATTTTTTTTTGTAAACTTACATAGAGTCATCTATTCCGGGCATCAAAAAAAAACGCACTTCAAATTGCACTTCAAAAAAATGCAATAAAAAAAATCGATTTTTTCAAAATCGCAGGTGGGGGTGACCCTTTAAAAAACGACGTGCTGGGAAACAAATCATCCGAAATAAAACAATTAAACCCATTTAGTTTTTGCATAAAATTATCTAGTGCTTGGAAGACGGATAAAAAAATGATTTTCTAAAAAATGGCCGCAGTCCTAAGTGAAAATATCGATTTTCAGTGAACAAAATACTCTATTTTCGTTGACAAAAAAATTCCTTGGTTCAAGTACTGCTTTTTGATATGTAAAAGAAGCTTATAAAATTTTAAGTTGATCGGTGCAGTGATTTTTGAGGTATCGTGATCGCCGATTTTGAAAAAGTCAGTTTGAGAAAAAGCTGTTAAAGTTTGCTGGTTCGTGGAACCTATTTGTAGACGCCCATAACTCCCCCAATTTAGAACGGACTGACTAGCAACTTTCAGAGAATATTTTAGGAATGTTATACTTTGAGAATGCGTCGAAAACAAAAAATCGATATTTCTAATAAATTCACCTAGGTATAAGCCCTTAATGCACGATAAATTAATCTCTCGGGGATATAAATTTCAATAGAAACTGAATATTTCGATTTTAGTCTCAAAGCTTTTCAAGAAGTAACGATTCAATCCTTTTTCGCAATGCCGAAACCCACACCGTATCTTCTCCACTTAGGCTCACGAGCATGACTTATATAATAGCCGCATCCATTTGTCATTCTCACTATACGTCACTTCCGAACTACGATGTCCGAGTGACCGTGTGTGAAAGTTAATCCGCTGTTGATCGTCGTTCGTCGTTGTATCTCCTGAAAAGATTTTTATAAACTTATGCTTATTCATGACACAGGACGGCGTTGTTAATCTATATTTCATTCCGTGTCATTAACCGTGCAGACGATTTTCCGGTATCCACAGAGCGTTTACAGCTTAGCGAGCGACGGAAGACCGATGTAGCCTCCCATCCTGTGAATAACATTCATGAAGAGCCGACAAATCCATCAAGCTTATATCCGAAGACTCCGGGAGCTTTTGAGAAAATCGAGCGACAGATAGCGACATAGAAAGGAAGAGACAGGGCGAAGATCGAGCCCTTTCGCGGATCTTAAGAACTTTACCCCACCGTTGATCCGTCAAAATAAAAGGACTTCAGGCATATTCTGTCAGCTTGTTTCACGAGAAACCCCTACGAGGATTATTCATGGCAAAGCGTTAACTAGTTGAACGTCGAAAAAGTTAACCTAAACCTGTCGACCAGACTCACATCTTGCTGTATGCTACACGTAGAAAAAAAATCATTGATCCAATATCATTGGTGTTATTGAATGAAATTTCGTTGATTCAATTGTAAAATTGTTGGTGTAAATAATCGGATTTATTGGTCCAAACAAAACGCTATTGACTTTAATAACATGATAAAATAAAAAGTTTTCTTTTCTTTCAAAAAAGATAGTGTTAGCCGAGAACAATGTATCATTTAAACTATCTAAAAAAGTATCGCGAAAAAATTATATAGTTTTGAATGCATTTTCTACAACGAACAAAAAAACCTTTCAATTCATCACATGAATATTGTTGATTCGAGTACACAAGAAAAATTGAATTTCGCTCGTTTGATTCAGTTAAAATTCCTATCGAGTAAATGTTATTTTATTTTTTTCACCATATCTGATATTGATTTTCAAGTACATTATTCCTTAAAATATTAATATTTTATTTTGATTGAAGTGAGGAAACCCGTAGTTTTCGGAGTAACCGCTAGAAGCCGCACGCGCGCTCGTTTCTCGTAAGCGTACCGCGAACCGAAAATCTAGATCAAAGTGTAGTATCTGTTCTTATCAGTTGAATATCGGATATTCATTCCATGGATATTCCATTGGATATCTGATATTCTCTCCACTATTATCATGGATAATCATTCTAATGCTCACTTGTTATTTAAGATTTAAAACAAATTGAAAAAATTACGTCTCATGGCGTATTTGTTGCGATGTAGTAAAGGAATAATGCATTCTGTTAATTATATTTTTGTACGAAATAAAAAATGTTGTATCAACCGCTTAATTATTTCATCCATACATCTACAGATTGTATATAGAATGATTTCAATAGAGTATAATTTTATTTGAAGGATAATGTAGATATTCAGAGAACAGATGGGATTTTCAAATAAAATAATATGTTTTTTGAATCAATCACATTTTCCAATATTGTATAGTATTGTGACAATCTCATATATCGGTGGCACTCCGCGATCAGACATTTATTTGAATCAACCAATACATTTTTTTTATTCAATTGGTTTTTTTTCTCAGTGTAGGATTATTATACATACAAACAAGCATATACAGGGTGTCCCAGAACTCAACGTCAAGCCGAAACGGGGTGACAGGATTGATTGTAACCATCAAGAGAAAAATCAGAAAAAAATCTGGGCATTTAAGAAAAACCTAGAAACTTGGTCAAACTGTAACCATTTTTCGGTTATTGTGGTTAATTTTTATTATTTTTGTTCACTTAAACTTTGGAATCGTAACCCTAAATAACATTTCTAAAATCACAGTAAAAAATAATGACACAATTGCCCCAAGTTTCCTAGAATTAAGACTGTTTTTTGTTAAACTATGAATTTAAAATTTTCAAAATAGATTTTTTTTCTGATTTTTCTCATGATGGTTACAATCAATCCTGTCACCCCGTTTCGGCTTGACGTTGAGTTCTGGGACACCCTGTATATACATATATATAAAATGTAAATATAAATGTATACAGGGTGTTAGGAACGTCGATGCAAAGCCTTAAGGGGGTGCTAGGTCACCTCGTTAGGAACATATCTAATCTAGGATGCCTTAGTCCAAAGTCTAAGGATTTCGGGTTATCATGGTAAGTACGATTTTTGGAAAATTTCCCAAAATTAGGTACTAACTCGTTCATAATGTTCAAACAGACAATAGTTGTTAACTAAAAACTTATGTGCGTTTCAGCTTAATGTGTATTCAATTGACAAACACGAATACAATCATCTGTATCCACACAACTAATTAGATGGTACGTGTTCAATAATTAAAAACTTGTCAAAAAATAAAAATACCTCTTGTGTTAATGATATTAGAAAAAAATAGCATTAACACAAGAGGTAAACGGGTTAGTACCTAATATTCGGACATTTTCCAAAAATCATACTTACCATGATAAGTCGAAGTCATTAAACTTTGGACTTAGGTACCCAAGGTTAGATATGTTTCTAACGACGTGACCCATCAGCCCCTTAAGGCTTTGCATCAACCATCCTAACACCCTGTATATACATAAATATAGAGTGATGTTGATACATTTTTGGTATGTAATTGGAAGTACCTTTCGTCGACGAGTTTGGGTATATATAAATTTCGGTACATATACAGAGCTACTGGTTTTTGGTCACGATCCCGTGAAAGGGTTGTTGGTCATTATTTTCGCTATCAAACAACTCAGTAATGCTTCGTGCAAAATTGAACTATTTTCGAGATATGATTTTTATAATCTTTTTTTTTACGTGAGGGGTGGGCAGCTTTAAAAATTAATGTAAAAATACGTATATGGAATCAAACTTTTTTATGATTTGTAGTTTGAGGCCACAGTAACAAAGAATTTTCAACAATAAAATAAGAATAATCTGCCACCATTTTTGAATAATGGGTCCAAAACTCTGCAAGTCTAACAATTATTCTTATTTTATTGTTCATAATTCTTTGTTAATGTGTCAAACTAGAAATAATAAAAAAGTTTGATTCCATGCAACATTTTTTTATATGCTTTTTTACAGTTCCATAACCCTCCCTTGGAAAAAAATAATGAAAATAATAATATCTCGATAATGGTTAACTTTTGAATAAAGCATTACTGGATTATTTGACAGCGGATTACATGTCCTAAAACTCTTTCACGGAATCGTGACCAATAACCGGTAGCTCTGTATATATCTGTGGATGAGTGTGTGTGTGTGAATGTGGCGATTGTTGAAAAACTATAACCCTTTCAGAGACATTTGGTTTGCCGTATTTAATAGTTTTATTTTTTATTAAAAAAAATATATTCCGCGTGTATCCTAATAAAATAATAGCCCAAAAAGAGAATTATTTCTCCGTCCTATGAATCATATTACTTTTTATATTAACGCTTTATATTCTTTAGCATTTTTTTTATAAATAATTAAAATATTCGGATGAATTGCATGATTTTTCAGAAACGATCAATTCGCACAATTTTTACGAGCTTTGTGATGGGTTGCACGCTTTTTGGTGGTGGAATTTTGTGAGATAGGGTTGTGATTATCGTGAAGGATTTTTGATAAAATTGCTCAAAATTTATCCGCAAGAAAAAGTGTTTACATGAATTTCGCTACAACCACAGAACGAGTTTAGCTTCGGTCCATCAATTTTGTGTTAACTCGATGCTTCGTCATGGTTTAAATCGATGACGGAAGATACTTCAGGCAGAACAGACCACTCACTTAGGCCTCGGGAAATGACGATCCATTTTAATTAGCACAGTGTGCCTCGTATGACAAATTGTTACGATGGATCGGTGTATCCCCGAGACCGGTCATTATTTTCCTGTACGCCACAAAGGCAAGGGTCGTTTTCAAGCACTTTTTTCCACGTTAATTCATTTTTGGCTTGAATGCGAAATAACACCCCTTTGGCGTTAATTCACTTGGTTGTTTCAAGAGAGACCGAGGCCCGGAAAAAAGGGGAACAATTTTTTATGGTTTACTCAACAATTTTTTATGGTTTACTCGGTTGATACAATAAAAATTCCATTTAGTGACCTTTATTCTACATATCTTCGAATATCTTTACAAATTTTATTGCAAAATTTTGTGACAAAATGGTCTTTTTCCTTGGAACGGAAAAATTGAAGATAATTTGAGTTTGGGATCTAGATAACATTTGCCTTCAAAGCCCGCAAGGAAATCGAAAAATCGAAAAAAAATGGTGCATGTTTGAAAAAAACATTGTTTTCGGTAAAAAATTTGGCGAAAATTTTTTGTTTGAAAAAGTTTTTAACATATCAAAAATTCCCTGTGTATCTCGATGTAGAACGTTCTTATTAGGCTTTAAAAAATAATCAAGTATGTCGTAATGTGAACAATTTTCTAGATACTTGCAGATCTGTAGAACAGAGGCCACTAAAGGGAATGTTCATTCTATCAATTGAGTATTCATAAAAAAAGTCGAAATTCACCTTTTTTCGAGCTCTAGACCAAAGTTTTATTATCGAGAACCGTCGGTGAAACAAAATTAGGCACAAAATCCAATGATGAATTTTTGTATCCACAAGGACGGTTCTACGAGAATCATTTACATTGGTGTATACAGAGTACGTATATTGTACGGTGAATCACATGAATATTTTTTCCTCAACCGTAATAATATTCTTTTAAGCACAAAACAATATTCTATAGGTCAACGAATTAAGTCAATTAATTGAAACTTCCCTGTAGTTATTAAACTCTGACGAACGTTGGCGATATTGATGAAAACCGCTTGTATCCAGCTCTTTTTCTGCAAATTTATTTTCCCCACGAACCGGCCAAAGTTCATCAATCAGCCTCTTTGTTGGCACAAATATATATATATATATATATATTTATTCGCTTATGTAACCGCCTGTGTCGGTTGTTTCGTGCACAAAACGTAGGAATAAGAGAAGATAGAAAAGATTAGTCTCCCAGTGGAAATCCCCTGTATCGATCAGACCGGCAAGTGGAAAGGGCGTTTTGTCAGACTCGCGAGTTTTATGTCGACGGGTTTTTCTCTCTCTGAATGTAACACTTTTTCAGAAAAAGTGATACATTTTTACACATGGAAAAGCGAATGACAATGAATTTAATTAGTAATCAGTTAGTAATCAGTAATTAGTCAGTAATTAGTTAGTAAATGATTAATTAGTAATAAGTTAGTAAATAGTAATAAGTAAGTCATTAATTGGTAATTAGTCATTAATTACCAATATGATACACTGCTAATAGTAAAAAAAATTGATAACTTATTTTGACTTGCAAGCTTAGAAACGCTACTGCAAAGATAACCTGTATCGTATGTAGCCCAAGTCCAGGGGAAATAAAGTACAAGCTCTTAATTATTAGATTGGTGCTCAATCTTTTTTTATATGCCACATGCACGAGTCTTGGAAATTTCATAAGGTAAGTTATTGAGGTTAAATAAATAAATTCAAAATCGGAAGATTTGGCGTGGTGTCTTATGGAAAAGTCGTGATGACCGTTCTATTATTCAGTTCCATTCCTACTTTGCGATTGCCTGAAAATAAGAACGAAAATTCTAACGGCAGTCATTTCGAGGGTTAATATGGGAATAGAAAAAAGCAGCTCTTATTAATGATTAAATGATTAAATGAAAATTATTTGGTTACCAGGAACGATTGTTGTGCGATTATAGGGCTCATTAAACCAAAATAATGACGCTACGAATTTGAGCGATTTATCAATCATGCTGTCGTTTTGTGAGAACGACAGCCCGGAAACACGGTAAAATTTGTGCAATTCACGAGGTGAAATATTTTGCAAATGTTCCTCGTAAAATTATATAAAAAATGTTCAATTTGAAAATATATTTTACAGTGTCTCACGTGTCAGAGTTTTCTCCCATTCGATCAATGTGAGTAAAAATGTGGTCGTGTTCGAATTTTTTACAGATCGCGGAGCATAGAATCGTGTGAAGTTGACCCACATGTTACTTTTTACTCGATCATATTACGATTTTTCCAGCATTTACATAGGGGTATTTGAGCATGCTCATAGGGGTATTCTCCTTTGACTGGCCACTGTGCGGGTACTATTTACCTAACGAGCAACGCGTTTTACCGCTGAATGTTAAAAAGGACTTTTTTCGACGTGCATACGAGCTATAAAATTGCACCCTTCAAATTTCAATAAGTTTCTCTGTATTGTTTTCGCGATAAAATATCAAAATTTGACAAAGCAATTAAAAAACAAAATAAACAAACCCGCTCAATTTGCGAGTATTTCCACGAAACAGTAAAACTGTCTACATTCGATATTTTTTTATCTCGACAACGACCTAGTGCATTTTGGGAAAACTACATTGAGCTTTTATTGGACGTGTCAACAGATGAAAATAATTCAGTTTTTTTTGACGTGTATTGGTGAAATTCTCGAACCTCTAGTGAAATGGAACACTGAATCAGTTGTTAACGTTCCAACAGGCTCGATTAGGTATTTGTAGAATTGACTATCCGGAAGGAGCCAGCACAACGACGTCTAGACCAATGACCCTTCAAAATAAACCTTTGGGCAATTTCCTCGATGATTTTGTTCGGCTGAACGCGATGTCTTAACAGTGGCGGAACTTCCGGAAGTAGATATTCATTAAACAAATTATTCGGTGAAGCAGCGCGATAAGTTATCAGCGTGCTATAAATTAAGTCAAGATTGTGACAACTCTCTCTCCCCGCCTTCTCGTGTCTTCTCCCTCGGTCCCTTTTTACCTACTATACCACGTCCTTCTCTCTCTCTCCTCCTTTATCCTTCTCTCTTTTCCTTTCGCCCTTTCGCAAACCGCATACTCGAGCCTTTCATTAATCAGCGGGAGGTCTTTCGATAAATCTTTCCGGATGCCTCGAGCGCCCCGACGTCTTTATTAGAAATTATGGGATACTTGAGTTTCGCGAGGAGTATCGTATAAATTGCGATATAAAATAAATAAATAAATAACTGGAAAAAATGAAGTATTTGCCTCTTAAATACGAAATGGCTCTTTGCTTTAATCAGACTTGGTTTGCGCTTTCGAGGAAAGCTTAAGGGACACTGTTGTGATGGGTAAAAAAAATTTTTTTTTTTGCATTTTTTCAAAGAATAGTTATTCAAAAATATGTGAAAAAATTTCACTTTAACATATTGAAAATTGACCAAGTTACAGACGACTTAGAGCAGGAAGCGCAATGATTTACTTATACTTATACTTATCTTGTATTTATCTTATGCTTATCTCATACTTATCTTATACTTATCTGTGCCAGAGGATTATCTGTATCCTAATGCACTTATAAACCATATCTATCTATCTTTGTATATAAAACTGTCAATCGCTTTTTTCTCCAAACGACTTTTCTCGAGCTGGCCGGAATTATAACTACAGCTATAATTGTCAAATTAAATAAAGAAATATAAAAACCCCAAAATTTCCCGAAATTGCTGTAGCTATCGTATGTAGCTTTTTTTTTTAGTATTTTTCAAGCTTTCGAACATAAGCAAAAATTTCGCCAGAATTATACTTTTTTCACAACCGTCATTTTGTGATTTTTTTTCGATAAACGTCTACATACAACGAGCTCTACATTTATATGGATTGTGAGAGTTTTTTATTTTTATTTTTCAGACCAACCATTATCAAGTTATCGATCCGGCCTATGGACTACATTTTTTATACCGAGGCTCTTTTATACCTCAATAACGTTGTTAGTTCTTAATTTCCTAAAATAAAAATTTACATGAATTGAGTTCAATATACTCAAAAACATACTTTTTTATCCAAATGTCAAATAAATAATCCAGTGGACAAAAAAGTCTGAAAAAAACGATCTTTTTTCGGCCTATTGCAGTGGTGTCCTCCTTTAAGGGGGGCACTTCAGATAGAGGCCCAAAGAAATGCATTTTTTTATTGCCTGAATTCACAGTTTAAAACCTGTAGAATACGATGTATTTAGTGATTTTGGCCAATTCTCAAAAATGACGTCCCGAGAGCATTCGAGCGTGACTCACCTCTGCTCCATGTGAAGAGGCGAGTAGTCTATTCAATAATAGCTGTTAGAAACGTTTCTATACCCATAGAAATATTGTATTACGAGGAATCTGAAGGACTATTATATGGTGCTGGAATAGCTGACTAGTCGGTAAGTCACAGAATCCCATGTTTTTTTCCTTGCCGAAACTTTAAACGCGATTATTATGAAACTTTTTGACTTCTTGAAACAAAGTTCGACTTTTTTTTCGGAAAAAATCAACTTTTACATTTTAAGGCCCTTTAACCAATCACAATTATTTTTCCAATATTAATGGTTCATCAAGTGAATACAAGTATATACTAATCGATTTTTTTGCGCAGACTATTTCAGATAATCCTACAAGGTGCTGGAGTGTACACCGCATTTGGCCTCCCTTGCGGACAGCTTCACGGCGACTACTTATATCACCACCATTTTCTACTTTTTTCAAGCAACAAAAATCATTTTGAAAACTAGAATTATGTAATAAAAAGTACCTATAACCCTGAAAAGATATATACATTCCTTACCCTCCAAAAAGAATAATGAAAATCGACTACAATTTGGCGTTCTATATGGAGTGCCCCCCTTAAACAAGATTCGTTCTCGTAACGTCAAATAAAATGAATCGGTTTAGTTTCAAGTTGCACTTAATGCCCAACAATATTTCCGATAAGGAAGGTTTCCCATTGGATCTGTAGAATCTCGGTGTAGAATGAGAGCAAAAAAACCGTGTTATCGGAGCTCCCTCGGCAAAACATTGCGGGATTTAACGTCGAGAGATTTTTATCGAGGGATGCGACGAGGGTTGTACGCGGGAAGGGGGAAAACTCTATGAAAGTGGCTTACGTTAGTCAAGGCTTTCGGGGGGGGCTTGAGGACGACGTCACCGACGTTTCCTACGTACCCCAACCCCAATTGTGGCTCTCTTTCCCCTTCGTGTCCGCCGAGATAACGAATGACTGTTTGACATGGACTAGATTTAGTGGCAGTTTAATCAAACGGTTCGCCTGGTTCTCGCTCCAACGGCGAGGAGGAGGGTTCGTATTATCGGTACTTATGCTCGGAATTAATGTACCTAGTTTTACGACGCGCAAGCGATATACCAATTGGCTTCTGTCCCGGCGAGTAATTCGACCAACGACCGAAAAAAAACGTATATGTATACGCACCTCCCAGTGCATGGAGAAAAATTGATTTATGTTCGCTCCGAATTGATCCGATCAATTTTCCTCGCTTGCACGAATTGCCTCGAGGGACAGTTTCGCCCGACGATTACGAATTTGCGTTTATATCGGGCCCAAAAGCGCTCGACACTTTTTTTCCGCTTCTCACCGCGTACGTGCGTTAATTATGCCTCGTACGTGTTTCTGTGGACGAGAAATGTGAGATTCGCGTCCAGCGGGGTCGAGAATAAAAAGAGTATCGCAGGATGAGGTAGCGTCGAGGCAGAATGCAGACCAGAACTCGGAACTCCTCGGGTAAGGCAACGATTAAAGTCAAAATTACTGATTTACATTGAGTATTTATTGAAGAACTCCCTGATAAATGCTTGAGGGTACTGTCCTTTCGAAAGAAAAATTGCATTCATGCAGGGTCTTGCTCGATACGCATAAGTCAAAGGGCAGGAAAATTCTGGAAGCCCTTTTTTCGCGTGCCCTTGATTCAGAAAAAAACTTCAGTCGCGTTCACAACCGGTTGGCAAAAATAGACAAAAAATTAAACACATTATGGACATCGTCTCAACATCGTATTCTAACCCTACCAGCTCACTCAGTGGTACACCACTGTGACGGGTAGAAAAAATCGTTTTTTTTTACATTTTCTCAACGTATACATATTCAAGAATATGTGAAACAAAATTCAAGTTGAAATATACGAAATTGACTGAGTTACAGACGATTTAGAGAGAGCAGGTAGCACAACGATTTACGTTATATATTATTTTAACATATTATGCTGTGACAAGAATTGTTTTTAAGAAATTGCCACACATTTGTTGTGACAAAAATCGTTCTTGAGAAATGTTAACATATTATGCTGTGACAAAAATTATTTTAAAGGAATGTTCACATATTGTGCTGTGACAAAAATTGTTTTTGAGAAATTTTAACATATTATGCTGTGACAAAAATTGTTTTTAAGAAATGTTCACATATCATGTTGTGACGAAAGTTGTTTTTAAGAAATTTTAACAGACTTAGCTATAACAAAAATTGTTTTTAAGAATTTTTAGTATATTATGCTGTGATGAATTTATTTTTTAAATGGATTTTAATATATGCTGTGACAAAAATTGATTTGAAGAATTTGACTATATTATGATGTGATAAAAAATTTGAAACCTTTCTTTGTCATATTATGTTGTGATCCAAATTGTTTTTAAGCAATTGTATTTCTTTACTTATACATTTACACTAAAACTTTCACTCGCGTTTTTTCGAAACGACTTTTCTCGACGTGGCCGGAATCATAACTCTAACTTTATAATGGTCCGATTTTCAATTGAAAAAAAAACCGTAATTTCAGTAACTGTCATACGTAACCGATATATATTTTTTAATTTAGTATTCTCAAAGCCGCCGAATATAAGTAAAACTTTATCCGAAATGACACTTTTTTTAACACCCGCTATAGAGTGATTTTTTTTAAACGGCTACTTATAACGAGAACTATATTTGCATAGATTATGAAACTTTTTTATTTTTATTTTTTAGACCAACCATTGTCACGTTATCGATCCGGCCGTTGGACCACATTTCCTATACAGAGGCTCTATTAAACCCTCGCAACGTTGTTTATTTTAAATTTAAACAAAATGTACACGGCATAAGTTCAATGTATGTTTAATAACATGCGTTTTTTCCAAATCCCAAATAAATAATGTAGTATACAAAAATTAATCGGAAAAGCGACCTGTTTTGGGCTCGTCACAGTGGTGTCCTCCGTTAATTTCAGTCTACAATTTTAAAACATTAACAATATATCACGTGAACAGCAGCAGCAGGACTGATTTCTCACAAATTCACAGACAACCATTAAAAAACTGAGGGAATTTCCTTCAAACCGCACAAACCGAACGTTGGGATAATTCAAGATGAAAATCGTTAAACAAGCAAACTATTCGAGAGAATGGTCACTTCAACGGGACAAAAAAGTCTCATGGCGTACAGCGGGCGAATTGGCTCACTGTGCTGAAAGCTGTAACGGTGGACCATCGGATTGGATTCCGATATGTACCTCTAGAATGTTGTGACCCTCGCAACTCGACGAGGCTCTCGTTGGAATGTATGCGGATATAATCTCGATCGGATTTCCGTGTACCTTTTGCCTTGCCGGGCTTCGTTCCTCGCTCAGCTTCCTCGATAATGTACCGACTCATTAAAGTCGTTTAACGTCCGTCTTGAATTTGCCATTAGTGCAAAACTGTTCTCGACGACGAGCGAAATATTTCCGACATTGGTATGCGAAACACGTGAATATTTCTATAAGGAAATAAGTTCGGGAATCTGCAAGAATTAGTGTTCGAAGGATACACCCTCACCCCTGCCTGCTCTTCTTTCTTGGTCTAGGCTTTCCCCGCGTGTACGAAAACAGCTATAATACCTAAAGAAGTGTTCCTGATAGAGAATGTTAAAATGTTGTGTAAATTTATCTAAAATTAACTATTGGGGAAATAATCGCTACGAAAAAAATTCATTGGAAACGATACGACCTCGCAATTCTTTTTTAAACCGCGTGTCATTGATGTTCAATATTCGTTCGAATTGTATAATAATTCGTACAAATAGGAATAATTACTTTTCCCATTCACTTTCATTTATTATATTGAGTTATTTTCTGCCTAAAATTGGAGTTAATTGCGCCGTTTTATATTGGGTTGTTCGGAAAGTGTTTTTTTTTCCCAACAGAGCCAGTGGTTGTATTTTTCACCTGCCCACTTCAGGTCTAAACTGTATTGTCATTACATATTTCGGCGGTTCTCATTCCAAGGCTTATTGGGAAAAAAATTGTTTTGATTCTGTGCTATCGTTTTTTTTGGTGCCTTATCGAATCTGGAAAATCGAAAGCAGCATTTTCGGCATACTCTGCTTTTTTTATTACCAAAATACTAAATACGCTGTTCAAGCAAGAAAACAATTGTGTGACGTGTACAGAGAAGATGTGTTGGCAGAACTGATCAGTGCCAAAACTGGTTCGCAATTATTCATAAAAAAAAGTGATGCTATCTATTTGGTGGGACTCTAAGGGAATTGTATTCTTCTCGAGCTCCTACCAGACAATTCCACAACTAATTCGGAAGTATACTACCATCAAATGGCCAAATTTAGTGATTCCGTCAAACAGACGAGGCCAGAATTGGTCAACAGAAAACGTATAGTGGTTCACCATGATGATGCCAGACCTCACACTACTTTGGTAACTCGTCAAAAGCTGTTACACCTTGGATAAGATGCGCTACCACACCCACCATACTCGCCAGATCTGACACCCTCGGATTATTACTTGTTTCGGTCTTTACAAACATTTCTAATTGGTAAAACATTTACTCCAAATGAGAATGTCGAAAATCACTTGGATCAGTCTTTCGTAAGTGAAGATAAGAGTTTTATGAGACTGGAATCATGCTACTAACAGAAAGATCGTAAACTGTATTGGACGAAAATGATCAATATATAATTCAATCAAATATTTATATATCATGCGAAAATTGTCTTTCATTTTCACGGAAAAATGACGAAATTACTTTCCGAACAACCCAATATATATACACTTGCATTCAAAAGTGTCCGGCCAAATATAATTTTATGATAGAGTAACGTTTGAAGAGGGCAAGATGGAAACACAAACATATCATCGTAGTGTTTTTTTTCTGCAATCGAAACGTGTTATTGAAAAATGATATGTAACTATTCATAATTGTTTATAACCAAAATAACAATTTTCGCTTTTCCATAACTATCCGGCCAAGTACGAATTACACACTATATACTAAGAAAAAATTTCGTAAATCAAGAAGAAAAAAAATTGAAAACGGTAATAAATGTAAGATTTTCACCAATACTTGATAGACATGCCCTTCGAAGCTATCACGGCAGCACATCGGTGAGGCATCGATTCAATTAGTTTGATGATTCTATCTTGAGAGATATTTTCTCTTCTCGAACTGTTCCCCACAAAGCAGCTTTATTGGCACAATGTTCAGTTCCTACTCTTAGTTTTAACTCTTGCCATAAATGTTCTATGACATTCAAGTCCGGAGATTGACACGGCCACTCGAAAACTCGAATATTTGTCTTGCTAAAAACCTGCTGAAGGAGCTGTGATCGATGGTTTGGATCATTATCTTGCTGAAAAATCCTTCCTTGTGGTACATTCTGACACAGATATAGTGGGCACGCGTAGGAAAAAAACCACCAAAGATCCCTTTAGGGATTGTCTTAAAATATTAAAAGGAAGGTTTGTGCAAAATTTCAGCTCGATCGGACGAAGGGGGGGGGGGTCGCAAACTTATAAAAAAATTATCTTTAAAGTTGCCTACCACTCAATTGAAATAATAATAATCATAATAATATCGCGAAAATGGTTTACTTTTGCGTAAAAGCTACTGGGTTATTTGCTAGCGAAAAAATGTCCTACAACCCTTTCACGGGATTGTAACCAATAATCAGTAGCCACATATGTATATATATACACATCTACAGTGGCGTGCAAAAGTTTCGGGTCAACCTTTTTTTCTCAGTTATTCGATTAAATATTTCACGGCTGAACCTCTCCATCATTTCAAATATTTGAGGGAGCTATGATATGCATAACAGCATGGTATATCATTTTGTTTGTATAGTGTATGGTTTGTGTACAGCGTCGAACCCCAGGTAGGAAATGACGATGAAAAAAGGGCTCGCCAAGCTCTGAAACAAGGCTCACATTTTTTAATTCAGGCTAAGCACCAGCCTGATTTCAGGCCTAGCTGAACCTCTGAATGATAACGCGGTTTCAGGCTCTTGCACACAGGCTTGACCAAAGGCTGGGAGAAAAGCCTGTACTAAGCCTGAAACGACAAAACAACAAGGCTCAAAACGAGCCTTAATGAAGCCTTCACGAGCATTTATGACCAGGCTTATCCCTAACTCTTCTCGAGGCTATATGAGGCCTGTCTTTAGTTTTCTATATTCTACATTGGGGTAAATTTAATAAATTTGTAAAGAATGTTTATTGCGTCAAATTGATTTAGAAAATTACGATAGAGGATAAAGTAAAATGTCAGTAGTGTAATTTTTTTTTGCAGATACACAATTTCAAAATATTCTCGCATTTATTGCTAATTTTTTTTTCATAAAAGTACAGAAAAAATATTATTTCAAACTTATTTTATTTTATCACAACCTGAAACGAGCCTGCATCCAGTCTTGATGTTTTAGCCTTAAAATTCACCGGCTGAATAAAGCTTGAAATAACCCTGAGTTTAGGCTAAGCAGCCAGTCTTGGTTCCAGGCTGCTCCAAACGATGCAATGAAACCTGGCCCAGGTCTGTCTCACTCAGGCTCGGTGAAACAAGGCTCGCACAAGCTTGTTTCCATCGTCAGCCTTTTGATTTCCTACCTGGGACGAGTTCGGTCAGTGTGCAAAAATATTGGGCCGCTGTCTCATCTTCTCCAGCCATACGATTTGTTTACGTTTTCTTCCGCGCTTTCTTTCGCGTTTTCTTTCGCGTTAGTTCGAAACATAAAGAACCATGAAAAAATCAGTTCTATGTCTGCCGTAATGGCGAAACACACAACAATTGAGGTCCGCGAAGTTGTGTCAAAACTATTTGAAAAAGGAAAGAGTTCCCGTGACATTGCAAATACTCTATCTATTGGGAAAAGCACAGTAAACCGTGTCATTGCGAAATATAAATCAACAAATTCGTTGTGTGATAAAAGTCGAAGCGGTAGACCACGAAATACTTCAAAACGCGTGGACAAAATCATTAAAAGAAAGTGCGTCATAGATCCGCGAAAAGTGCAGCAATAATTTCGCGAGAATTACGCAGTGAAAATCTTGCTGATATCAGTCGGAGTACGGTATGCCGACGTCTGAAGGCTGTGGGATTGATTGGGCGCGTCAGTGTGAAGAAACCCCTCATTAGCACAAAGAATAAGAAGGCTAGATTGAATTTTGCCAAAAAATATCAACATTGGACAGGATCGAATTGGCGGAAAGTTCTTTCCGACGAATCCAAATTTCAATTGTTCGGAAGTGATGGTCGCAAGTACGTGAGACGTCCAGCAGGTACCAGATACGATGTACGATATCAAATTCCAACTGTAAAACACGGTGGCGGAAATGTTAAAGTTTGGGGAGCATTTTCTGATAACGGTATTGGTCCGCTAATAGAAATCCAAGGCAATATGGACGCTATAATGTACCGAAATATCTTGCAAGACCATATGCTCCCATTTGCACAGAAAAATATTCCGAATGGGTGGATATTTCAACGCGACAATGATACCAAACATGCTTCGCGTCTTGTGAAGAATTTCCTTGAAAGCCGAAAAGTGCGCCTCCTCGACTGGCCCTCGCAGTCACCGGATTTAAATCCGATTGAACATCCGTGGCAAGAGCTCAATGTTCGCATTGGAACGAAGAATCATTCCAACGAGACGGAATTATGGGATCATTTGCAATGTGAGTGGGAAAAGATGCCACAAGATCGCATCTCGCAATTAATTGCGTCTATACCCCGACGATGTGCTGCTGTAATCGCTGCTAAGGGCATGGCAACGAAGTATTGACTCTAGAGAGAAAACTAAACCATGTTTTGATATTTTTGTAATGTTTTGTTTTTTGTTTTCATACGCAATAGTATATGGCCCAATACTTTTGCACAGTCATTAAATAAAAACTGTTGAATAATTAATTGTTGAACAGTGATATTACTGTTTATACCACATTTTTTTTAATATCAAGCATCTCGACGCCAATTGTAAGAGTCATCACTCGTTTGTATTTCCCGTACCCTCGTATTTCTATGCAATATCCACGAAAAGTAGGGTGGCCCGAAACTTTTCCATGCTACTGTATATACACGAATATCCATTTCCATGCGAATATAGGGAAAAAATGCACGATTGTCAATCCAGTACCTACTGTAATACGCGGCGACCGACAAAAGAGGAACGATAAGAATAGGGGAATAAGGTATAGAGTCAGATAGTCGATCTATGCGCGTGTGTATGATTGCGCGCTCGGTCGAGCGCAATCGGAAAAGTCGGTCGCGCGCGAGGATGCAACCAAGCGTACACAATTGTTATAGTCATATATATATATATATATGTGTGTGTGTGTGTGTATGTGTGCAACGGCTCACATGACTCATAGTTCCCAATCATCGACATCCATCTTCGAGAAATCTCTCTCGGCGCGTTCCCGCGGCCCTTGTAATATACGAAGAGCGAGGAAGGATTTTCTTTTCATTTTTTTTCCTTCTGTTACCCATGTTCCGAATTTGTCTCCCACACACACCCCGCGTGTATTATCCCCCCCCCCCCCCTCACACCAGGCGCTTTCTTTTCCGTAACTTTGTCCTATCGCCTCGCAAAGGTCTCCCTCGCTTTTTTCCCGCCGCGGTTCTCGGTGACATTATTATACGGGGCCGAGAAGGAGGCGGCAATCGACGAGAGAGCCCGTCCGTCGGGGGTGGGTCACATTTTATCGGTAAGCTATGCTGAAGCATCATTTTGCGGATGTACGCGCGGGGCGGGAGAGGGTAGGGGATAAATAGCCGAAATTTTACGGAGAACTCATATCGGAATAGATCGAGGGATATTCGCGCGGTCTGGGCACCCTCCCTTCATTTCTCTCTCTCTCTCTCTCTCTCTCTCTCTCTCTCTCTCGCTCTCTCTTTCTGTCTATCTCTTTATCCCTTTCCCCCGCTCGTCTATAAATAGAATTGCTTGGTGACAAATTGCACGTACATAAACGGACAAATATCAAATTTCGTATAGTGCTCGGGTTGAACGAGTGCGCGCATCGGTGAGTACGCGTCGCGTGCTACAATGTACGCGAATTGCCCTCCTGCCCCTTCGCCGATCCTCTCTCGGATGTGGATACCGCACACATGTATAAGGGCTTCGGCGAGAGTCGCAAAAGCACTCGCGCGCGCAAGCCGATACACATACGCGCAACGAGAGCCCGCGGGAGACGCGCCACCTTTTCTCCCTCGGCCAAGTGCGTTATCGAGTTGTATGTTTTGCATGAATTTTCCATAATTCGCCTTCCCGTCACGTTCAAACTCGTACGTGCACTTGCTGCTCGTGTACCAGAAGCCGTGGGGAAAGGCGTACACGGAGAGAGAGAAGGAGAGAGAGAGAGAGAGAGAGAGAGAGAGAGAGAGAGAGAGAGGTGGGCGGAAGACAGTAACGCTGAGAGATTCGCCAAAGAGGGCCAGCACAAAGCGCAAGAGGAAAGGAAGGAGCGAAAGCCTTTCAGAAATATATGCGCTGATTAGCACTCGAGGGGCTTTCCGTGTTTCACACGGAAAATCCGGCTTCAAAGTGACCAACACTCCGGTACTTTCCGTTTTTGTTACAACTCATATATGTGATAAGGCGTTGAAAATTATTAGACACGTATTTTTTGTTATCGGCGAAAAAATGGTTTCAAGGTGGGAAACTACCCCTCAAAGACAGGCGTGTCATCCCTCAATTTAATTCTTTTTATTTTTTTATAGTGGATTTTTCATCGCTTTACATTAGAAGAATTTTGGTTTTTGTTTCATTCGTATGGGTGAACTGCTTGTAGGTGAAACTGCAAAATCATCCCTCCAGGAGCCTTTTTTTGACGGGACTTTAGACGCTAAAAAAGGCTATTTTCGTGAATTTTTTGGATAGGTTTATATTACAGATATTGATTGAAAAGTTGGTACACTTAGTAAATACATTTAAAAATGTTTTAATGTATTTATGTAACCCGAACAAACTTTAAACGCGTTTTTCTCGAAACGTTTTTCGACGGCTTTTTGATCGAATCTTCGAAACTACTGAACCGATCCTTATGAAATTTTAACCACATATTCTTTACAACTATAGCTATAGCGCGTATTAAGGATTTTTAAAAATGTTGATATTTACTATTTTTTTTCCAAAAACGGTGAAAAAGCAGGTTTTTTTTCGAACAATGTCCGCCATTTTGTTATTTTTGCATATATTAAAAATCGTATGATACGCGCTATAGCCATTAACATACTGAATCTAAAACCGTTTGATTCTTTTGTTTCGGATGATCCATCTCCGAGATTTCATCAACAGTGCAGGCCTACAATTTTTTGAGGACATTTTTTAACTACCATTTTTGTCTATAAATAGTGACTTAAATAAATATATACATGTTTTTAAATGTATTTCGAAAGTGTATTTATTAAGTGTAACGACTTTTATATCAATATCTATAATATAAACCTATGAAATAAATTGACGAAAACAGCCTTTTTAGCGTCTAAAGTGAGAAGACCCCTTAAGGGGTGGTTTCGACACTTGAAACCGTTTTCCCGACGCCGAAAGAAACATACGCGTCCAATAGTTTTCAATGCCTTATCACAGATATGATCGAACAAAATCTAAGGCAGACACTTAAGTCATGTTCCTTGTGAGTGTCACCCACGCGTCTTACGCAGAGGGATTATTAGACCCCCTTAAAAAATGGAGTGAATGGTCATGGGACGGTTACAGTCGATTTCCGGTTCAAACTGCAGGTGCTGTGGGAAATTCTGCAACGAAGAGGCGATCTTCGAGTTTTTCTGGAATAGTGCATTTTTTATCGGGGTGCAGTGCCTGCGATTGGATTTTTTCGGTATTAGGGGTTGGGAGAATATTGTACGAGTAATTTATCGTCGGTGGAAAAATATTTTTTACTCAATATACTCTGTTGGTAATGATATTAAAGTTTGCATTGTTGGAATGCAACGCATTTGTTTATTGCAAGTTTTTTGCCCGTTCAAAGCTACGAAAATCTTTTTTACATTATTCTTATGAGAAACCTACAACTTGATCCTATCGAAAAATATTTTGGATAACAATAAAAATGGAGAAAAAGGAAGGAAAAAAGAATTTCCGTTCCATTCCAACGATGCAAACTTCAAGAGCATTGTTATTTATTTTATTCTACTTATTAATTATTTTGTTCAATATACTCTGATGCTATTTACTCTAACCTACCAACTAATTATTTTATTCAATGTACTCTGTAATGTAATGTTTCATTTATTTTTATTTAATCTATTTATCAATTAGTTTATTATTATATTGTCATCTGTTGATTAATACTCGTTTGTTTGGGTTTATTTGGGTTTGTTATTTATAACGCTTTTATTCATCATCAGGCGTATTTGTTCAAATTTCAGGTGGAGCCACGAGGAGGAAGCGTCTCACGGTTGTTATTACAAGTCTAGTATTAGGGTACACACGGAATTCATTATCATCGCTAAGAGGCAGTGTGGGAACTTTGCAGGCGGTTCGCCCGAAATACGATCTTGTTGCATCCCGACGTGACGTTTATTATTATGTTGGCGAAAAGCGCCGTGAGCTGAAATTTGCAAATAAAGGTCCATCGTAACTCAAATTTCCAATGTATATAAAGCCCCAAAATTTCTACGTAGTCGATGAAAAATTCATATATTTATATTGTCGCGTTATGTGAGATATGGACGTCGACGAATTGTCTTTATCGTAGGACGTAGCATTCGATATCTGAAATATATTTTGATACTAATAACATATTAAATAACCGTACCTAGGTGTAAAAAAGTTGCATTTTTCATAAATATTTGTATTCGATGTTTTCATCTTTTAGCTATAATCCCTGAAGAATTTTATTAGAATATTCCTAAAATTGAATGAGTTACAGCTTCTAACATTCGGCCGGGCGAGTGGTAGCCGCACCATACTTCAAACTTTAAGGCGGGAAATACATTTCGACAGGAAAAAAATAAGCAATATTAAGGGATTTTTAAAACTAACAAAAAATTATTCTACAATTATCAAACTTTAGGTATACTTTAATAATATATTTCAGTATACAAAACCATTTTTTTAAAATTAATTCATCCTCAAAATGACGGAGCTGTGGCAGTGTTACAGCATGGTCGCCGCGGGAGTTGCGAATCGGCGTGCAGTCTAGCTTCCCGTAGACTTTGATTTGCAAAAAAGTTCAAACATTTTTTCAGTTAGAACATGTATAGTTTCTATGTGACGATAATTAAAATGAAGAAAATGCATATTTAAGAAAATGGCGAGCATTTACTAAAAAAATCAACATTTCACGCAACATTTCTGTAAAATGTGGATGAAAAAAGTAGTTTTTTTCCAATTTTTCAAAAACGATTCGCGTCAAGTAGAAGGTACCAATATTATCAATATTTCTACCAAGTTTCAACTCAATCGGCTCAATAGTTTTTGAGTAATCCAGCACGCCAATTTCGATAATGCAGTTTTGAGAAAAACGCGTTTGGAATTCACGCCCGCTCCGAATCCGAGCGGTGAGGCACAGCGATGACGGGCTGTTCGAAGTTTTTCGAATTTCGCTTTGAAACTTTAGGAAAATATGCTACATATATAGTTCTATCGTTTAAAGTGAAAAAAAATAGAATTTTTGATCGTTGTAAATGTATATCCCGCCTTAAGGCGTTATACGCAGTTGTAAGGCCAAAAAAGTCGTTTTTTCACGAATTTTTTTTTGAAAAGGATTTCATTTGGGCAAAACGAAAAGTATTGGGCAGTGTAGTGGTATCTTTTAGCTTTAGATTGGCATTTTTTATTTTCAAAAATATTCATTAACATCGCTCCTGTAGGAAGTCTCCTGGTGGTCCCCGAAAAAAAAGTTTCCGACATCGAACAAAGTATCTCCGGTTTCGATTATCTAAAATAAAAAAACCAAAAAGATTCTTTTAGGGGATAGATAAATCCAGGTATTGATCGAAGGAATAGTCGAAATTTTATTTTTTTACAAAATGGTGGGTGCGGAAAAAAACAATTTCGATTTTCGACTAAATTTTTTTCATTAAATCGATGAAAAAAATAGATATAATTATCGGAAATCTTATTCCTTCGATTAATACCTGAAGAATATATCTGACAAGGTTGTGTTAAAATTGCAGACCAATCGGTTGCGCCGTTTTTGAGAAATCGTGCTCAGCGACTTTGAAAACACCGTTTTGAGAAAAACGCGTTTGAAGTTTCTCGGACGCTCGGAGACGCGCTCCGAGCGTCCCTACAAATATGTGTGTACTTCCGACAATATTCGCTGGATCGATTTGAAATTTTCAGAGAATATACTCACATATTTGTACATTCCGAAAATGCAATAAAAAAATCGATTCTTTTTGAAATTTTTAACAGCGTATAACCCGTTAAACGCGGCTTTCTCGAAACACTGTTTCAACGTCGGTGGACATGATTTCTCAAGAACCACTCGATGGATTATTTGCAAATGTACAGGACATACGATGAGAAACATTTAAAGGTCGTTGACGATCTCACTTTTTCAAAATTAACCTTTGTTTTTTAATAGTCACGCAAAAATGACGATTTTTTTCATTTATTTTGTATGATCGAGTTTCAATTCGTCGCCACGGTGTTAAAAAAAAATGACGTCGAATTGACGATCGTCAATGACTTGTTTTTATTGTTAACTTGAATGACCAGTTTGGTGTTTGGATTTTGCATATACGGTTTTAGCTAGAGCGTGTCCACCGCCAAACGTCGCGATAAAAATTTCATCATCTGCCGGTGGCCATGTTTTTGTTGTTTTTCTGTATTTTTTGGCGATTGTTTTTTAAAGACTTTCAATATATATACCTTTGTGTTAAAAAAATGCGTTTCTTTTTCACTAACCGTTTCCCACAAAAAAATCAGAAGGTGGCCATATTTTCGGGCCTTTAGGTAGAGTAGGTCCTTAAGTCCTTATGAAGGCCGTTTTGTCGATTTTCGTAGGCAAATTTACAGTAGCGGGGAAAAGGGTGGCGTATATATTCCGCTTTTCTATACGATATTTATTCAATTCCTTTTATATCATTTTTTCTATCATTTATGATGAAATTCCACAGCGTCGAACTGAATGTTCAAAAAAATGGACATATTTATAATTATATCATAACATAATAGATATCCTTTTGGTGTGAACCAACCGAAGTATTTTTTTAAACATGTTGAAATGGGAATATTTAAACTTTTCGACTTAATTTTCTGCGAATAAATTATGTATTGATTTTCATATGGTGGGTAATTATTTTTCGGAACCCCGTCTCGTGAGTTTGGACTGTCACGAGGTCGAAAAAGCGATTCGTGAAAAAACGACTTTGAAGTTAACGATACGAATGGCCCCGCGGTCTGTAGTGTAAAATATTACATTACCTTATTTAATAGCTTTAAAAATGTTACATTACCTTATTTAATATTTAATGAAACAATAAATGACTGCAGATTTATCAGCTTAATCCATGTGCGTCTTGCCACTGCATTGGCGGGCGTGATAGCGAAAAAACTAAACGACCCATTGAATCAAATCAAAGTTTATTTTATTCAGTATGAAAATCTCTTTGGCGTGAACTAAAAGAGTCGTTGAAATAATTCTTTTTTAATCATTTATATAGCACGTTAAAGTGTTTTTTGAACAAATTTTTTTTCAAACCTGAGAAAAGTAGTAATTTCACGATTTTTTCAGCTTTTTCTTAGTTTATCCAGAAGAAAAATATATGACAATTGAAAATTTCATTGGTTTTTTTTTCAGTTCAGAATTACGAGCTGCATCTTTCCACATGGAACAGGCTGATAAATCTGCAGTCATTTATTGTTTCATGTTGAAATTTTTTTATCCTTTTCAAGTATACATGAAAAGATACCTCAACGTTTATCGGGCCCACTTGTTTTTCCCTTCTAAAAAAATTCTTGAAAAAACGCTTTTTTTGAGCTTTTAATTCAGGCTCCGGCCTTGAGGTATTCCCTTCAGGAACCCGAATATTTAACAATGAATTGATTTTTATAAATAATTGAGTAAAAATACATCCCAGTATACTAATAAAAATTTCAGGTCAAGTTACCAAACTTTCATCGAAGAATTATGACGCTAAAAATCGTCTCATTTATACGGAACTTTATGGAGATAACACGTTGTCTACATTTCTATCTAATAATTTATACACTAAATAACTCTAGATGCCTGATATAAACCGCTCAACGCGTGTCAAAAATTTCTAAAGATCCTGTAACGACAATAAAAATAGGGGCTCACCGAATGTTTAAAGAAAATATCAATGATAAAACTTCGAAAAATGTGACTTGCAGAAAAATGTTCGTAGCCGCGACTTTTTAGAGAAAATGTAAAAATGTCCAAATCTACTGAATTAGCTCGAAATGTTTTATTCCAGTTTTTCGTTGGGTATAATAATTGATTGTAACTTTTCTTTTATTAAGCACCAATGTAATTTCCCAATGATTCAGAAGGCCCTGCTTATGCCCCCATAAAACACGGCCCTCCGCGAAAGGAATACCTTAATCCGTATTATATGGTAGTCTTGGCTATATCCTGCCATTTGATAAAAATCGATATATATATATATATATATATATATCCACCACAGGCGTTCCGCATCCTTCCCGGGGGAGTCATTCACCTATCCGATTTTCATAACGGCCAAAATTCACCAGCACACCCGGTTAATGTCAGGCTCTCAGCCCCATTCCACCGCAGGAATCCCAGGAGGCTTGGGAAAAAGAGGACGACCGGAAGGAGAGGAGAGCGAGGGCGAAGAGGAAGATTAAACGAGGAATGAAATGAACAAACTCCAGCGAGTCGCGCTTAATCCCAACGAATAAGGAAATATATATCTTGAATGGAAGTCGCGAAAAAAATGAAGGAAAAGAATTCATTTTCCGTGAAAATACACAATGAGAAACGAGTGAATGCGCGATGAGGGATAATAAAGAAAATACAGTGCGCGTTGCTGAAACGTGTACATTCATACGTCACAATTAACGAGAATTCGTACAGGTTCCCTCCGACTACATGGCTTTTCCATTATTGACCGTCATATGAAAGATTTTTCACGAGTTTCCGAAATTTTTGCAATGCTTTCACATTTCGTCGCCAATGGAATTTTTCTCAAAATACGTCATTCTTGGTGTTGAGAAGCAAGTTTCATTCGAATATTTAGCTGGGTTGTTCGGTGTCAGATTGAAAAAAAGGTTCTGACATTCGGAGGGAGTATAACTGCAGTGGTAGACGGAAAAAAAAATTAGAGATAAAACGGGACTGAACGTGGAAAGGGAAGACTCTAATGAGGCAGCCGTCGGTAAAGCGTGCGGTTCGCCAGGATAATGTTTACCCTAGGTACGTATCAGGGATGATAGCACGCTGTTACCTCACCTACTAAATTATATACCTACGTACGGACATTCATAGATACGCAAACATGGGTATATAAATTTATCCCATTGGGGGTAAATATGGTTTTGAAGACGTTCGGCTTCGAGGACCGTCCTCGTGACGAGCTACACTGAGGAAAAAAATCATTGATGAAACATCATTGGTGTTATTGAATGAAATTTCGTTGGTTCAATTGTAAAATTGTTAGTGTAAATAATCGGATTTATTAGTCGAAACAAAACGCTATTGACTTTAATAACATGATAAAATTAAAAGTTTTTTTTCTTTCAAAAGATATACTGTCAGCCGAGAACAATATATTATTGAAACTACATAGAAAATTATCGCGAACAAGTTATATAGTTTTCAATGCATTTTCCGCAACGAACAAAAAAAGCGTTTCAATTCATAACATGAATATTGTTAATTTGAGTACACAAGAAAAATTGAATTTCGTTCATTTGATTCAGATTAAATTTCTACTGAGTAAATATGTTATTTTAATTTTTTTCACCATCTCCGATATTGATTTTCAAGTGCATTATTCGTTAAAATATTAATATTTTATTTTTATTGCAAAATATTAAGCAAATGCCTGAATTGGTTAAAAAAGTATGCGAAAATAAAATTTGTTTCTTGCGCATTTGGTTGAAAAAATTCAACCAAATCATGGCCGAGCGCCACCGAAATTATAGGTGTGAGGAAACCTATAGTTTTCGGAGTAACCGCTAGAAGTCGCACTCGCGCTCGTTTCTCGTAAGCGTAGCGCGAACCGAAAATCTACTTAAAGGCCGGAGAAACTCTAAAGAGTATCGCTTCTTGGCTTGTGGCTAAGATCAAAGTGTCGTATCTGTACTTACCAGTTGAGTAACGGATATTCCTTTGGATATCTGATATTTTCTCCACTATTATCGTGGATGATCATTCTAATGCTCACTTTTTATTTAAGATTTAAAACAAATTGAAAAACTTACGTCCCATGGCATATTCGTTTCGACGTAGTAAAGAAATAATTCATTCTATCGATTATATTTTTGTACGAAATAAAAAATGTTGTAGCAATCGCTTAATTATTTCATCCATACATCTACGGATTGTATACAGAATGATTTCAATAGAATATAATTTTATTTGAAGGATAATGTAGATATTCAGAGAACAGAAGAGATTTTCGAATAAAATAATGTCAAATGATCAAATGAGTGATGTACTCCTAGACCATACGATACTTGAAATCTTTTTTTAAATTAAATCATTCAAAAAGTCATATATAAATATAAACTTGACAGCATAGCTATTACATAGCATTGCATTAAATATATTTAGTCAAATAGACTTTGGTCATCGTCTTGCAAGCGAAAAAAATATATATTTCCATTTTACTCCTGACATCGATCGCGCTATATTAGATGACTTGGAACAAATACAGTCGAATATTTATTTGCAGTGGGTACAGCCTAGCTCCGGAACCGTGACGCGAATTGAGTGGTTCGACGTACACACTGATATATCAATGTTACCCTATCCGAATCACACTAGCGTAAGAGGCTGTAGATCCCATTGCTAATGATTGCAGCAGTTGATGCGACGCTCACAATTTAAAATAATGCATATACTGTCCCAACAATTATTTATATAGGCGGTGGGAACGGAAAATGTTTTATCTTCCCGAACTTTTTTTCTTCACCGTGCACGCCAAGTCGTTGAACAGCATTCCCAGTGTACTTCTGTGGTACATACGTCGTATGTACTATTATGTGATGTTATGTGATGTTATGTGATGTTAATGTACTGTTATGTGATGGTGATATCAATTTTATGTTTTAATATAAATATGATTTTTTTAACAAAAAATCGAAATTCAAAAAAATACTTTTGATAAGGTTCAACATTTTGTGTACATTTCTGGTAAACTGGCTTGGCTAGTTTAAAAAATGTTATCTCACTTTTTTGTACATTTGATCAATTAAAAAAATTGATTAAAACGTTTGCTTCAATTAAGATAAAAAATAATTATAAGTAAAACCGAGCAATAATGTCTGTCAGGGGATTTTTTTTTATTACGTGGCGTTCATTTTTTACTTTTTAAAAAGTTTTACGCATATACACTAGTGTAATTAATTCTGGACACTTTTCAATTTTTTCTTAAATTTCGCGTTTATTGATCATGTTTACGTTATAATCACTTGTATTTTATATTCTTATCGAAGTAGGCTTGCAAATAGTAAGTAAAAACATTTTAGATTAAAATAAAAACATTACAGTATTATTTCGGCATAACGGAATATGAATTTTCTGCGTAACTATCGAAAAAGATAATTTCTATCAAAAGTGTCAGAAATTAATTCTACTAATGTATATAAGCTAAACGTAGGTATTGGCCCACACGATTTCGAATGGTCAAGCGTTGGGCCATTCAAAAAAACACTCATAATTCGTAAGAATAATTTGTCGCATGACTCTCCATTCATAATCCGAATGCTCGAAATTTATTGGAAAAATGGAACAGAATACCGAAAACCAATCGTTTTTATTCATCTTTTGACAGCAGATTTATAAAACCGAAAAGTGGAAATTTTTGACGAGGCATGCAGCCGGATTTTTTTAAATATTTAATTCCGTCCCTGTATTAGGGACTACACATTCCCGTACGGTTGTGAAATCCTCACGATGACTAGAAATGTCAAAAAGTTCAAATTAAAGTAGCACTTTTTTTTCAAAATTAGCACTCGTAGTTTCGAACTCTGAAACGCTCACGTGACAAAATTTTCCCAGATCAATTACACCGGAGATTCCTAACGAATGACGAACCATGACAAATTGAGGGTTTGTTTGTCATAGGCAATTTACGATTTATTAGTTAGGGAGAATTCTTGGATAAGGAAACGTTTGAGGGTTGACGTTGGCGTACGAGCTGCGGCGTACGCGCGTGGCTGGTTCTCGTTTTGGTAGGGTAAATCAGCAGCCAGAGCAGGTAACATATCGGGCAGTCGCTTGTGCACGATGATACCACAACGATCCGAACTTTGACAGCGAAGTCAACAAGCGCACGTTAGGCAGAGCAAACACGATCCCTTTGAGACTGGAAAAAATGACGTCGTCCTAATTAACGCTGGTTAATCAGTGCACGTGCCCGGAAACCTCTAATTCACCGACAAGCGTTAGCTTGCTCCGCATGGCGTATAATTGCTTGCCAGAAAGAAAATGTCACTAAAAAGACATTCGCAAACGGTCATAAACGTTTTTATACAAGAAAATTACTATCTTTTTGCTGAAAATTGATTTGAGAACTAAAAGAATAATTATTCGTTTAGCGGAAATTAATCGTTGAAGTAAAATAATTTTTATACACAGTAGCGGTCAAAGTTTTCGATCACTTTGGATAATCGCAAAATTTTCGATCACATTGGATGATTGCGAAATGTTCAATCACCTTGGATAATATCGAAATTTTCGATCACTTTGAATAATTGCGAAATTATATTAGAATAATAAAATTAATTTTATATCCTATTTTACGAAGATTGACACATTGATATATTCGCATACGAAAGCACGCTGCGTACAGCAACGCAAAGTTTCCCACACGTGAAAACAAACGTAATCAATTGGCTAACAACTCGCTCGAGGTTTTGAATATCTCTGCTGTATGAACAACCCCATTTATCGGAGTGGAATATCCTTGACGAAAATAAGGAAAGCATAAAGTACGGATTGACGCTTCCGCACGGAGGACTGACTTATAGGATTTAAAGTGTACAATGTAGCGAGCGTTATCGCAGTTGAGGCGGAGATACATAGTCATGTATAAGAATCGGAGAGCAGTGAGTCGACGAGCTTTGAGTGGCAGTTAAACAACGTGTAGGATGTCTGCAGTCAAATGGATCGCACGGACATCGTCGAAAATAATCATGTCCTCTACATTGTTGCGTTACTCGGTAAAATTGTTTAGCTTTGTCAATTAAAAATAATAGTGTCTCATGCGCTCTGTTCACTTAAAAATTACGATATTAACGCGCTTTAAGATTCTCATTTTCGCCGATCTGTACAGAAAAAAGAAACAATTTTAAACAGCAACTTTTTTTATTAAAAGGAGAGGCCGGAATGCTTTATTCAATGACTCGATTGAAAAATCAAGTGGCACAGTTACGTGAAAAATTAATTGGGAAAAATAAAGTAGAGGAATAATTTGAATCGATAGTTGCAAAAAATTCAGCCGCCCAATTTGGGTATTGGCTAATATATTTTTATTTCTTTAGTGTATGATAAACAAGTTTTTTCGGAATATTTCAGCGAGATATTAACATTTGGTGGCCGGTTATGGGAAGAAAGAGGTCGAAGTAGTTTTCCAGAAATGTTAAAAAATATACGAACCGTTTTCTCTGCTTTTTTTTTGTGTTCCAGTAAACGTGAATTTTCTGACGAGTGGCATTTCCATTGGATGGCCGCAGTCCGTTTTGCCTCAATTATTGTCCGCCAATTCCTCGATACCGCTGACAGACGATGAAGGTGCCTGGGTAGCTGGCATCAACTACGCCGGTATGGTCGTCGGTGCTTTCATACCCATATTCGTAGCCATTCGCTATGGGATTAAAAAAACACTGTTGCTCGGATCTATTCCGGCCCTCAGTGGATGGATTATTATCGGCATCGCGTCGACTTATTGGGTCTGTAGCACAAAAAAATGTTCATACCAATATACTTTACACTCTATTCGGTAAATCTTTCGATCCTTCGTTTTCGTAATTTTCTTTTTCAACTTATCTCGGTCGTTTGACAAATTTAAAAAATACATCGGAAATTATTAAAATACGGAGACGTAGATGTGTGTCGACGTTGTAAGAATTAAGGCCTTAGGCCACTCTAGAGGCCGAAAAAATAGGCTTGTTGGGGATTTTTTTTTTTCAGAAAAACTACAAAATAAATCGAATTTACAAAAAATGGTGTTTATCATACATATCAGTCACTGTATACAAACATTTTTTTGAAGCGATTAATTTCAAAATCGCGGCTGTGCAGCGTTTATCTCAAAACTGTATTTTTTAAGTTGGCCGGAAGCATAACTCAGACAATTTTCAACCGATTCACTTGAAACTTTGAATATATATTGAAGAATACATTGTCTATGGAAGTACGTAGGATTTTTTGTTTATATTGCATAGTCCATTTGTTATTAACCATTATGTGACGATTTTTTAGGCAAATTTTTGGAAAGCGAAATTTTTTTTTAGATAAATGGTGCACATCCGCCATTTTGAAATTAATCGCTTCAATAAAATTATTATTTACAGTCACTGATACGCATGATAAACACCCTTTTTTGTAATCTTGATTTATTTTGTAGTTTTTCTTTTTAAAAATTCCCAAAAAGCCTATTTTTTCGGCCTCGAGAGTGGCCTAACGCCTCAACTTCTCACGCATAGAAAGAGTGGAAATTTATGCGATTCCTCATGTTGAAAAGAAGTGGCCTAGGCCATTACTTGGAAGGGTGACCACTCAGCCGTCTACTGGCTTGCGTCTAATGAGCGGGGCGGCAGGGTTACAGAGTTTCTCATGTACAGTACGAAGGGATATGAGAAATTGAAAAAAGGAAAGGACCGCAGAGTATCTGGAATAAAAAAAAGGAATAATTATTGTCGTATTTCGGATATTTCAGGAGCTTATCGTAGGCCGATTTATTTCCGGTGTTTTCGTTGGTATGTGTGCCGATCTTTCGGAATCTTACATTGCCGAGTTGTCGCCGTCGAAAATACGTGGTCGCCTCTGCGGCAGTTGTAACATTAGTATACATCTGGGTATCTTATTTACATTTTCGATCGGTTCTTTATCGATAACCTCAACATCGATTATTTACGGGACCATCTTCGTCGGGTATCTCGTCGTGTTCCCCTTCTTCGCACCGGAAACACCCTTCTGGTACGCTCGACAGGGCAATCACGAGAAAGCAAAGAAGTGCCTGAAATTTTTGCGTCGCACGGAGAACATTGAACGCGAGTACGAGGAGATCGTACAATTCGTGAAAACGCACTCGACTTCATCCTACGTGATCGGGGAAAATTTGTGGACGAAAGCGCGGCGGTCTTTGACGAGGGTAGAGACTCGCAGGGCCCTTATCATCGTCGTTCTACTTTCGTCAGGTTCGTAAGAAAACTTCAATTCATGCGTCCTGATATTCTTCGATAAGAGCGCGATAGGCGATTGTAATTTTCACCCATACCCGAAAAGCCGAAGGAACATTTCGAGAAAAGTACATGCCGAATGCAACTTCGTGTTTCACGTCATCAAGGATACTTTTTTCGTAATTTTTCGCGTTCGTTTTTGCGCGAATGCTTTTTTCGACTTGGCAGAATTGATGGGTCTGCGTAAGCTCGGGGCCTGGTAGAAATTCCGAACTTTAAATACTCCGACCGCTTAAAATTCCGAATTTTAATGTTCGGAAATTCAAGATGGGGTCGGTTTGAAATTTCGAACTTTGAATGATCAGAACGCTCAAAACTCCGGAAGAATTTTACACGGAAGACCAAAACTCCAAAAATCTGAACACCGTCAAAATAATTCGGCTATGGAAGTTTTGAAAGTTTCAAAATTTTCAATAAATCGACGAATTATTTCAAGAATTTTTTTAGACAAAGTAGAAGTAAGAATGTTTTTCAGACAAAGTAGACAGAGCCCTTACGGCGCTCTGTCTACTTTGGATGCATGAAAACAAACGCTATTTTTTTTAAGAATACTGTTATGTTTATTGATATAAAACTTGTTAGGCTTAACAAAAACATTCGTAAATTACAAAAGAAAAAATTTATTGATTTCAACCACTTTTTTAGTGTGAAAATGCCAGGTAAACTGGAGTCCTCAAAAAGGAGGTAGGTGTGCGCTGTTGAAAAAATCTGAACAACGGCCCATCTGAAACAAAAAAATTGAATGGTTTTAGGTTTAGTGTGAGTGTGGCTATATCCCGTACCTCTGATAATAATTTATATGCAAAAGTAACAAAATGGCGGACAAAAAAATTAAAAACGTGTTTTTTTGCCCAAAAGATAGTAAAAATACAAATTTTGCAATAATTCTGGTACGGCATATGGCGATAAGTGTACAGAATATGTGGTTAAAATTTCATAAGGATCAATTCAGTAGTTTCTGAGATTTTTTCAACAAGCGGTCCGAAAACGTTGTTTCGAGAAAAACGCGTTTAAAGTTTTAATTTATAAAAAATCGTAAAAAATCTGACTTACACTTAAGGCCTAAGGCCACTGTAACGGTCCAAAAAAAAGGTTTTTTCACGAATTTTTTGCTTCCAAAATTGAAGGTAATTGAAAAAAACTTTTAAGGGTGTTATCGGGCATACATTAAACTTTATTATCAAATTTTTTTACAGCAAAAAAAAAACATAATGGCGGTTCCACAGCTATCTTCCCGAGGCATGTTTTGCTTGCAGGGCTCCGCGGCACGCAGCACCACTGGTGCACTTTTGAATCTAGAACAAAAAAAAAACCATCAATCTAGAGGGTTATAGCTAGAGAATGTCGATCGGATTTTAAAAAGTATCAATTTTTGTGGATTTGGCGTGCGTTTGAAAAAAAAATTGATTTTTGACGAAAAAAACGGCTAGTTTTTTGTTAATAAAAAATCAATAAATAAAGTTATTGAAAATCCCGATCGACATTCTCAAGATAATGTTAATGTTCACATCTGGTCAAAATTTCAAGTAAAAAAAATGAAAATTGTTCGAGTGATGCTGCGTGCCATTTAGAAAAACCGTATTTCGAGAAAAACGCGTTTAAAGTTTTGCGAATAGTTTTTTATTGGAAAAAATAAAAAAAAGAAGGTAAAAAAAATTTACCGTTAGTCTGCAATCCCAGCACCATACATTTGTCCTTCGATGGCCAAATTTTCGTCTGGCAAAATTTACAGTGGCCTTACCCCTTAATCAACAATGCCTGGACCATACATAGTTCCTTCTGCCTCTTCCTGTAACTCAATTTCTTGCGATTTAGCTTTTTTGAAAGTTGCAATGTAGACAGAGCCGTTAAGAAGTGATTTTACGTCAATCTTGAAAATTGTCTAGACAATTTTAAGGGGCTATACCAGTGTGAACGCTGAACACTTGGTGATTTTCGGGAATTTTTTGGAAGAAAAGTACTTAATTAAATGTTTCATAGAAAAATATCGAGATCCAAGCGACTTATGCGCTGCCTTCGGAGACGCCAAAAAAAAGTTCCTGCACTGCTGACATGACTCCGGCCGATTGAGTAGCTGAAACCGAAAAAGGAAAAAATGTCGGTAAACTGTAAGGTATTTCCTGTACAATGACGTAGGATTTTCGAAAAATATCAAAATCTAACAAAATGGCGTAGTTATGAAAAAAGTCTGTTTTCTTGCCTATAAAATGGTCGTTTTTTTCAATGCCAAATCGTCAATTTTCATCCAATCAAAAATATCCTACGTCATTGTAGATTAAATATATTCAAGAGTACTCAGTTCAAATTTCAAGTCAATCGGATAATTGCTCTTTGAGTTACAATGTCAGCAAATTTGAAAAATCTCATTTCGAGAAAAACGCGTTTAAATATTTAACTATCGATTTTTGTAAAATAAAATGATAGAGATACGGCCTTGAAATTTTTACAGGAAATTCTTGAAAGTATAAACTGTCGAAAAGGCACAAAGAAATAGTTTTTTTTAAGTGTCATACTGGTATAGCGCCTTAAACGTTCTACATCATTTACAGTCAACCGTGTAGACTTTCGCTGGCATGATCTTGACATGGGGGCCGGGTTAAAATTCCAAACTTTCAATGCTTCGACGGTTTAAAATGCCTAATTTTAATGTTCCGAAATTGTAAGTTTCGTCAAGATCATGCCAATGAAAGTCTACACAGTTCACTGTAAATGCTAAAGAGCGTATAACATCGTCTGGAAAAAATTAAAAAAAAGACGTAAAACCACTTCTAAATGAAAAAAAAAATCTTAAAATAATTCGTCGATTTATTGAAAATTTTGAAACTTCTTCTAAAACTTCCATCGCCGAATTATTTTGATGGTGTTCAGATTGTCGGGGTTTTGGTCTTTCGTGTAAAATTTTTTCGGAGTTTTGATCTTTCGGGGTAGTATTTTTTCGGAGTTTCGAGCGTTCTGATCATTCAAAGTTCGGAATTTGAACACGGCCTCTAAAAAACAGGTCGATTTACAATGATTTTTTCTGATGAGAGTAATACGATGACGACCTCCGGATTTTATACACAATTTACACTTCTGCCAATTTTTCGTTTTTTGATTGAAAAAATATTGAGAAACGATGATGTCATTATTATTTGAATGTGCCGCCGTTGCTGTGTGGTCAATCGGTGTGGGTGGCTCCGGCAACTAAGGTGATCTGAAATGAAAAAGATGAAGGTACTTTCAGTATATTAATAAAACTTTCGTATTACCCGATACTTGTTGAGATTTTAAAATTTACGAAAACAGCAAGCTGTGGAAAAAAGTTCGATTTTCGACAAAAAACTACTTTAATAATTTGTTATTAACAAATGGATTAACTTATGAACAAATCATCCATACTTTAATTTTTGGAATTTTTACAAAACCTTTGCACATTGAAATTAAGACTCTACGTCATAACACTATGTAGTAAATACATCGTATTTTTCAAACGCCAAGCTTACCCAGACCCCTTAATTTGACTTTTTTAGCATCCTGACATCCATGAATTTCGAATAATGTACGTGCATTTTTTATTTCCCATTCACCTTTGTATACCCTTGCGGGATTCTACGAGCCCTTAAGGGGTCTTCTCACTTTAGACGCTAAAAAAGGCTATTTCCATGAATTTTTTTGATAGGTTTATATTATAGATATTGATATAAAAGTTGTTACACTTAATAAATACACTATCGAAATACATTTTAAAAAATGTTGACGTATTTATGTGACCCAAACAAACTTTAAACGCGTTTTTCTCGAAAAAACTTTTTTCGACGGCTTGTTGATAAAATCTTTGACACTACTAAACCGGTCCTTATGAAATTTTAAACACATATTCGGTACAACTATAGCTATAGCGCATATCAAGAATTTTTGAAATTTTGATATTCACTATTTTTTCGCCAAAATCGAAGAAAAGACACGTTTTTTTGTTTTTTTTTCGGAAAATTGTTATTTTTGCGTATATAAAAAATCGTATGATATGCGCTATAGCCATTAATATACTGAATCTAAAACCGTTTGATTTTTTAGGACATTTTTTAACTACCATTTTCGTCTATAAATATTGACTTAAATAAATAAAAAAAATGTTTTAAATGTATTTCGAAAGTGTATTTATTAAGTGTAACGACTTTTATATCAATATCTATAATATGAACGTATCAAAAAAATTCACGAAAATAGCCACTTTTAGCGTCTAAAGTGAGAAGCTCCTTTAACTTTGACTTCACACTTGTCATTTTACAATTTTCGTTTTCCGAAAGACCCTCACCCAGATTGTCACCAATTTTCGCGCTCCTTCCGAATGCACTGGAGTATAGCGCTCCAACGAGGTCCCAGAGAAACTCATAAACCTAATTGCTTCATTCTTCATTAAGCAGATATATTTATTAATCAATACTTTTCTGATGATTGTCGAGCAGGCCAGCAGTTTTCGGGTATCCAAGCGATAAACGCGTACGCCGAAGTGTTATTTGCAAAATCGGTAAAAGTGTTACCCGCCAAGTACGTGACGATACTGATTGGATTGTGCGAACTGTTTTTCACCTCTGTTGGTACGGTGCTGGTCGACAAATTCGGTCGCAAATTTATGTTCACCTTGTCGGGACTCGCGTCGGCAAGTCTGATGTGCCTTACGGGCATGTACTTTCATCTCGAATCGATCGGTACGCATTTGGATGCTTTGGAATATTTGGCGATAGTGTGCATCCTACTGTTCGCCATGTCGTACTCGGTTGGCCTCGCATGCATCGCTTCGATAGTCGCTTGCGAGTCTTACTCGTCCGAAATGCGAGTCATCGGAATGAGCATGAAAACTCTGGTTTTCTGCACCTCTGCACTGATCACGACTAAAATATGGCAGGTAGAGTAAACTGGGCCATATAATTTTTTTAATTCAATTTATTCATTGTTTTGATTTTATTATTGCTTAACTTATAATTGAAGGGATCATGACAGTGTAACGGGTCGAAAAATAGCTGTTTTTCGCGACTTTTTTTCGATGGTTGAAATACGCTAATCAGTCTGATTTCGTTATGTCAAATCAAAGCACCCATGAAGAACAGGAAATAAATTTTTAAACGTTTATTTTTATTTATTTTTAACGTTTTTTTAACTCTTAAAAAAGCCTTCGAAAAAACGGAGTCGCCACGGTGTAAACGGTTGTGGCCGTATCATCTGAAACAAAAATTGTAAAAAGATTATTAATCAGTATGAAACGCGCTATCTTGCTATGGAGGTTCTTTTTCAAATCAATATTGACAAAATGACGGCGGTTTGAAAAAAAAACGTATCGAACTTAGCCCATTTTTTCGACAGTTTTTTGTTAAATAAAATATGAAGATTTGAGAAAAAGCATCCATATCCAGACAAAGAATTTTGTCTCAAAATTTGAGACGGATAGTTTGAAAACGCTTTCTTTGAGATTGTACACCGTTTGAAAGATGACACTTGCAGAAACACGCGTTTAAAGTTTCGAGTACGGAATTTTCACATAAATTGTTTACTTGTGTTTTTGTAACTATATGAACAGCATGTTTATAACCGTCTATAGTATCGGGTAAAGCAAGAAAAAATTGATTTTTAGAAAATTTCACACTTTGATGGTCCCTTAATAAATTATCTCAATGCTGAATACAATTCAAACCCATTTTATTTACGATGGTTGAGTCATTTCGTAGTTTAATTTTTTTTTCAAGGCGCTAGGGTGAATCGATTTTTTCAACCTGGAATCATGCTGGTTGGGTTAGAATACGATGCTGAGACTATTCTAGCTATCAATTATCAAAATTTTGTATGTCTGTTCGTTGTAAGGTGACGTAAAAACGGGTGATCCGTTTTTCCATGAATTTGGACTTTTTTTTTCTTTAATAAATACGTTTTTTTTAAATATAAATACATACATTTTTCAAATTGAATATATAGGCTTCATAATTATCTTTTTAAATATATATAAATCGTGTTTTTCACAATAACTTTAGCCCACAACCCTTAAAACGAAACATTGAATTTTATTCCCGGTATATACATGAATTCAATATTCGACATACACCTACGCGAAGCCGCAGGGAAAAGCTAGTAATCAGTTATAGCGATACGAAAAAAGACAGCTATCAATATAATATATCAATTAATGCTTTTTGGCAATACATGTTTTTACATTTCTAAATATTTTAGTTCCAACTAGAGATGTTTTTCAATTTCTCTTTTTTTTTCCATGTTCAAAGTTTTCAAGAATGGCGGTACTTTAGTCAATTGAATATATATTTGCATCCTCTGAGTTAAATAGGTAATAGAGTGATATTTATTGAAAGAGAAATTAAGTAAAATTAATTATTCGAAATGTATGGTAATACAAACAAACCCAACCAGGCGGCAAGGTGACGATGAGAAGGTAGAATATGGTGGGGAATTTAATAAGGAGGAAGACCTCGTACAATAGAATTTACGATTTAAAGAAAAAACCCAACGAGATTTAATGTTTGCCAAATGCAATACTGAGTATCTAAATCATGTTGTAAAATCGATTAATTACTGAATTTGATATAAAACTAACAGTAAGATGTCTATAATATCATCATTGCTTACTCATTTCTTTTATATTATTCTTAGTCCATCGTAATATTGGGTCAAGGAAAAAGTTCGTGGCGTTTTTTTTACCAAAATTCAAACACATTGTTCTTATATTTTAAATTAACTCTTTATTTAATATTTTGAATATATTTTGATTATATTATAGTTATTATTATATTATAATATATGTCTATTATATATATATATATATATATATATATATATATATATATATATATATATATATATATATATATATACACACACACACATATATACATATATACACATATATATATAACACTCTGCCACAGCTCCGTCGTTTTGGTGATGAATTAATTAAAAAAATTGCTTTGTATACTTAAATATACTGTTAAAGTATACCTAAAGTTTGATAATTGTCGGATAAATATTTCTTAGTTTAAAAAATCCCTCAATATTGCTTATTTTTTCCTGTCTAAATGTATATCCCGCCGCAAAGATGTGTGGGGTTTGGCATAGTGGCGATGGAAGACAACGCCTTTCCTATTGATCATTTGAGGCCGCTACACATCAATTGCGCACTTAAATTGCATTGGTTGTTAGCAGTAGAGGGTGGAATTAATCGGCTGGTCAGGTTGGAGCAGCTCATGGTGAACGATTCCCTTCCAATCCCACCAAACATAAAGTATTTTACCTTACGTGGCGTCAATCCAGGCTTTGCCACCGTTCGTGCAGCTTCATCCATCTTGGACCACGATCTTTATCGCATATTACTGTCGTATGTGATCCACTTTCCATCGTCGGTGATTCATTTCTTAAAAAATGGCTTCATTTTGTTTCGCTTCAGCAGCGATTAACAGATGGACATTCAGTCCATTCAATTTTTCACTGTTAATTCATGTGGTACCCAAGCAACGAGCTTTTCTTTGTATCCAGATTTATGCAAATGGTTCAGAACTGTTTTTGGTCAATGTTTAGTTCTGCAGCGATGTCATAAGATGAACTGTGCCGGTCTGCCTGATTTTTTAAAGAATTTTGCCTCGTTTTTAAAATGCAATTACTTTTGACTGAATTAACAAATGTTAATTCAGTCAAATGTCACAATGTTTATTTTTTTTTAATCTATGGACTGACACCTTTCAAACGCCATCTGGTGTGGTTCTGAAGCCATCTATAGGGAAAAAAGCCATGAACATTTTCCTTCACCTAATGTATTAAATTTGCACAGTAGAGATGCAACGAATTGGGTGACAGTTTTTTTTAATTCAAGGATGCCTGCACTGAGAAAAGAAAATCGTTGAATGTGCAAAATGCATTTTGTTGTCTCGAAATTTTGTTGTTTAACCAGTTGCTCAGACATGCTAAATAAGCTACAGTTCACACCACTAAAACTATCAGTTAGATTGACAAAACGTGTTTTATGCCAATCAAAAATCAAGTTGAACGTATTTGAAGATACATTTTGTTAAACCAACTGATTTTTGGATGGATGAACGAATTTTTTTTTTTCAGTGCGGAATATTTAAATATATTTTGAAAGGACAAAGGTCCTGTGAAAAAGATATGTCGCATGGCATTAATTTCAAAAATATTTTTATGACCGTACCACGAATGGATGGATGAAAAAGTTGTTCTGATTACCCGACAGGTGATCGCCAGTGGATTCGGTGATCAATACTCGTTCTTCACGGTAGCCGCAATTACTTATCTACACGTTTTCGTTCTCTACTGCATTCAACCGGAAACCAAGGGAAAAACACTTGCTGAAATACAAGTTATCTTCTCCAGGCCTCTGTGTAGCCCTGGTAACCGACATCGTGATCAGAGGAAAATTGTTACAGTTTGCCAAAATAGAAAATGACTGACTCCCGATATAAAATTTCATTCTATAACGAACCAAGCATGATCAACCTATCCCGAGTGTCAAAAGTGGCGGAGACGTCTTTTAGTTAATTGGACACGTTGAGGATAATCGCGGATCGCACCACGTTACGTGTAAGGGCGCGACGACTTATTGTGAGAAGTTAAGAAGAAAATGTTATATATCATAAAAAAATAATTTAATTTAATAAGCATACAAAATTTTTATAAATTCTCACGAAAAATATGATCGTTCGGAAAATGGTGTTCTCGCGCGGGACCAGGTACCACTTTCGTTGCATGAACATTCCATATAAAAGAGGCAGAAAAGTTATGTCGACCGCGAACAATTTCGTTTTTCTCAAACTCGAAAAGTCGGCGTAAGAAAAAAAAACGAAAAAGACGAGTTTTTTAAATTGCTTTTATAGCAAGTAGTTTTCAACCTAGGGTCTTCACTTTAGTTTGCAACCCAAATTTTGTAAAAAGTCCACGAGCTGACGGAGTAATGATGATTTTTGTGAAGAGCCTGATCGCCCCCTGCACTATGGCCCCGAGGTGATTTTCCCTTTTTTCATTTGCTTTTTTTCTCAAACCCATGATTTATGAAACGGTGTATAGTCCAGTAAAAGAGACGAAAACCTAGCACTTTTTAGCGTAGAATATGAATTTTTGACTGAAGGTAAATGGTTGCATACTAAAAGGAACCCCATTAAAATGTTGCCCCTTAACTCGCCCTAATCCTAAGAAATAGGGGTTGAAAACTCAAAGAATCGCCGTATCTCGATAATTAATAGCCGGATCAAAAAAGGTTTCAAATAAAAATTGTTTAAAACAATAAAATTCGTATAAAGTTATCTGACATCCAACCCCCTATCTTTGAAAATAGCGGCACAAAAACGATTCGAAAATTGGAGCGAGTTGAGGGCCAATATTTTATTGTGGTTGCTTTTAATATGCAACCATCTACCTTCAGTCAAAAATTCATATTCTACGCTAAAAAGTGCTGGGTTTTCGGCTCTTTTACTGGACTAGTAAGACGTTTCTCGAAATCGATTCCTCTCATTCACTTCAAATTCGTACAGAGCATAGCTTATAACATTTTTTATCGACGACCGCATGATCGTTTGCTGTATTTAGCCATTTTTAATAATAAATTATTACAGTTGATTTTTTGATCGAACAACGATCTTTTTTTTAACAGCTTGCCATTTTTGTAATCTTCAAAATTGCACAAAAAATATCCTATCAGACGAAAATTTTGCTAGCATACTAAAAGTACATTTTTTATTTTTCACGTCAGATTACCCAAGTTGGCAGAATCACCGACACCGATAAGCCATGCAACAACGACGGCATTTTGTATAAATAACAATCAGTTCGTCGTTTATCGATATTTTTAAATTTAAAAAAATTCTAACGTGGTGAGACGTGTGTTAATTGTTTGTAAAATCCTAACCTAGCCATCCCAATTCTGTCATTAGAAAAAAATATTGTTAATCAACCTGTTATTTGGGCCCCAAGTTTATGCAGACCCGTTACGACTTTAAAGAACAATTATACTATGACGTCTCGTTCTCAATGATTACTTGTAGACTTTTAGAGTCAGAGTAAAAATTTATTCATTTATTTGTAGTGAGGGGTTTATTTGTGTGTTACAGAGTGATGAACATTTCAAGAAGTATTTCATCCCGAACTAAGAATGGTCAGGGCGAAGGTTTCATTTGTATCTTGAATTTGTATATTACAGAATTTCGGAAAAGATTTTGACTTTTCGGAGCATCCGGCTGCATTTCGAATTGTATCAATGTTAATCTCCCTGCTTATTGCTCGGAGATTGTCGCATTTTTTGTACTCGATGATGAAATATGTTCGTATCAATTCCTCCTTTTTTGAGGGTTGACTTTACCCAGTGGGATACGGTTTGTGCCTCGACAGGTTTGCGTGGCTTAAGGGGGGATATACATTTACAACGATAAGAAAATCGATTTCTTTTTTTTTCTTCTTTAAGGCGTTACCCCCACTTGTAGCGCAAAAAAGGCCTTTTTCATGAATTTTTTTAAAGAAAACTACAAAACTTTTTTAATCGATCGATATACCATCTTAAAGAACACATCTTGAAGAACTTTCAGTAATTTTTTTATTGAAAAATATTACATTGATTAGTGGCAAATGGCCGTCAATGAAATAATGTTTTTATATACACGGTTTGCGGTGACCAACATTGCGGCGAAGTGGATCATCTGAAAAAAAAATGCGGATGGATTTAGTCAAATATAAGTATAAACTAGTCTTTAATCGAAGGATTTTAAAAAATATTCATTTTTCACAAAATGGCGGACAGTCAAAGTTAATGGTTCGATTTTAATGAAAAAAAACGGCCGTTTTTTGGCTATAAAACGGCCATTTTTTGCGAAAAGAAAAATCGAACGATTAAAGACTACATTTTTATGTATTAAATAAGCCTGCAAAATTTCAAGAAGATCGGTTCATTGGTGTTCGAGTAATCTTGGTCACCGACTTCAGAAATGCAATTTTGAGAAAAACGCGTTTAAAGTTTCAATTTCAGTTTACACGAAGAAAATATTTTTTTTTGTAAACTTACATAGAGTCATCTATTCCGGGCCCATACAGAAGTATGGGCCCGGATACTTATACTTAAAAAAAATGCAATAAAAAAAATCGATTTTTTCAAAATTGCAAGTGGGGGTAACCCCTTAAGAGCCGTTGTACAGGAAATACTCATACGTGACACTATGCATAACATTTTGGAACAGAAAGAGTTGAGCTCACGATCACGAATCTAAATTTTATGTACTATTACGACTCCGGCATGCAAAACATTTAAAAACCCATTCGCAAGTTACTGGTCATTTTTTCTCAACAATCAGAGTCACCGCTGTAGATACTTCCTTGAATTGTATCACCGACAAAACATATTCACACTTTCCCTGTGTTGAACATTTAAAAAACCCATTTGATTTCGTCAGGGATGACAGTCAACACTGGATTTAGTGGCCTGAATTTCTCCTCCGACAAGCCACATTCACAACTACTGTGTCAAAGAACTATTGTAGAGGAAAAATTCATCCGCAACACTATGGATGAAATCTTGGCCCGAACAGAGTCGAGCAGACAATCATGAATCTAAATTTTATTGTATTATTACAACTCTCGCCTGCAAAACCTTTGAACACGTATTTGCGGGTTTCTAATCCGTTTCCCTCAGCGATCAAACTCAGGACTGCGAATCCTTCCTCGAATCCTTTCCTCGACGTGTTCACACTGCTACTGCGTTGAAGAACTTTTCAACGGGAAATACTTCTACCCGACACTATACATAAAACCTTGGCAGAGAAATAGCGGAACACACAATCGCGAATTTTAATTTAAAGCAAACGCTGCGACTTCCGACCTGTCAAAAAACAAATTGCTCGGGAAGGATGCGAGCGCGGTCGGTAAAAAAGGAACGATGTGAGCTGCGCGCCGCCAGTGAGAAAACAGATGAACTAAATTTTCGCGACTGTAGATAATATTTTGAGCTTTGTTGGTAAAGTACCTTGCTACATTTATGTACAAAATTTCAAAGTGACTTTTTCCGCCATTTATTCATGAATACAGGTGAAAAACAAAGCTTAAAATGTGTGCTTTTTCATGGTCTAGAGGATTGTTTTCGTCAAATTACCGAAAATGCGATTCAATGGTTAATAATTCACAATTTCGCCCATGTTAACGACAAACTGTAATTTTTTTTCCCAGCATTTGCATGCACACAACAATTTTCAATCCAATTGGTTGTTCCGTTTGGGAGAAAAATTATTTCAAAATTTCGAAGTGGTCGGAGGCATGTAGCACTGCGTCTTAATAAGCCTACTTTGATAAGATTATAAAATATAAGTGATTATAACGTAAAAATGATCAATAAATGGGAAATTTAACCAGATTTGCAGCGTCCCCAATCAATTCCACCAGTGTATAAGGTTTTTTCTGAATTATTTTCTAGTGCAAACCTCACGCGCATACATAGTGACATATCGAAAAAATTCAATACGTACGAAAAAATATAATTTACGAAAAAAATATTATCTTCGAAACGGGCCATGTATATTTATAGGTTTTTTTTCGGGCCCGGGCCAGGAACAAGCTTAATACAATATCGACATGCTATTCGGATGAAAGTATTTCAAACATTCACTCCGCACAAGAGGAATAAAGGCTCGCGAAAGTGATCGGTCGTGCAAAAGAGCCAATATGGATGCATGAGACATAAATTTCCCTGGGAATAGAGTTATCGGGATGCACGAGGAATGAGAGCATTGTGAAAGGGCGTGTGAGAAATAATACATATGCGGACAAAGAGCTCGAAATTTCACGTGTGCTTTGGCCGGAGAATGACGATTAAAAAGATCGAAAAAAAAAACGAAGAGAAAAAATGCATCGTTTGTTATGCAAAACTGCCCTCTCGTCGGGCCGTTGCCCGATGACGTGAACTCGCACGTTTATACGTGTGTCAATTGGCACACGTGAAATCCCGAGATGATACGAATTTCGATCAACATCCGAAGTTTCAGATGGTAATTTGCGAACTTCCAATTTATTGTCTCGCGCAGTTGCCTCGTTTTATTTTTTTTCCAACGAGAAGTGCAGTGGGACAGCCCATCCAGGCTGATATAACTGGAAGGATGTTTGTAACATCATTAAGATACATCAATAAAGTGCTTAATCTTGTCACATCAAATTTTCTTCTGATATTCGATGCAAATGTTTTTTTTTTCAATATAATAGAGGTGTGTAAAATTCTAGAGATAATTAAGTAATTTTGTGGAAAATCTGTGAAACTGAAATTGCTTGGAATGTAATAGGCGAGATGACCTGAGCCAATACTGGGATGGATGATTACTAGGCAGCGCAGTGGCTTGCCCGCTGACTACCGAGCCGAAGGTCTGCTTTACCGAGCTTCCTATGGCAACACAACTGGAACTCAGTGAAAACATAGCTGCTCGTATCTGCATAGACTTTGGTCTGAGGAACTAAAAATGATGAAGTGACGTATAAGCCAAAATATTGTCAATAAAATTATAGTTAGATTGAAATTGGAACAGGTTAGGACCAATTGAAGTTTTCCCCTGTTCAGAATGTACGACATTTAGCATTCTCGATGAAGTAAAGTTATGTTACGTTAAGAGGTCTGCATAAGCTTGAAAATGAAAAAATACAAGTTTTATAATTGCACCATTTCGTAGGGTAGGGTCTTTAGTTTGCAACCGAAATGTTGTAAAAAAAATTCACAACTTGACCGAGTGATGATGAATTTTGTGAAATCTGACCGCATTGCGGCGTTAGGGCTCCACTGCGATTTACCCTTTTTGTCGTTTGCTTTTTTCTCGTAACGATCTTTAATGAAACTCTGTAAATCGTATCTCGAAATCTATTCGCCCGATTCAATTCACATTCGAACGGACCATAGTTTATAACATTTTCTATCGTATGATCGCACGAGTGTTTGCTGTGTTTCGACATTTTTCACTAATTAATGATTACAGTTGTTTCTTTTTATCCAATCATGATTTGTTTTACAGCTTGCCATTTTTGTATCTTCAACATTTCAAAATAAGGTTTCCGATCATACGAAAATTGGACTATTATACTAAAAGAATTTATTTTCTCTTCATTTCTGATCACCCTAGTTGCCAGAATTGCCCACACCGAAGAGCCATGCAGCAAAGACGGCACTCTGTTTAAGGATGTATGGCAACTAAGTTATTTACTACTGTTCGAATTGAAACTCACTGATATTGTAAAGGAAAATATCGAGAACTTTTTGAGATTAAAAAAAACAAAATTTGCCCACGTGAATGCTGAGATAAACGAATTCAAAGTTGGGTCATTTAACACGGGGAACATAGGACTGTACGTCCAAAATTCCCTTTACATTGGCAAAAAAGGTATTTCCGGAGTACTCTTTTGTAAAAAAAACTTTCGTGCGGTATCGCTGTAATATGCATGATACGTTAAAAAAAATCGACATGTGCCCATATATTTTGCGAGATATTGCGAGTTAAATGGGACCGTTTTCGTATTTCTTTAGCTCATATGTCGTAACCACGACAACGTCAGGGAAAACGTACATCAAATCAGCAACTAAATTTGCAGTTAAAAATTGAAAATTCTTCTTTCTGTACCGCATGTTTTACTTTGAGCTGTGGTAAATCTCCTTTTTAGCTTCAATGAATACTACAATTATTTTATTTAGTCTTTTAATGCAATTTTTGCAAATTGCATAATCAGTTCTGTAACGACTCTGCAGTAGCTGCCATACATCCTTAAATAAGAATAACTTCATTATCCATAAATATTTTTCAACAAAGAAAAAAATCCGATATGGTAAGATAATATATTTAATATTTCTAAAATTCCACGCTCACCATCGTAATTCTCTCATCAGAAAAAAATATTGAAAATCGACCTTTTATTTGGGCCCCAAGTTTATGCAGACCCGTTACAACTTTCTCAGTTAAATGCCATCTCATTTTTTTTTAGTAACTTTAAATCTTCCTCGGTACATCTATCGTACAAAAGAATATTTTATCATATTAAGGGGTAAGATGTAGTCAGAGGAGTGAAAAAATGAGCATTTTCAATAATTTTTTAAAAACAGTAATTAAGTTTGTTTGACAAAAGTGGTAACACAGACTTTTTAGGTTATATTTCAACTTGACTTGTACAAATTTCAAAAGAAAAAGATTGATTATTTATAAAAATATCGCCATCTTTGTCGGACCCCCTTCGGCATGTAGTGCTTTCTGGTGACCATCATAACATTTTACTGGATCATCTGAAATAAAAAAAAAACCAAAAAAAAATCATTAGTTTAATGATAAATCTAGTCCTTAATCGAAGCTTTTTTTAAATTAACAAATGGCGGCTTCCGACAGATAACTTTCGATTTTCGACCAAAAAATCGCAAGTTTATTGTTAAAAAAAATATAAATTTTCAACAAAAATGAAAATCCTTCGATTAAGGACTATTTTTTAATGCTATCAATTAGCACACCACATTTCACCAAAATCCATCGAGTGGTTTTTTAATTATAGTGGTCACCGACTTGAAAAACATAGTTTCGAGAAAAACGCGTTTAAAGTTTTTCGATGTGGATAGGGTATTATGTGTTCGTCAAATTTTGAGCTTCATGGATGAAGCTAACCTTTTTTTATGTATTTTGATCCGCTGAATCCGAATATCACAATTTTTGGCTGAAAAGTCGAGCATTTAATTGTTTATAGTCAATTGTTGAAAGAATTTTTCAAAAAATCAAAGTTTTTCGGGATGAATTATTTTTTTTAACCATTTTGGGCAACTTTAAAACGAAAGTATTCCTTATAAAATTTTGCTAAAGTTTATAGTTTTTGAGTAATACATTTTTGAAAATTTCTGAAAGAGTTTTCCAATTTTAGACTTGGTTTATGTATAGAAATACTAATTAAAAAATTACTTACATCAAATCATCAATTGCTGGCCAATACAATAGGGCTTCTGTCGATGTGGAAGCTTCCAAAATATCAATTTGTTGTTGTCGTCGAAGCATTCTGCCTTCCCGGGTATTGTCGTTTGCGCGTTTGTCAGCTGCTACCTGCCATGGGGACCCGACGCCCCTTCACTAATTGTGGGATATCCCCGAAACTATTCATCGGATTGACTTGAAATTTTCAGGGAATATTTTCAAAACGTCATACATCAAGAAAATGTAAAAAATAGATTTTTTGAAAATTCTGACTGCATCTCACACCTTAATCGTCTGGATCACATATTTCGTTTTGCGAATTTCATAAAAATTCGAATTCATAAAAATAATAATAAAATAAAATTTCGAATTCATAAAAATACATAACCAAACGAAAAGTGAATTTTCGGTGTTTGCGTGCACGGTTGGTATCGTATTTTAATTAAAGGTACAAAATTCGAAAAACGAATTATATAAACCGGACAGAATTAAAAGTTTGATTGATACAATCTATCAGTTAAACTTTGATAGATTGATATTCTGACATATTTACGCATTGACACAGTAACGGGTTCACACACTGGCACATTGACATTATTGGCATATCGAAGCACGCTCCGTACAGCAACGCAGTTTCCCACACGTAAAAAAAACGTAATAAATTGTATACCAACTCGGTCACCGTCTTGATCATCTCTGCTGTGTTAACAATCCCATTTATCGAAGTGGAATATCATCGACCCAAAACATGAAAGAAAAAAGTACGAATTGACGCTTTCGAACGAAGGACTGACTTATAGGATTTTAAGTGCACAATGAAGCGAGCGTTATCGCAGCTGAGGCGTAGATACATAGTCATGTAAAAGAATCGAAAAGCAGTGAGTCAATGAGTTTCATCAGTCAAATGGATCGCACAGAGATCGTCGAAAATAATTTTGTCCTCTACATTGTTGCGTTACTCGGTAAGATCGTTGTGATTTTTCAATTAAAAATCGTTGTGTCTCGTGCGCTCTGCTCAGATAAAAAATGACGATATTATCGCGATTTGAGATACTCATTTTCTCTAATCTGTATATTAAAAAAACGATTTCGAATAGCAACTTTTCAATTGAAAAATCAAGCAGTGCAGTTACGTGGAAAATTAATTCGGAAAAATATGTAAAATAAGACAAATATAAATAGTTGAGTAGTAAAAGGATAAAAGAATGCAAAAACAATATGAACAAAGTAGAGAAATTATTTAAATCGATGGTTGTAAAAATTCTGTAGCTTACTTTGGGTATCGGCTATATTTTTATTTCTTTAGTGTGTGATAAACAAGCTTTTTTCGGAATATTTCGGCAAGATAATAATATTTGTTTGCCGGCTACGGAAAGAAGCAGTCGAAGTAGTTTTTTTTAGGAATGTTACAAAATATACGAACCGTATTCTCTGCTTTTTTTTTGTTCCAGTGAACGTGAATTTTCTTACGGGTGGTATTACCGTTGGATGGCCGCAGTCCGTTTTGCCTCAATTATTGTCCACCAATTCGTCGATACCGCTGACGGACGATGAAGGTGCCTGGGTAGCTGGCGTCAACAACGCCGGCATCATCGTCGGTGGTATCATAACCATATTCGTCGCCAGTCGCTACGGGATTAAAAGAACACTGTTGCTCGGATCTCTTCCGGCCGTCAGTGGATGGATTATTATCGCCATCGCGTCGACTTATTGGGTCTGTGACACAAAAAAAGTTTATATCAATTCACTTTAAATTCTACTCGGTCGTCTTTTGATCCTTCGTTTTCGTAATTTTCATTTTCCATTTATCCCGGTAATTTGACAAGTTGCCAAACTACGTCGGCAATGATTAAAATACGGAAACGTTAGATGTGTGTCAACGTTGTAAGAATTAAGGGGCCAGTCCACTTTGGAGCCACGAAAAAGGCTATTTTCGCGATTTTTTAAAAGGATTGTATGAAAAATATGAATATAAAAGTTGTTGGGCTTGATAAATAAAGTCTTGAAACACATTTAAAAAAATTAATTCATTTTTATTCATTTTTAAGTACAAAAACGTAACGCCTCAAAAATAGGTGGGCTAGGTAGCTCCATCGCCACTCGGCAACGGCTTGTCTGAAATAAAAAAATCAAAGTCCATTAGATTCAGTATGACACCAGCTACAAAATGACCCTCGGATATAAAGTTTTATCAAAAATTAAAAAAATGGCAGATGAAAAATGAAAAAAGTAATACAAACGCGTTTTTTCGCAGTTTTTCGCAAAAACATAGTAAAAATGAACATTTTAAAACCATCGAGGGTCATCTTGTTGGGAATCATGTTTACAATATGTGGTTCAAATTTCAAGAGAAACGGTTTATTAGTTTGAGAGATACGATGTAGCTAGATTTTGAAAACGTTGCTTCGAGAAAAACGCGTTTGAAGTTTATACTATGAAAAACTCTTACCTAAACTCAATCGGCAATTCCTGCACCATACAAAATCCCTTCTGATTGCTCATCATCGTCGATTACTTCAAGTCTTGCTTGCTTTCAATTTTTTGAAATTTTCAAAGTGGACTGGCCTCTTAATGGTAATTATGCAGAATGAGGACTTTTCCGAAAAACAACGGGACATTTTTTTTTCACCGTCAACTTGTTTATTTCCCATTAATTCCATAAGTTAAGGGGTTTTGAAGTTCGCGGAAACTCGTGATGAAATAGGGAATTTTTAAATATTTCGACGCCTCTATTGGGGAGTTTGTTTGGGTTTGTTTGTTTGGGTTGGCCCTTAGGAAACACATAGCTGCTTAGCGACAATAAACGAGAGGGGTCGAAATATTACCTGTTTCCTGAAACAGGACAGCTGTGGTCACGAAATCAAAGCATATTAATCGTTAACTTCACAATGCACTATCTATAAGGAAACGCGTAGCTGTTTGGCGAGGCTTCGAAATTTTACATGTTTCTGGAAACACCAAAACCCCATAACGTATGGAATTAATGGGAAATGTCAGCCTCCCCCGACGGAATATCACTTACTATAATGGAATAAACAACATCACTGCGAAAAAAACAGTTCTCGTCGTTTTTCGGAAAAGTTCTCATACTGCATAATTACCGAACAAATTTCTCACCCATAGAAAGAGTGGAGATTTACGGGATTTCTCATGCTGAAGAGAAGTGGCCTGGGCCATTACTTGGATATACTGGGCGGCAGTGTCACTCATGTACAGTACAAAGGGATAAATTGAAAAAAAAGTAAAGAATGGAAGAGTATCAGGAAAGGAAAAAAAAAGAATAACGATTGTTTTTTTCGGTTATTTCAGGAACTTATCGTAGGTCGATTTATTTTGGGTGTTTTTTGTGGTATGTGTTGCGATCTTTCGGAATCTTACATTGCCGAGTTGTCACCGTCGAAAATACGCGGTCGCCTCTGCGCCAGCTGTAACATTAGTGTACATCTGGGTATCTTATTGGCATTTTCGATCGGTTCTTTATCGATCACTTTAACATCGATAATTTACGTGACCATCTTCGTCGGGTATCTCGTCGTGTTCGCCTTCTTCGCACCTGAAACACCCTACTGGTACGCTCGACAGGGCAATCACGAGAAAACAAAGAAGTGCCTGAAATTGTTGCGTCGCACGGAGAACATTGAACGCGAGTACGAGGAGATCGTACAATTCGTAAAAGCGCACTCGAATTCATCTTACGTAAACGGGGAAAATTTGTGGACGAAAGCGCGGAGGACATTGAAGAGGATAGAGACTCGCAGGGCCCTTATCGTCGTCGTTCTACTTACGTCAGGTTCGTAAGGAAACTTCAATTCGTGCGTGCTGATATTCTTCGATCAGAGCGAAGAAGGCGATTGTCATATTTTACCTCTACCCGTAAAGCCGAAGAAACATTTCGAGAAAAGTACATTCCGAATGCAACTTCGTGTTTCACGTCATCGAGGATATTTTATTTTCTTCATTTATCACGCTCGTAGTCGCGCGAATATTTTTTTTCACTCGGTCAAATTAGTCATTTTTGTTAATTGTTATGTACAAAAACTATAGTCTAACGTAACGCCTCAAAAATAGATGGCCTAGGTAGCTCCGTCACAACTCGGCAACGGCTTGTCTGAAACCGAAAAATCAAAGTCCATTAGATTCAGTATGACACCAGCTAGAAAGTGACCCTCGGATATAAAGTTTTATCAAAAAATTAAAAAATGGCAGATTAAAAACGAAAAAAGTATTTAAAAAACGCGTTTTTTTCGCAAAAAAGAGAAAAAATCAAAATTTTAAAACCATCGAGGATCATCTTGTTGCGAATCATGTTTACAATATGTAGTTCAAATTTCAAGAGAATCGGTTTATTAGTTTTAGAGATACGATGGAGCTAGATTTTGAAAATGTTGTTTCGAGAATAACGCGTTTGAAGTTTATACTATGAAAAACTCTTACCTAAACTCAATCGGCAATTCCTGCGCCGTACAAAATCCCTTCTGATTGCTCATCATCGTCGATTTCTTCAAGTCTTGCTTGCTTTCGATTTTTTGAAATTTTCAAAGTGGACTGGCCCCTTAAGTGAATCCGACGAATGTGTTATGATATAAGATTTACACCATTCATAAAACATAGTTTTGAAAAAAGCAAAAATTCACAGAAATCGTCATAACTCGGTCTGTTTTTGGAATTTTTACAAGACCTTATCTGCAAATTGAAGCCAAGACTCTTTGTCACAAAAAGATGTAATAAAAATCGTATTCTTAAAACTTCAAGCTTATCCAGACAACTAAATTTTACTTTTTTTAGTCTCTCAAAATTAATGAATATTGAATAATGTATGGTTTTTTTTTATTTCCCATGTTCCTTTGGCATACAATGTGAATTGAATAATGTGAATTAAATGTGAATTGAATAATGTATGTGCATTTATTATTTCCCATGTTCCTTTGGCATACAAGGAAACATGGGAAATAAAAAATGCACATACATTATTTAAAATTCGTGAATTTCGAGGTATTAAAAAAAGTCAAATTGAGGTGTCTGGATAAACCTGGATTTTTAAAATATGATCTTTATTACATATTTTTGTGACAGAGAGTCTTGACTTCAATTTGAAACTAAGGTCTTGTAAAAATTCCAAAAATTCACCGAGTTATGGCAATTTTTGTACATTTATGCTTTTTTCGGTGCAAGTCGTATGTCATAATACGTTCGTTTGATTCACTTGAAATTGTAAGAGATGTAAAAGTTAAAGGGATCGTGGAATCCTCCAAGGTATGCCCTTGGAGGATTCCACGATCCCTTCAATTGTCTTACGACATACGACTTACACTGTTCGTAAAACATAGTTTCGAAAAAAGCAAAAATTCACAAAAATCGTCATGACTCGGTCATTTTTTGGAATTTTTACAAGACCTTAGTTGCAAATTGAAGTCAAGATTCTCTGTCACAAAAATATGTAATAAAAATCGTATTTTTCGAACTCCGAGCTTATCCAGACTTCTTAAATTGATTTTTTAAAAGTATTTCGAAATTCATTAATTTTGAATAACGTTGTGATTTTCTCATTTTCCATGTATGAAAATATGCCATTGAAGGACTCTACGATCCCTTTAATTTTTACATCATCCTTGTCACTTTACGATTCGCATTTTTCGAAAGACTTCCACACCAGATTATCGCACATTTGCCCGCTCCTTCCAAGTGCACTGGAATATAGCGCTTCAATGCAGTCCAGAGAAACCAATAAACCCAATTACTTCATTCTTCGTTAAACAGAGACATTTATTTATCAATTCTTTTCTGATGTTTGTCGAGCAGGCCAACAGTTTTCGGGTATCCAAGCGATAAACGTGTATGCCGAAGTGTTATTCGCAAAATCGGTAAAAGTGTTACCCGCCAAATACGTGTCGATACTGATTGGATTATGCGAACTGTTTTTCACCTCTGTTGGCATGGTGCTGGTCGACACATTCGGTCGTAGATTTTTGTTTACCTCGTCGGGACTCGCATCGGCGAGTCTGATGTGCCTCACGGGCATATACTTTCATCTCGAATCGATCGGTACATGTATGGATGATTTGGAATATTTGGCGATAGCAGGCATCCTACTGTTCGCCATGTCGTACTCGGTTGGCCTCTCATGCGTCGCTTCTGTCGTCGCTAGTGAAGCTTTCTCGTCAGAAATGCGAGTCATCGGAATGAGCATCAAAACTCTGGTTTTCTCCACTTCTGCACTGATGACGACGAAAATATGGCAGGTAGAGTACACTGGGCCATACAATTTTTTGAAGGGGCTATACCAGTTTGAAGTCTGGAAATTTGGGTGATTTTCGGGAATTTTTTTGGAAGATAAGTACTGAATCAAATGTTTCGGAAAATTAGGGATATATTTGGCCATATTTGACCTATATTACATAATTTTTTTCATAGACAAATATTGAGATCCAAGCGACTTATGCGTTGCCATCGGAGGCGCAAAAAAAAGGTTCCTCCACTGCTGACATGATTCCGGCCGATTGAGTAGATGAAACCGAAAAAGAAAAAAATCTCGTTAAACTGGAAGGTATTTGCTGTACAATGACGTAGGATTTTCGAAAAATATCAAAATCTAACCAAATGGCGTAGTTATGAAAAAAGTCTGTTTTCTTGCCTATAAAATGGTCGTTTTTTTCAATGCCAAATCGTCAATTTTCATCCAATCAACAATATCCTACGTCATTGTAGAGTAAATATATTCAAGAGTACTCAGTTCAAATTTCAAGTCAATCAGATAATTGCTCTTTGAGTTACAATGTCAGCAAATTTGAAAAATCTCATTTCGAGAAAACCGCGTTTAAATATTTAACTATCGATTTTTGTAAGATAAAATGATATTGATATAAATGATATAAATGATAATGACATTCTTGAAAGTATAAACTGTCGAAAAAGGCAAAGAAATCGATTTTTTGAAAGTGTCACACTGGTATAGCCCCTTAATTCAAATCGATCATGCCCTGATTTTATTATTTTTCAGGTCATAATTTAATAATTTATCTCAAAACCGAATACAATTTAAGCACATTTCATTCAGGATGGTTGAATCCTTCTGTAGGTAAATTTTTTTTTCAGTTCGCTAGGGTGAATCTATATTTCCAACCCGGAATAAAGCTGGTTGGTTTAGAATGAGACAAAGCTATCAATTTTTGACATTTTGTCTGTTTGTTCATCGTAAGGTGGCGTGAAAACGTCTGATCCTTTTTTTCGTGAACTTCAAAGTTTTCTTTTCAATAATTACCTTTTTTCTAAATAAATACATTTTTTTAATTGAATAGGTACCGTTAATAAATACCTTTTTGAATATATAGAAATCGTGTTTTTCACAATAACTTTAGCACAGAACCCTTAATACGAGACATTCAATTATTTTCCCGATATATACATGAATTCAATATTCGACATACACCTACGCGAAGCCGCAGGGAAAATCTAGTAATCATTTATCACGATACAAAAAAATATTTTCTTGTCAACTGTAAATATAATGTATCAAAGAGTGCTTTTTTTCAATAAATGTTTTTACATTTCTAGATATTTTGATCACAACTAGAAATGTTTTTAATTTCCCTTTTTTCTGACGTTCAAAGTATTGAACAATTGCTGCACTGAAGTTAACTAAAGATATATTTACACCCTCTGAGTTAAATTATTAGCAGAGTGATAAAGTTTATTGGGAGCCAATTCAGTAAAATTAATTATTCAAAACTTATGGTAACTCAAACAAAACCCAACCAGACTTAATTTTTGACAAATGCGATACTGAGGATCTAAATCCTATTATAAAATCGATAAATTACTGAATTTTACAAGAAACTAAAAGTAAAATGTCTTCAATATAATCGTAGGTTACTTATTTCTTTTGTACTATTCTTAGTTCATCCTAATATATTAAATTTGCACAGTATAAATGCAACGAATAGAGTGACCATTTTTTTTCTTTAAAATACCTGATATATTTAATATATTTTTAAACGACAAAAGTCCTTTTGAAGAAGACATTTCGCATGGTATAAATTGGAAAAATTATGTTTTACCGTACCCCGAATGGATGGATGAAAAAGTTGTTTTGATTACTCGGCAGGTGGTCGCCAGTGCATTCGGGGATCAATACTCGTTCTTCACGATAGCGGCAATTACTTTTCTACACGTTTGCGTTCTCTACTTCATTCAACCGGAAACCAAAGGAAAAACACTTGCTGAAATACAAGTTATCTTCTCCAGGCCGTTGTGGAACCCTGGTGACCGACATCGTGATCGGAGGAAAATTGTTACAGTTTGCAGAAATAGAAGATGACTTACTTCCGATATTAAATTTCATGGTATAACGAATCAACCATACTCAACCTATCCCGAGTGCCAATGGTGGCAGAGTGGTCTTTTAGTTAATTGGACACGTTGAGGGTAATCGTGGGGCGCACCACGTTACCTGTAAAGGCGAGACGACTAGCGAAAATTAAAAATATATAATAATAATTTATGTTCTCAATATATCAATGAGAGAAATTAAGAAGAAAATGTTATATAGCGCGAAAAATTAATTAAATTTAATAAGAACGAAAAAATTTAATAAATGGTTCTCACGCTTAATATTTGAGAAAAAAGCAACGCGTGAGTCTTCGAAACACTAAGAGATCCTTCCACGATTCAATCTTAACTTCCCTCCGAAATATGGATCGTCTTAGAAAATTCATTCGATTCAAACGATCGTGAGGTGAATGAGGTTGTTTTTTTTGGTCGAAAAACGTACATTTTCTACTTTCTTTTCAAGTTTCTCCGCATGAAAAATATGATCGTTCGGAAATGGTGTTCTTGCGGTGGGCCAGGTGCCACTTTCTTTGCATGAATATTCCATATAAAAGGGACAGATAGGTTATGTCGACCGCATACAATTTCGTTTTTCTCAAACTCAAAAAGTCAGCATAAGTTTTAAAAAGAAAAAAATACGAGTTTTTTAAGTTGCTTTTATAGCAACTTCACAACTTTACCGTGTAATGATGATTTTTGTGAAAAGTTTGACCGCCCCCTACGCTGCGTCCCCGCATTGATTTACCTTTCTTTCGTTTGCTTTTTTTTCGAAACGATGTTTTATGAAATGGTGTAAGTCGTTTCTCAAAATTTAGCCAATCTTAATGATAAATTATTACATTTGTTTTTTTTTATCGAACAATGAACTTTTTTAACAGCTTGCCATTTTTGAGATTTTCAAAACTGCACAAAAATGTCCTATCAAATGAAAGTTTTATTAGTATCCTAAAAGTAAATTTTTTTATTTTTCATGCCTTTTCATTTCGTTTTTGTTTTTCATGCATTTCGATTAAATAACAATAACTTAGTTTGTATCCATATTTTTCTATTTAAAAAACTCTCACGTGGTGAGGTATGTATTAATTGTGTGTAAAAATCCAATTCTCTCATCAAAAAATTTACATGTGAACATTTTTTTTTCAAACAATCTTTTATATAATGTCCTAAAAAGTCGAAAATAATTATTGTTACCAAGTTACCTATAAATAATTATAAATAAAAGCTTGGGGTGCTCAACTTGTTAAATGTTTAATAAATTCGATCAATTCAGTTTCATTAACCGTATTTAATTTGGCACAATAGTAATTAGAGAAATTATTACCATACGTTTATACACAGTTTTAGGATTTTTATTTAAGAAATCTAAGGCTGTTTTACAGTAAATTAAATACAGTTGATATGTTAACGGATTCATGTAAATTAAAGATTATGTGTCTAAATTTTGAGCGCCCCAATCTTTTATTTATAGTCATATACAGGAGACTTGATAAAAAAACATTATTTTCTACTTTTTAGTCTGTAATTTTACTACAGCCCTAAAACTTCTGCAAAGAGGGATTAATCCTTCCAAACAAACCGGTGTTATTATTGGTTGATTGTCAGGAGAAATCCTGGAGAACTGTGATAGGTGGCATCTATCATCGATGTTGGCTCACCACCTATTTTAACCTATTTTACCTATTGGACCCTTTTAACGATTTTGCGATCCGATAGTACTTAGAGCGAATTCACATTTTCTCATGCACTTTCTATATAGTTTAGCTTTATTCAATGTTTCTCATTCTGTTCATTTCTGCTAACGGTTCATTATTGCAAAGTCTCTTTCCTGTTAAATCTTCGCACTCGCATTTTTTAAAAGTTGAATCACGCATTGTCACCTCTATGATGCATGTTTGCAGAATTTTAGAGCTCTAAGTAGTCGGGAAGTGGGTGAAATATCGATTTTCCGTTTTGCATCTCGCAGAAAGACTGTTTTTTAGTTGAATCATGCATTGTCACCTCTAAGATGGATGTTTGCAAAATTTCAGAGCTCTAAGTAGTCGGGAAGTGGGTGAAATATCGATTTTCCGTTTCGCATCTCACAGACAGTCAAGTATTTTTTTTTAAATTATTTGTTTGATATTTTTTATATCCTTTTCAGTTCACTCATGAATTGTCACCTCTTAGATGCATTTTTTCAAAATTTCAGAGCTCTAAGTAGTCGGGAAGTGGGTGAAATATCGATTTTCCGTTTTGCATCTGGCAGAAAGAATTTTTTTAGTTGAATCATGCATTGTCACCTCTAAGATGCATGTTTGCAAAATTGCAGAGCTCTAAGTAGTTGGGAAGGGGGTGAAATATCGATTTTCCGTTTTGCATCTCGCAGAAAGTCTTTTTTTTAAAGTTGAATCATGCATTGTCACCTCTAAGATGCATGTTTGCAAAATTTCAGAGCTCTAAGTAGTCGGGAAGGGGGTGAAATATCGATTTTCCGTTTTGCATCTCGCAGAAAGTCTTTTTTTTAAGTTGAATCATGCATTGTCACCTCTAAGATGCATGCTTGTAAAATTTCAGAGCTCTAAGTAGTCGGGAAGTGGGTGGAATATCGATTTTCCATTTTTGATTGAACTAAAAAGAAAGTCTTTCTTTTAAGTTCAATCATGCATTGTCACCTCTTTGATGCATGTTTGCAAAATTCCAGAGCTCTAAGTAGTCAGGAAGTGGGTGAAACATCGATTGTTCGTTTTGCATCTCACAGAAAGTCAAGTCATCTCACACACCAAGTCAAGTTAAATAAAAGCTCGTAAAATATTGAGTATCGACCTATGATTTGGGGCCCAAGTTTTCGCAGACCCCTTTCGACTTCCTCAATTAAATCCTCAGTTAAATGCCATCTTATTTTTGTTTTGCAGTCATTTCAAATCTTCCTCGGTACATCTATACTACAAAAGTGTATTTTATCATTTTTATTCTGTATTGTTGATATAATCTGTTTTTCGAATTTTGCACCATTAATAAAAATACATTACCAAGCGCACGCACGAACACCGAAAGTCCACTAACACATCGATAGATTGTTATTCTTACATATTTACGCATTGGCGCATCAACAGGTTTCCCTATTCGCACGTTAATATATTGACATATTTAAGCAGGCTTCGTACAGCAACGCAAAGTTTACCACACGTGAAAAAAAAACGGAATTAATTGGCTAACAACTAGTTCGAGGTCTTGAATATCTCTGCGGCTTTAACCATGTCATTTATCGGAGTGGAATATCTTTAACGAAAAAAAAAAACTAAGTAAACAGTGCGGATTCACGCTTTTGCACGGAGGACTAAGTGATGGGATTTAAAACGTACAATGTCGCGAGCGCTATCGCAGCTGAGGCTTAGATACTTCGCCATGTATACGATTCGCAAAGTCGATAAGCTTTGAGTAGCAGTTAAGCAACGTGTCCGCTGTCATCAGTCAAATGGGTCATACGAACAACGTGGGAAATAATTATGTCCTCTACATTATTGCGTTACTCGGTAAGATCCTTGGTCTTTTTCAATTAATAACATCTCGTTCAATTAACAACAATCTCGTACGCTCGGCTCACCAAAAATGACGATGTTACCGCCATTTTGAGTTGCTAATTTTTTCTGATCTTTGTATAATTAAAAAACCATTTCGAACAGCGATTCTCGATGAGAAGAAGAAGCAGAAATCCATTATTGATTGACGTATTAATTCTGTAAGGAAATCAGTTGAAAAATCAAGCGGTATAATTACGCGGAGGAAAATTACGTTAGGACAAATATGTGAGAAAGATAAGTATTCATGGTCAAGTAGTAAAAGGATGGGAAAATCCCGTACAAATATGAAAAGAGAGTTAACCGGTGAGATTGTATAAACCGATGGTTGTAAAAAAATCAGTACCTTACTTTGGGTATTGGCTAATATATTTTCATTTCTTTAGAGTGTGACAAACAAGTGTTTTTTCCTAATCGTTCGCAGAGATATTAATATTTGTTGGCTGGTTATGGAAAGAAGCATGTCGAAGTAATTTTCCAGAAACTTTGAAAAATCTACGAACTCTATTCTCTGATTTATTGTTGCAGTGAACGTGAATTTTCTGATGACTGGCATTACGATTGGATGGCCGCAGTCCGTTTTGCCTCAATTGTTGTCTGCCAATTCCTCGATATCGCTGACGGACGATGAAGGTGCCTGGATAGCTAGCATCAATTACGCCGGTGGGATGGCTGGTCTTATGATATCAATATTTGTAGCCAGTCTCTATGGGGTTAGAAAGACACTGTTGCTCGGGTCCCTTCCGGCCTTTACTGGATGGACTATTATCGCCATCGCGTCGACTTATTGGGTCTGTAGTACAAAAAAAAGTTTATATCAATACCCTTTACATTCTATTCGGTCATCATTCGATTCTTCGTTTTCGTTTTTTTCGTTTTCGTTTTTTTCGTTTTCGAAATATCTCGCGTACCCGTGCAGAAATTTTGACAGGGATACCCTATGTCCGATCAAATCCCGACCAGGATTTGTCATGGATTCCCCAAAACCGGTAACCCGGTTAGAATCCAACTTGCATCCGTATCGGAATATGTATGACGACGATGGCATATCTTTGAAAATTTTGGCGTCACGTGTATTTTCGGTATTACTATGAAATTCCTATCTATAGGTAGGAATTTCCATCTAGAGGTTCCTATCTATAAAATTCCTATCTATAGATAGGAATTTCCAATTTCTATAGATAGGAATATCCAACGCAAAAGACTGAGATGGACGCAAAGGACGCCAAGTAGTCCAAAAAACGATAACCCAGTCGTAGTTTTCCATTTTTTATGGTGTTCTTACCTTTCATTTTTTGAATTGATATTTTAATTCACCAAAAATGTATAAATATTAATTATTTTTATAATAAATTTAACATGCAATAATTCCATTTTTGCCATTTTATTTCAGCCTGTATTTACCCGTGATCCTTCCAAGATTCCTCAATGATTCCATGGGGAATCTATTTAGAGTCATTAAAGGATCCGGTTCTGGATCCCTAATGGAATCCAGTTTACGGATCTTACATTTAGTCTTAGAATCTGATCCGATATCGGACTAGATCCCGACTGGGAGCCCGGGATACAAGTCAGAATCCAGCTGTATCCCTGCCAAAATTTCTGCACGGGTATTTGACGAGTATGAAAATTACATTGAATATGATTGAAAGGGGCCGGGTTGAAATTCCAAACTTTGAATTATTAGAACGCTCAAAACTCCGAAAGTATACTACTCCGAAAGAAGTTTACACGAAAGACCAAAACGCCGAAAATCTGAACATCGTCAAAATAATTTGGCTATGAAAGTTTTAAAAGTTTCAAAATTTACAATAAATCGACGAATTATTGGAAGAATTTTTTGTTAGGAAGTGATTTTACGTCAATTTTGCAATTTGTCTGGACAATGTTATACGTTCTACATCATTTACAGTCAACCGTATAGACTTTCGCTGGCATAATCTCGACGAACCTTGTAATTTCGGAACATTAAAATTAGGAATTTTAAACCGTCGGCGCATTCAACGTTCGGAATTTCATGGCCTTCATGTCAAGATCATGCCAGCGAAAGTCTACACAGTTGACTGTAAATGATGTAGAACTTATCACATTGGCTAGAAAATTTCAAAATTGACGCAAAATCACTTCTAAAATAAATAAAAATTCTTCCAATAATTCGTCGATTTATTGAAAATGTTGAAACTTTTAAAACAACCATAGCCGAATTATTTTGACGGTGTTAAGATTTTCGGAGTTTTGGTCTTTCGTGTGAAATTCTTTCGGAGTTTTGAGCGTTCTGACCATTCAAAGTTCGGAACTTCAACCCGGCCCCATCTTGAATTTCGGAACATTAAAATTTGGAATTTTAAACCGTCGGAGCATTTGAAGTTCGAAATTTCAACCCGGCCCCGATTGAAATACGGGGACGTTGGTGTGTTTCGATGGTGTGAGAATTAATATCTCAGATATAGAAAAAGTGGGAATTATCGCGATCTCCCATGTCGAAGAGCGCTGGCCTGGGCCATTACTTAGATGGGTGACCACTCAGCTGTCTACTGGCTTGCGTCTGCCGAGCGGGGCGACAGTTTTGTCAGATACTCAAGGAAAAACAGAGCGACAGAAGAGGTCTAGGAAATATTAGAACGTTGAATAAGTTCTCGCTGTTTTCAAGCAGATGTCGTTACCTGAACTGCGTGCGTGTACTTTAGATGGTGACGCATCTATAAGGAAGTACTATAAGCTAGCTTGAAATTCAGTGTATGTAATTTTGCCGAAGTGTAAACAATTTTTTTTCACAGTGTTGTACATGTCAAATTTCGTGTCAAAAAGAGCATTTGCAGGGAATTTTACTGCTCTACTTTATTTTGAAAAAATCTGCAGCTTAAGCACGCAGAATTCTTGGTGGGACTTACGGCGGGGATAGTACGATATCCGGGACGCCACATTTTGATCGTTGATTCTTGATATTTGAACCAAAATAATGAGATTTTGAGGAACAAAAAATGTGCCGTTTCGGCCTCCTTAAGGAATTATAAGCGCTTTTAGCGGTAATTGGAAATACGCAGAAATTCAACGATTGTTGTTGGCTCATGGGTACAATGTCTTTATTTTATCGCAAGTAACGGAAATTGACCGGGCGCGCTTCAAAAAGTATTGCTTCGTTTGGGTTTGTTTAGTGGTATCATACAAATACCACTAAGCGTGGTACTTAAATGATTTTCAACATGAATTCCGAGATTATAATGCTTTATTTATTCATATTCTCTGTTTATTTATAACAATAAGAATTGTTCCATACAATTACTACACCAAATTACTAAGCGATATATTTTACATAAACTTAGAGCCTTAGAAGTCTGAAGAGGGATGAACCGTATATTTTTAATCCCTCTTCGAACGCTTAGCGATTAAAAGTACTTCTTTACTCTCTGCCCAGTCGCACTTATGAGCGAGGAAAGCATGGTAGTGGTATGTAATATACATTTTTGACTTCTGAAACACTGTTGAAACTACACATTTCCAATTTACCTTGCCTGATGGTCCTTGAAATTTTCAAATTCGAACAAATCGTCATTTTCGATAACTTTCGAAAAATTCTAATTTGAACGCAAAATAAGCGAAATATGAACTTTTACCACTCTTTATATTTCGTTTATTTTGACTCAACAACCCTAAATTCAGCGTCAAAGCTTGGCACCCCGGATATCGCACTCTTGCCGTGTTGAATTGGAGGCATTACTTCATGATGGTGCATTTCAGACGCTAGCTGAACTTGCAGAATCATTAGGAGTTGATCACACAAGTTTCAAAACGTTTGGAAGTATAAGCAATGGTTTTTTTAAGGGGAGATATACACCTAGAAGCCGGAAAAAGGTCATTTTTGTGAATTTTTAAAGGAAAACTATTTGAAATTTCGGATTGGGGTTTTAAGTATCTAAAAGTATATACATTCAAAAATATGTTTAATTTTCTTTATTTAAGGCGTTACCCCCCACTTGTAGCGCAAAAAAGACCTTTTTCATGAACTTTTTAAAAGAAAACTACAAAACTTTTTTAATCGATCAATATACCATCTTAAAGAACACATCTTGAAGAACTTTCAGTAATTTTTTTATTGAAAAATATTACATTGTTTAGTGGCAAATGGCCGTCAATGAAATAATGTTTTTATATACACGGTTTGCGGTGACCAACATTGCGGCGAAGTGGATTATCTGAAAAAAAATGCGGATGGATTTAGTCAAATATAAGTATAAACTAGTCTTTAATCGAAGGATTTAAAAAAATATTCATTTTTCACAAAATGGCGGACAGTCAAAGTTAATGGTTCGATTCTAACGAAAAAAAAACGGCCGTTTTTTGGCTATAAAACGGCCATTTTTTTTCGAAAAAAAATCGAACGATTAAAGACTACATTTTTATGTATATATTAAATAAGCCTGCAAAATTTCAAGAAGATCGGTTCATTAGTGTTCGAGTAATCTTGGTCACCGACTTCAGAAATGCCATTTTGAGAAAAACGCGTTTAAAGTTTCAATTTCAGTTTACACGCAGAAAATATTTTTTTTTGTAAACTTACATATAGTCATCTATTCCGGGCATCAAAAAAAACTGCACTTCAAATTGCACTTCAAAAAAATGCAATAAAAAAAAATCGATTTTTTCAAAATCGCAAGTGGGGGTAACCCCTTAAAAATATCAAAAATATACAAGGATATTATTGTATGAACCTTGGAGCGTCGTAAAAAATCTGCGTATACGATACCCACTAGCGTTTCTTCAAAAATCATCTGAAAAAAACCAAAAAGATTATTAAATTAAATACTATAATCTAGTACTTGTCATAGCCAATTTTGAAAATATCGATTTATGACAAAGTGGCGGACGTTTGAACATAAATACTGATTTTTGAGCGAAAAATTAGTTATTATTTTGCCTATACAACAAAAACTAAGTAACGGAAAAAAAATTCTATGACAAGTACTAGATAATGGTGTATAGAATAACCACAAAAAACCTCAAGGCAATCGGTTTATTGGTTTTCGAGAAATTTTGGGTACCGATTTGAAAAACGTGGTTTTGAGCAAAACGCGTTTGAAAATTTGGGAATGAATAAATCATGAAATTTGTCAACTTACATGGAATCATCGATATCAGGCCTATAGTGTAGGTCTTCTACGGTCGACGGAATGTTCATAGCTTCTAAATCCTCGACCTCGACATCTAAATGTATATTTCCCGTTAAATGAAGCTTTCATTTTCACGAAAAAAACAGCGAGAAGCTATTCACCATCCCGATAAAAAAAAGTAATAATGATTGTTGTATTTCGGCTGTTTCAGGAGCTTTTGATGGGGCGTTTTATTGTGGGTGTTTTTTTTGGCATGTGTGCCGATCTTTCGGAATCTTACCTTGCCGAGATGTCACCGTCGAAAATACGTGGTCGTCTCTGCGCCGGCTGTAACGTTAGTTTACACCTGGGTATCTTATTGACATTTTCCATCGGTCCTTTGCTATCGATAACTTCAACATCGATCATTTACGTGACCATCTTCGGCGTGTATCTAGTCGGGTTCGCTTTTTTCGCACCCGAAACACCCTTCTGGTATGCTCGACAGGGTAATCACGATAAAACAAAAAAGTGCCTGAAATTTTTGCGTCGCACGGAGAACATTGAACGCGAGTACGAGGAGATCGTACGATTCGTGAAAACGCAACCGAATTCTTCTTACGTAATTGGGGAACATGTTTGGACGAAAACGTGGAGGAGTTTGAAGAGGATAGAGACTCGCAGGGCCCTTATCATCGTCGTTCTACTTGCATCAGGTTTGTATGGAAACTTGAATTCATGCGTGCTGATGTTCATCGATAAGAGCAAAGGAGGCCATTATACCCATACCCGGAAACAATTCGAGAAAATCACATTCCGTATGCAACCTCGTGCTTCACGTCGTCGAAGACATTTTTTTTTCTTTATTTTCTACGTCCGTTTTCGCGCGAATATTTTTTTTAATAGGCAGAATTAATGGGTCCGCGTAAGCTCGACCCATTAATTCTGAAATATTATTTTTTCTGAAAAATATTGATAGACAATTGAGTTATTGTTATTCAAAAAATGTGCCGCCATATGGCCGGCGCATATATGCCGGCATGGCCAACCGATGTAGATGGCAACTAAAGTGATTTAAAATAAAAATAACAAAAATACTTTTAGTATAATACTAAAACTTTCGTGCGACCAAATACTTTTTGGAAATATTAAAAATTACGAAAATAACAAGCTGTAGACAAGAAGTTCGATTTTCAACTAAAAACTACGACTTTAATTATTTGTTACTAACAAATGAATGAACATATCGAAAAATCATCTGGTCATACGACGGAAAATGTTATGAACCAGGCTCTGTCCGAATTCGTTTCATAAAATATAGTTTCGTGAAAAATAGTAAAAAAAACCACAAGAATTGTTATAACTCGGGCAATTTTTGAAATTTTTACAAAACCCTTGTCGCAAATTGTAGTTGAGACTCATGTTATGAATCTGTGTAATAAAAGATTGTATTTTCTCAATTCCAAGCTTATCTAGAGCCCTTAATTTGACTTTTTTGATATTTCGAAATTCATGAATTTTGAATATTGTATGTGACTTTTTGATTTCCAATGTTCTTTCGTATGCTCTTGCCGGATTCTACGATCCCTTTAACATTCGCTTCACAATTGTCACTTGATGATTTTCATTTTTCGAAAAAAAAACCAACCCCAGATTGTCGCACATTTTCGCACTCCTTCCGACGCGGTCCCGGAGAAATCGATAAACCCAATTTCTTTATTCTTCATTAGGTAAACATCTTTAATTATCAATAATTTTCTGATGTTTGTCGTGCAGGCCAACAGTTTTCGGGTATCCAAGCGATAAATGTGTACGCGGAAGTGTTATTTGCAAAATCGGTAAAATTGTTACCCGCCAGATACGTGTCGATACTGATTGGATTGTGCGAGCTGATTTTCACCTCTGTTGGCACGACGCTGGTCGACACATTCGGTCGTAAATTTATGTTCACCGTGTCAGGATTCGCTTCGGCGAGTATGATGTCCCTCGTGGGTCTATACTTTCATCTCCAATCGGTCGGTAGATATTTGGACGATTTGGAATATTTGGCGATCGCATGCATCCTACTATTCGCCATGTCGTATTCGATTGGCCTCTCCTGCGTCGCTTCTGTCGTCGCTTGCGAGTCTTTCTCGTCCGAAATGCGAGTCATCGGAATGAGCATCAAAAGTCTGATCTTCGGCACTTCGGCACTGATCACGACGAAAGTATGGCAGGTAGGGTAAAATGTGTCATCCCCTTTTTTTTTTTTCAATTTAATTACTGTTTTGATTTTATTATTATTCCATTTATTATTAAATAATTTGACTCAATACCCAATACAATTCCAGCACATTTTATCCAGGATTTTTCAGTAATTTCGTAGTGGAATTCTTTTTTAGCAAGGCACAAGGGTGAATCGATTTTTTCAACCTGGAATTAAGCTGGTCCGGTTAGAATATGATGCTGAGACGATTCTATCAATTTTAAACATTTTGTCTGTCTTTTCGGCGGATGTTGGCGCGAAAACGGCTGATTATTTTTTTCCTGAACATGGACGTTTTTTTTATGAATACCTTTTTTTCTAAATTAATACCGTTTTTTTTGTTAAATATACAAGGCTACTGGTTATTGGTCACGATCAAGTGAAAGGGTTGTAGGACATGTGTTCCGCAATGAAATAACCCAGTAATGCTTTATGCAAAAGGGAACCGTTTTCGAGATATTGTTGTTATTATTTTTTTAAGTGAAGGGTAGGCAACTTTAAAAAACAGTTTAAAAAGAATGTTGTATGGAATTAATCTCATTTATTATTTTTAGTTTGAGGACACGGTGACAAAGAATTATCAACAACAAAATGAGAATAAACTGCAAACATTTTTTAATTGAGGATCCGAACGCTGCAAGTCTAATAGTTATTTTTATGTTACTGTCGATAATTCTTTGTTACTGTGCCCCCAAACTACAAATAATGAAAAAGTTTGATTCCATACAATGGTTGTTTTTATTAATTTTCAAAGTTGTCTACCCGTTACTTGAAAAAAAGTTATTAACTCTCGAAAATGGTTTACTTTTGCATAAAGCATTGCTGGGTTATTTGATAGCGGGAAATATGTTCTATACCTCTTTCACGGGATCGTGCTCAATAACCAATAGAGCTGTATAACTTAAATACAGACATACGAACCTTTTTTAATAAATAGAAATCGTGTTTTTTCACAATAACTTTAGTATACAACCCTTAATTCGAGACCTTAAATTCTGTTCTCGATATATACATGAAATAAATTCCCCACATACGCCCACGTGTAGACGCAGGAAAAAGCTAGTAATAAGTTATTGAGATACAAAAAAATTCTCCATTGACAATATAATGTATCCATGAATGCTCTTTTTTCAATAAACGTTTTTTACATTTCTAGTTATTTTGGTCCCAACTAGATTTTTTTAATTCCTCGTTTTTTATTTTCGTGTTCAAACAATTGTTGCACTGAAGTTAACTGAAAATATATTCACATTGTCGGGCTTAAATAATTGATAAAGTCATGTCTATTGAAAACCAATTCAGTAAAATTAACTATTCAAAACGTTTGGTAACCCAAACAAACTCAACCAGACTCAATTCTTGTCAAATGCGATACTGAAGATCTAAATCTTCAGTATCGCAAATAAATCTGAATATCATATTATTCTTAGTCCATTATAACACATTGAATCTGCACAGTAGAAATGCAACGAATTGGGTATCAATTTTATTTTCTTCAAAAGCGTCTGGAGTGTTTAAAAATATTTTTAAACGATAAAAATCCTTTTCAAAAAGACATCTCGGGGGTTTTTCAAACTAATCTTTGACCATACTACGAATGGATGGCTGAAAAGGTGTTCTGATTACTCGACAGATGATCGCCACTGCATTCGGTGATCAATACTCGTTCTTCACGATAGCCGCAATTACTTATCTACACGTTTTCGTTCTCTACTTAATTCAACCGGAAACCAAGGGACAATCGCTAGCTGAAATACAAGTTATCTTGTCCAGGCCGCTGTGGACCCCTGGTTACCGAAATCGTGATGGGAGTAAAATTATTGCAGTTTGCAAAAATGGAAAATGACTGACCTCCGATCATGGGCATAGCCACGGTGGGGCACGGTGGGGGATTTCCCCCCCACCCAACGCTGGTTCATGTAGTCAAGCGAAAAATATGTGTACATAAAATTACATGATTTGAATATTGACATTTAAAACATAGTACTGTAGACTAATACAGAATAGTATTGCAACTACGCGTAGGTAATTTTACTTTCGAGCGTTTCAAATAAAACTATTTTGAACCGGCTTCAAACTGTTTGTCGGCTATGTATTATTATTTTGTTTTCATATGTATGCACACCGATTGCGCCGTGTTGGCTGGTCCGATTTGAATGATTGTTTCTGTATAGGATCCCAGCGATATGGTTCCATGAAAATGTTATGCAAATCTGCCAAGTACGTTTTCCAAAAATCCGAAAAAAAATCATAAACGTAGCACGTTTCTCTACATCTGGGCCCTAATTCACCATGACAACTGAGCGTATTCTTGCTTTGAAACCTCGTCGATTTGTATGTAGATGACACCGATTAACGTGATATGCGCGTGGCGCGACCGATCTGTCCTACAGAATTCAGGCCCAGGGTCCAGTTAATCAAATTGTCATAAACGTTTTGAGTGACAAACAAGTCAGTCAAGAGAGTATGCTAATTTCATAGACTAAATTTGGATAAGTAAAGTAGTTAAGTAGTTTTGTAACTTGACTGTGGAGGTTTTATTAGCAACACAACAGTATTTACCGAGCAATTTAACAAATGGCGTTAGTTGTACCTATGCATCTGAGTAAATTAATCTTGTAAAAATGAAGGTTGAACGAACTTACCTTAAGTGAAGTTCGACTGTAATTGTATGAGCTGTCTCGTCCAAATATATCAACTCGAAGTCACGCTAGTTGTACTACCTATTGTCACAGTTGAGTTTAAAGAAAACAATATCGCGTCTAGGCGGCCCCCCGTATGCGGATCTTCGCCATTATATTTTAAAGCCCTTAAATCGCAGTTTCTGCAAAAGTAGGGCTTGGGTAAAGAGTTTGCGAATTTCTGGGAGGGTGATGATGTATTCAGACGAGACAGCTCATACAATTACAGTCGAACTTCCCTTAAGGTAAGTTCGTTCAACCTTCAATTGTATCAATTCAACCTTCATTTGCGCTGGTTTTTCCTCGAAAAAGGGAATATTCAGAAGAGGCTGACTCCTATTTCGTCCGGACGTTTTCGTGCGATCCGGTATTTTTATTTGAGCCAGCGTCCCCGTTATCGTGATATTCTCCGTTTTTATCAGCGACAGTATTTGGACGCGCTGTGCGGTAGTCAGGGCAAGCAGTGTCACCAATTTCTTCGTGAGGTTTTCCAGTGATAACTCCCTGTTGGGATATAGTATCGCTAAGTATTTTATGACTGGATTCGGGTCCCAGATCATCGGATATTTCGGCGTTTGCGGTTTTGCTACCGCTATACCTTTGAAAAACCTTAAGATTCTTGGATTTTTTCCCAGCTCATTTGACGATAGGAGGGAAATTGCCGATTTGTACATATTCAGCGTGCTATAAGATTTTACTTTACCGGCGAGAGATGCAAAGAATTGTAGCGCTCGAGCAACGGAGTAGTCGAACGGAGAAACTTTTTCTTCTTGACAAAATATCCACCAAAGTCGCAGCGCTTTGTTGTATTGTCTGATGGTTCCCTCCGACAGAGATTCCATCATAATGATCGATGCATCGTCCGGGACACCTTTTAGCGCAAACGCTTGCCTGATAAGCGAGCGGCAACCAGGATACGCGTCGTGTCCAGTGGGTGTGAGGCTCTGAAAGGGCAGGTAAGCAAGTTCTCGTGTGGCTCTAGGATGATTTCTTCCGATACTATTAAAGATTGAAATAGGGGAAATCAGGGCTGGGTCGACCAGTACGAAGCAACCACTACCCCCTCCGCCTTATCCATTTGGATTTTTTGCAATATTCGTAATACCATTGAAAATGGAGGAAAGGCGTAAAAGCAATAGTCCGACCATGAAACAGTAAAAGCATCTATTGCGATTGCGTCCGGATCCCGGTGCCATGAGATAAACGTCCGACGTTTTGCGTTTACGTATGACGCGAAGAGGTCTACGTCAAATTTGCCGAGTTTTGATCGTATTGTATTAAATGCCTCATCGCTTAGTTCCCATTCCGTTTCTCGGGGTACCATTATCGACTCTTTATCGGCTTCTACATTCTCTTTAGAACATGTATATGAGGCAAATATCCACATTTCGCGCTCTTCACACCATTTCCAGATGCTTTTACACAAGTTGCTGAGTTTTGGGTACTGCACGCTTCCCATCCTATTTATGTATGATATCGCTGTGGTGTTGTCTATCCTGAGCAGGATTTCGCACCCTCGATGTTTACTTGCAAAACATTTGAGGCCGTAAAAGGCTGCTAGTAATTCCAAAAAGTTAATATGGTGTTCTTGCTCGTCTAAGCTCCACCACCCATGGGCCTTCGCCCCCTTGCAGAATGCTCCCCATCCAGAGCGAGACGCGTCCGTGAATATTTCTATCTCGAATTTATATGACCTGATAGGGTTGCTTACTGACATAATATTTCTGGTCCACCAATCTAAGTCTGATTTCAGACTATTCTTGAGGCTCATATATTCATCAAAGTTGTCACCTACTTTCTTGACTGCCCTGAACTTTTCGCGTTCGAATTCTTTGGTATATAGCCACGCATAACTAACAGCTGGATTTGCTGCTACAAGGACTCCGATGAACTGAGCGAAATCTCGAATCTTACATTTTTTCTTATTCCGGAAGGACGACGCTAATTTTAGAATCGATTCTCGTTTCTTTTGAGTCAGTGAAACTGCCATTTTCTGGGTGTTAAAGATGAAGCCCAGGTATTGACATTCGTGGCTTGGTGTTAATTGGCATTTATTACGATTTAGTATGAACCTCAGTGACTCAAAGATATGACTCGTCCATTTGACATTCTTTAGGCATTCAGCTTCGGACCTCGACATTAGCAGGATGTCATCTATACATACCACTGATATAAAACCGCTGGCTCTTAGATACTGAACTAACGGCTTTAACAGTTTTGTAAACGCGTATGGTGCAGTGCACAATCCGAAGGGCAGACAGTTGAATTCAAACGTTGTTCCCTTATAGCTGAATCGCAAGAATTTTCTGTGTTTTTGCGCGAACGGGATGAGGAAATATGCGTCTTTCAAATCGATTGATGCCAGGAACCAATTTTCCGACAACAGTCTGAGGACTGTTCGTCTATCAAGATGTTCAATAAATTCAAGATGAATCTTTTGTCCCCTAACGATTTATCCGCTAAAAAGTACGACGATATAAATTGTCCTTCGGATGGCTCGCACGGGGAAATAGCTCCTTTTTCTCGTAAGTCACTTATGGCTTTGTCCAGATGGATTTGCTCATGTAGGGACCACTTAGGCTCACTGGGAGCGTCATTTTGGTAAACCTCAGAGGTAAAAGGAATTTCATACCCTTTAACGCATCGAAGAGCGAAGCGATCGGACGTAAATTTTACCCACGCTCGCCTAAATCGTTGAAGACGCCTCGCGATTCGACTTACCTCTATTTCCGGGGCCCGTTCTTTTGTTGGATGGGCTGATACCGGGGCTTCTGCCTCTCCTGTCGGAGATTTTGTTGGTTTCTCCGGAAGAGGCCCCTCGAGTTTAAATTCTGGGATGACCTGCTGTACCGGTACCTCCCGCCCTGAGGAGGCCTGGATGTTGCTGCCTGGGCTTTTTTAGTCTCGGGCGTTGGCTTTCCGGTCTTTGCCAAGTCCAGGCCCGATCTTTCTACTGCTTTGGCCACTCTAAGTTTGTCAGCAAAGCCTTTGCCAAATAGTAAGGTGTCCACTGCGCCATCGTCCGCAATCGCTTTTATCACGGGGTTACGACCTGGGACAATGAACGACCTTCATGTCAGCGATACCTCGTGGTGTAAGTCTGTAAGCATTTTCCCCGCATCACTCAGGAAAGTGATCAGCTGCGCCTTGCGATGACTCTCGCCAGCTTTTCCCTGTTTGAGGATCTCAGTTAAACAGAGCCCGATATCTGCTATCCCGGCATTCAATTGGGTCTAAGCAGTTGCCTGATATGAATCCTTTCGAGTAGCTGTAACGCTCATAGCTAGTTTACTTTACTTCGGGATTAAGTCCCGGTACCTTTAGGACCAGATTTCGGCAACCGCTGAATTGATAGCCGGGCCAGGTCGGTCAGTTTTCATCGGATCTCCTCCGAGAAGAGCGAGAACCGCTTCGTCGAGGACCTCGTCGGTGTAAGTCGTTTCTCAAAATCTATTCGTTGGATTCACTTCAAATTCGAACGGAGCATAGTTTATAATGTTTTCTATCGATGACCACATAATTGTTTGCTGGATTTAGCCATTTTTTAATAGTAAATTATTGCAGTTGGTTTTTTGTTAATCGAATAATGAACTTTTTTTAACAGCTTGCCCTTTTTGTAATATTCAAAATTGAATAAAAATGTCCAATCACACGAAAATTGTTCTATTATAGTAAAAGTACATTTCTCATTTTGCATGTCAGATCACTCTAGTTGGCAGAATCACCTACGCCGATTAGCCGCGCAGCAACGACGGCATTTCATTTAAATAACAATGACTTAATCGTGAAAGGTAATTATTATTTTTACCAAGCGTTTACCTAATTATTCAAACAATAAGTATGTATAAAAAGCAATCTAAAACTAATTACCACACCTAAGAACTACTTACCTGTAATAAGGGGTCTCTCGTCGTTTGAGAAGTCTCGTATCCGTCGAGTCTCAGTCAGTGTACCGGCGCCTGCCTGTAAAAAGAACAATATGTATATTCATCTCTCACGTTAGCCTAAAGGATTTAGATATCTAGAAAACATTTTAAACGTGTACTGCGCAAGTGCACTCACCGCTTACCTTGACACTCGACGTACCAGACTTCTGGTTTCCGGCGAGCCTCCGAGCCACTGAAAAAAAGTACTTATGGGAAGGGTGGGGGTCTTAGAGTGAAAAAAACACTTTTTTGCGAATTTTTTCCATCTATATGGATAGAGTAAATTTATTGAAACCTTTTGTATATTGTTAAGTGTCATTTCAAGAACATTCCGTGAAATTTTTACGCGAAAATATCCATAAACAAGCCGGTGACAAAGCTTTTCCAAGAACGCCTTTGGAAAAACATGATTTGCGGTGTTCACTGTATCTCAGCTAGAAATTATCTGAAATCAAGTACCATTAAAATTTAGTCGAAGTATCATCAAATCCTCCCCCCAACGGTCTTTCATAATTTTTTTTTAATTTCTAAATTTTTGGTGGTCATGTAAAGTGAAAAGTGCTATTTTTCACGAAAAATTCCGCCATTTTGGGGGTGGAAAAACCCCTCAATGTAAAAAAAAATCTCACACTAACCGTTGGGGGCAGGTATTTTATATGTAGAAAGTGTGTACCAAGTTTGAAATAAATCGGTCATGTAGTTTTCAAATGGCAGTGAGCACGGACTTTGCAATAGTGGTTTCGAGAAAAAAACGCGGCATCGGCTTGTTTGTGGATATTTTCGCGGACAAATTTCACGGAATGTTCTTGAAAAAAAACTTAACAATATACAAAAGGTTTCAATAAATTTACTCTATCCATATAGATGAACAAAATTCGCAAAAAGTGTTTTTTTTTTCACGCTGAAAGCCCTACCCTCCCCTTAAGAAAAGAAACATTTTTGGCTAAAACAAAAGGCGGATTTATGTCACCCGCCTCTGGCACCTTACAGGCCGAGCGGACGAAAATCGCGTGCGCTAATTAATATTTAAAACAAAAAAGAAAAAAGTCATTACATGTAACAACGACGTTCATAATTAAGTACACTGTTTAATTGTTTACTTACCAAACTCAGGCACACACTACACATTATACGCCGAGCATAACTCGTACACCGATCTGTAAAAAAAACACCTTGCGAGGTTAAGTCTACTGGCTCGAGCGTCGTCTGCTCGCTACTGGCAAAGGGAAAAAATTAATCTTACCGCGACCCTAGCGCCGCGATCTGCGACCTGCGATACCCGTCATACTCAGACCGCGTTGCGAACCCCAGCGCCGCCATCGGCGACTCGCTGTACCAAACTTTTTGTCCAGCGTCGTGACACTAGCGCCGCGACTCGGGACCTGTAGCAGGCCCACCGCGCCTCGCAAAAAAAGCCAACATGTGTCTCGGGTCTCGCGCTGCCATACCCGTGCTTGGAATTCGGCGGCGAATCCACCGTTCCATTCGGGTATATAAGGAGGAGCGGGAGACCCAGAGCCCAGTACTTGATCACCGAAAGATGAAAGGGAAGCCTCCTGGCTTAGTCACCGAACGTCTTACCAAACCCCCTACCCCGCTCGGACCACTGAACAAGTGCCCTAGCACCCCCTCTCCTTCGCCTTGCATATCACCGAGAAGGTGGTAGGCCTCGAACCGATCACCGTGCAGGTGAGAGGGGATACTCCTCGTGATACGCAATACCCGTAGTTCGCGTACCACGCTCCCTTCCACCCACGACAGGTCCCCCTCCCCTCCCTCGCCAACCCGGAGTACCCTCGCCGAAATTCCCTCCTCCGCCCGTTCCCAATAAAACTCCCGACCATATCTTTCCGTTGACTACCCTGGCTACCTACTAACCCAGACTCCTCTGTTACCAATACACAAACCCCAAACATCCCTTTTATGGGCTAAAGCAAAAAAAAACCAACGTAGTTCTCCCACCTCGCCGGAGAACCGTCTTTCCCCCCACCACATTGTCGGAATACGTGTAAAACCCACCCTACGCTTTCCGCATTTCAACATGTTTTATGGTTCCCTCGGCTAAATACACCGTCAGAATTCTTATTGCTGATTTCGAGATTTTTCCTCGGATATGCTCCGCCGATAATTTGCCGGCAATTAGGCTCAGATTCTTCGCCAGAGAATGCCGCTGCGCCCTACAAGGAGACAGCAGTAAATTATCTGAGGGCGCGAATCGAATAGTTTCTCCTATTGTAAGGGATAAGAACAGGGGATGCCATGGTTGCGCGGGCTGGTAAGGGACGACAACAATTCCACAACCGCGATCTAAAATAATTTTTGTTAAAGTTTTAAAAACGAGTGCAAACGAAGGAAAAGCATAAAAAGACGAGAAAAACCAATTTTGCTTGAAAGCATCAACCGCAGCTGCTTCTGGATTCCTGTGCCAAGAGAAGAATCTTTGACATTTTGTATTGCACCTCGACGCGAACAAATCTATCTCAGCTAGACCAAATATTCGTACAATTTTTTCGAAGGCAAAATTTGCAAGTTCCCTCTCGGTGTTTATGTTTTGGACTCGCCATTTCTCATCAGCTTCTTCGTTGACTTTAGAAGGGGAGCGAACAACCACACTGCAAAAACAAGGCGTGTTTGACGTGTGTTCAAAGTGTGTAGAAATAACACAACATAAAGTCTAAACACGCGTTGCCATGTTGATTCTACACACTTATGCATTTGGTATCACGTAATGCGTTACAATTACACACGTAATGCGTTAAAATTACACACGTGAGTGTGTAATTTTTACGCATCAGATTATTACACACGTTCGCAACGTCCCCATCAATAACACGCTTATGCGAACACACATAAAGCGTGTAGAAACAACATACAAGACGCATATTTACACACATTGGACTAAACAACACGCGTTGATAGCAACACACGAGCAAAAATAACACGGAAAAAAGTAACACAGTTTAGGTGTGTTAATTGCGAGTTATGGATCCTATTTTGAAAATCACCATGGTTACGGCATCACGTCAAACTCATTAGTTGGTTTGACGTTGATTGATTGACAGATTAACAAAACTACATTTGGTCTTCAATTAACCCATGGAGCCTAGATACCAGGAAGTTCAGCGAGGCCTTTCAACTCGTCCCCAAAACGAGAACAAGAAATGATGGCGCTGGGGTGCTCCGGCACCTACATGTATATAGATATACGCTAAACATGGGTGCGATCTAAGACAGATCACAAATGATGTACCTAACCCTCATTCGTGTTAAGGGATAACACCACTCTAGGATTTTGAAAAGACGTTTTCTTGCCTAAATACACTTTGGTGTCATAAACACAATATGCAATTGGTCCTGTAGCGATTTTTTTAATTTAAAGGTTCAATTATCGATTTGGCCGCAGCGCCTCGGAGCGCACGCTCAGTTGCTCGTACAACTTTAAACGCGTTTTTCTCGAAACCACATTTTTCGATCTCGGAAGACGGATTACTCGACCACCTCTGCATGCATCGATTTGAAATTTTGATAGCAGCTTCACAATCATATTTTTTATGGGAGTACGTAGCCCTTTTTTGATTAAATGTAAACTTCTGTTTATAAACAATTTACTGCTTTTTTGGCAAAAAATCGATTTATTTCCTTCAAAGTGAACTATTTTTGCAAAATTTGAAAGCAAATTTCTAGGTAGTCTCATAGCTAATAATATATAAATTATCATTTTTTTGGTTTTTGTTTCAGGTCTTATATTTTACGAGAAAACCGTTCTCCCGTGAAGCTATCTGTAAAAAAAAACACGTTTTTCTAGATGGGCTGTATCGCCGCCATTTTCAGTTTGAGTTTGAGATCTTTTCTCGCTTTTGCGTTTTTTTCCGAACCGTCATGAGGAAATTATGAATCGGCGGATATTTCGACGTTTGATGTCACGATCGGTCTGTCGTGAGGTTAGAAACGCATCCGATCACTTTCACTCTTAGCTCTTAGTATACACACACACACACCTTCTATAATAAATGTACTCAATATATATTTCTGACTATTGATTATGAATTTATTTACTTACTTATATGGAGGATGTACATTTTATTTACATGGAGGATACATATATGTAAATAGTATTGTAAAAATGCGATTAAGTGTGCAAGAAAATAACACACGTCAATGTGTTATTTGAACGCATCAATGCGTGTTATTTTTACACGGCTATTTTTTACACACGTTAAAACGTGTAAAAAGTGTCTAGAGCCTTTACACACCTAAAATGTGTAAAAACAACACACTTGTTTTTGCAGTGCAGATTCTTTTAGCCTCGCACCACTGAAATATATCTTGGGCTACCTCGTTCAATCGTGGGCATTGAACGCCCCCCTACTATTTATATAAGAAATAACGGTGGTATGGTCAACTCGTAATAAGATTTCATAGTACGATAAGTCGTCGGCAAAGCAGCAGTAACTCTGAGTAATTTATGTGAAAAAATTTTTGTGATTATTCCTAAAAACTAGGATAGCGATGCGTCTGTAAATATTAGGTGTAGTAAAAAGAAATCCATTTTTTTGCATGACATTGAAGGCAAAAATAATGGATTTCTTTTTACTACACCCAATATCTCACGTCGAAAGTGCAACTCTGATACTGGGTTTATGGCCGTTAGTAAATTGTTTTTCCATCAGACAAAAAACTCCTGGAGAGACTCGGGTAAAAACATCATTGCCTCACAATCATCATTATTGTGACTCAGCGCAAGATATTTTTCTCTTTCGAACCTTTTCGAATATAACCAGCCATATTGAATAGCGTGAAAACTTGCTATTATATTACCTATGAATTGAGCACATTCTCGAATGGTACACTATTTTTTTGAGCCATAAGGTTTGACCCAATCTAATAGATTCCGCCTCTTCTTACCCGGTAATTCCAAAGTCATATTTCCTGAATCCAAAATGAAATCCAGATAAGCATACTTCTTACTGGGGGGGGGGGGGGGATGTTGCTCTTTGTATAACTGATAATAAACACCCGAGAAGTGAGAGTTTCGATTTTTGTTTCAACGTTACGAGAACATGACGCTTCGTCGTCTGCAAAACATAACATTCCGTCAAGATATATGATGGAGGACAAACCCCGATGTTTCAAATGGTACACGATTGGTTTCAAAACTTTTGTAAATAGTAGAGGCGCTGTGCATAGCCCAAATGGCAAGCAAACAAATTCAAAAAGCTTGTCCTTGAATTGAAATCGTAAGTATTTTCTACTCTTCTTACCCACCGGAATGATAAAATAAGCGACGTGCAAATCGAAATTGCACATATACGAGTCTCTGAACATGAGTTTTGGTGCTGTTCGCATGTCCTCAAGTTTGAAATGGGAAGCACACATAAATCTATTTAGTTTTGTTAGATTTAAGGGGTAAGGCCACTGTAAATTTTGCCAGACGAAAATTTGGCCATCGAAGGACAAATGTATGGTGCTGGGATTGCAGACTAACGGTAAATTTTTTTTTACCTTCTTTTTTTTATTTTTTCCAATAAAAAACTATTCGCAAAACTTTGAACGCGTTTTTCTCGAAATACGGTTTTTCAAAATGGCACGCAGCATCACTCGAACAATTTTCATTTTTTTTACTTGAAATTTTGACCAGATGTGAACATTAACATTATCTTGAGAATGTCGATCGGGATTTTCAATAACTTTATTTATTGATTTTTTATTAACAAAAAACTAGCCGTTTTTTTTCGTCAAAAATCAATTTTTTTTTTCAAACGCACGCCAAATCCACAAAAATTGATACTTTTTAAAATCCGATCGACATTCTCTAGCTATAACCCTCTAGATTGATGGTTTTTTTTTTGTTCTAGATTCAAAAGTGCACCAGTGGTGCTGCGTGCCGCGGAGCCCTGCAAGCAAAACATGCCCCGGGAAGATAGCTGTGGAACCGCCATTTTGTTTTTTTTTTGCTGTAAAAAAATTTGATAATAAAGTTTAATGTATGCCCGATAACACCCTTAAAAGTTTTTTTTCAATTACCTTCAATTTTGGAAGCAAAAAATTCGTGAAAAAACCTTTTTTTTGGACCGTTACAGTGGCCTTAGGCCTTAATAAAAATACATTACCAAGCGCACGCACAATTTATATATTGACATATTGAATCACGCATCGTTCAGCAACGCAAAGTTTACCACACGTGAAAAAAAAGGTACTAAATTGGCTAATGACTCGCTCGAGGCCTTCAATATTTCTGCTGTGTTAACAATTTCATTCATCGAAGTGGAATATCTTTAATTTAAAAAAAAAAAACAAAGCAAACAGTACGAGCAAAGCGAGCGACTCGCAAAGCAGTTAGTCGATGAGCTTTGGGTGGCAGTTAAGCAACGTGTACGCTGTCATAAGTCAAATGGGTCGCACGGACAACGTGGGAAATAATTATGTCCTCTACATCATTGCATTACTCGGTAATATCGTTTGCCTTTTTCAATTAATAACAGTTATGTCTCGTGCGCTCGGCTCACCAAAAAATGACGATCTTACTGCCATTTTGAGGTACTCGTTTTTTCTGATCTTAGTATAATTAAAAAACCATTCTAAACAGTGATTTTCAATGAAAAAGTGAAGCGGGAATCCTTTATCAATCGACGTATTAATTGTATAAGAAAATCAATTGGAAAATCAAGCGGCATAAAAAAGTGGAGGAGACTTGTGTTAGGACAAATCTGTGAGAAAGATCAGTGCACCGAGTCACGTAAAGGGATCGAAAAAATCCAGTAAAAATTGGAAAAAATTAAGTAGTGACATTATGTAAATCAATAGTTGAAAAATTGGGTATTGGCCAATATATTTATATTTCTTTAGTGTGTGATAGACGAGTTTTGTTCTGAATAGTTCGGTGAGATATTAATATTTGTTGGCTGGTAACGGAAAGCACTGTCGTCGAACATCCATAAGTGAATATCCATAAGTGAGTATAGAGAAGAAGTGAGTGCCAGAAATGGCGGGAGGTAGAAATAAGTGAGTTTGTTTGGGTCCCTCTATACTCACTTTTCCTCTACCTACCATATCCCTACCTAATTGTTGGCACTCAATTCTACTCTATACTCACTTATGGATATTCGTACTTATGGATATTCAACTTATGGATATTCATTTATGGATATTGGCACTTATGGATATTCGACTTATGGATATTTGTGCTCATGAATATTCAGTTATGGATATTCGACTTATGGATATTCTACCCCAATTAACGGAAAGAGGCAGGTCGAAGTAATTTTTACGAAACTTTGAACAATATACGAAGTCCATTCTCTGCTATTTTGTTGCAGTGAACGTGAATTTTTTGATGACTGGCATTGGCATTGGATGGCCGCAGTCCGTTTTGCCTCAATTATTGTCTGCCAATTCCTCGATACCGCTGACGGAAGATGAAGGTGCCTGGGTAGCTGGCATCAACTACGCCGGTGCGATAACCGGTGTTATCATATCCATATTCGTAGCCAGTCGCTACGGGGTTAGAAAGACACTTTTGCTCGGGTCCCTTCCGGCCCTCAGTGGATGGATCATTATCGCCATCGCCTCGACTTATTGGGTCTGTCGGACAAAAAAGTTTACATCAATACACTTTACATTTCATTCGGTCGTCATTCGATTTTCCGTTTTCGTTATGTTCTTTTTCGACTCAACTCGGGCGTTTGAAGAGTTTGAAGAATACAATGAACGTGATTGAAATGCTGTGACGTTGGTGTGTTTCGACGTTGTAAGAATTAATATCTCATGGATAGAAAGAGTGGGAGTTAAAGGGGACAGTTTTGTCAGAAATTAAGAAAAAAACAGAACGACAGAAGAGGCCTGGGAAATATTGGGACGTTGAATTAGTTCTCGCTGTTTTTCAACAGATGGCGTTACCAAAACTGCGTGCGTGTAGTTTAAGATGGTAACGCGTCTGCAAGGAAGTACTATAAGCAAGCTTGAAATTCAGTGTATGTCATTTCGTCGAAGTGAGAACAACTTTATTTTTCATAGTGTTGTACATGTCAAATTTCGTGCAAAAAAAAGAGTATTTGCCGGGAATTTTACTGCATTACTTTATTAAACAAAAGTCTGCAGCTGAAGCACACGAAATTCTTGTTGAGTCTTATGGCGACCATGCTCTGTCGGAAACAACATGCAGATATTGGTTTAGACGCTTCAAAAATTATGACTTGATGTGTTGAATTGAAGGCATTACTCCATGAAGACTCATTTCAGACGCTAGCTAAACCTGCAGAATCATTAGGAGTTGATCAAACGAGTTTCGAAACGTTCGAAAGCATTAGAAATGATTTTTTCAAATCAAGCATTCATTTTCACGAAAAAACAGCGAGAAATTATTCGACATCCAAAAAAGAAGGAATAATGATTGTTGTATTTCGGCTATTTCAGGAGCTTTTGGTGGGTCGTTTTATTTTGGGTTTTTTTAATGGTATGTGTTCCGATCTTTCGGAATCTTACCTTGCCGAGATGTCATCGTCAAAACTGCGCGGTCGGCTCTGCGCCAGCTGTACCGTTGGTGTACATCTGGGTCTCTTATTGACATTTTCGATCGGTTCGTTGCTATCGATAACCTCAACATCGAACATTTACCTGACGATCTTCGTCGCGTATCTCGTCGTGTTCGCCTTCTTCGCACCCGAAACACCCTTCTGGTACGCTCGACAGGGTAATCACGAGAAAACAAAAAAGTGCCTGAAATTTTTGCGTCACACGGAAAACATTGAACGCGAGTACGAGGAGATCGTACGATTCGTGAAAACACACTCGAATTCTTCTTACGTAATTGGAGAAAATTTCTGGACGAAAACGTGGAGGAGTGTGAAAAGGATAGAGACTCGCAGGGCCCTCATCGTCGTCGTTCTACTTGCGTCAGGTTCGTATGGAAACTTGATTTCACGCGTGCTGATATTCTTCGATAACAGCAAAGAAGACGGTTGTAATGTTTTACCGATACCCGTAAAGCCGACGAAACACTTCGAGAAAAGTACATTCTCAATGCAACTTCGTGTTTCACGTCATCGAAGACACTTTTTTCTTCATTTTCCACGTCCGCTTTCGCGCGAATATTTTTTTTGGGCTATACCAGTGTGAACGCTGAACATTTGGGTGATTTTCGGGAATTTTTTGGAAGAAAAGTACTCAATTAAATGTTTCAGAAAATTAATAATATATTTGGCTATATTTGACCTATATTACATAATTTTTTCATAGAAAAATATTGAAATCCAAGCGACTTATGCGCTGCCTTCGGAGGCGCCAAAAAAAGTTCCTCCACTGCTGACATGATTCCGGCCGATTGAGTAACTGAAACCAAAAATAGAAAAAATGTCGTTAAACTGGAAGGTATTTCCCGTACAATGACGTAGGATTTTCGAAAAATACAAAAATCTAACAAAATGGCGTAGTTATGAACAAAAGTATGTTTTCTTGCTTGTAATATGGTCCTTTTTCAATGCCAAATGGTCAGTTTTCATCCAATCAAAAATATCCTACGTCATTGTAGAGGAAATATATTCAAGAGTACTCAGTTGAAATTTCAAGTCAATCAGATAATTGCTCTTTGAGTTACAATGTCAGCAAATTTGAAAAATCTCATTTCGAGAAAAACGCAAAGATTTAGCGATCGATTTTTGCAAGATAAAATCATATTGATATAAATGATAATGTTATTCTTGAAAGTATAAACTGTCGAAAATGGCAAAAAAAATCGATTTTCGAAAGTGTCACACTGGTATAGCCCCTTAATGGGTCCGCGTAAGCTCGGCGCCCGAAAAACAGGTCGATTTTCAATATATTTATATGCCAAGAGTAATGTGATAGCGATGTCGGGATTTTACACACAATTAAGGGATTATCACAGTGTGGCCGCCCGAAAAAAATAGCCGATTTTCGCGATTTTTTAAGGTGGATAGAATAAGCTAATCGATCTAAAATTTTTTTACGAATTGATGCACTCATAAAGAAAACAAAATGATTTCTTTTAAATTTCTTTCTTCATTTTTTAACATTGCTTTTATTTGCGGAAAATTGCGTGGAAAAAAATCGTGTCCCATGGTGGCCAGGATTGCGACCGCAAATTTTCTCTGAGCCAAAAATTTATAAATGTTTATTCATCTGTAGGATAGCCGCTACGTTCCTGTGGAGGTTTTTTCGTGAAATTTGAAAAAAATGGCGGCGGTTTGAACAAAAAGTATCAAATTTAGCCTTTTTTCGACAGTTTTTCTTAAAAAAATAGGAAGATTTCAAAAAAAGAAAAAGCTTCCATAGCATTATGAGGAATAACATGAAGAATGTTCTGCTAAAATTTCAAACGGATAGCTTGAAACCTCTTCCTTTGAGAGTGGCCAGCGTTTTGAAAAACACCATTCCAAGAAAAACGCGTTTGAAGTTCGGAATGCGGGATCTCACGCTCGAATCACTTTTTCGAAGAAAGGCTGTAGTGGCGAAATAATTCCAATTTCGATTTAAAAATTGGACAGAACGTTTATAACCGTGTATACTATCGGACAATGCAAAAAATCGATTTTTTTTTTAATTTTACACTGTGATGATTTCTTAGTATATTGTTTTGCCAAGTTAGGGTTTTTTCTAATGAAAAATATTGATAAACAATTAAGTTAGTGTTATTTAAACAACGTGCCACCGTTGCTGCATGGCCAATCGATGTAGATGGCTCTGGCAACTAAGGTGATTCAAAAGGAAAATAAAAAAAGTACTTTCAGTATAATACTAAAAATTTCGTGTGACCAAAGACAGCTTTTAGTTTAGAAAATTGCGAAAATACCAAGCTGTAGAAAAATAGTTCGATTTTTGACAAAAAAAAACAACTTTAATGATTTGTTATTAACAAATGGATTAACATATTTGAAAATCATCCGCGTATGCGATGGGAAATGTTATAAGCTATGCTCTAATCGAATTTGAATGAAATCGGACGAATAGATTATCAGATACGATTTAGACCGTTTCATAAAACAAAATTTCGGGAAAAACGCAAACAATCACATTTGTCATAATGAGGTCAATTTTTAGAATTTTTATAAAGCTTTTGTTGCAGTTTCAAGTTGAGACTCTAGGTTATAAAACTGTGAAATAAAAAAGTCGTATTTTTTAAAATCCAAGCTTATCTAGACCCCTTAATTTGACTTTTATTTAGAATCACGAAATTAATGAATTTCGAATATTGTATGTGAATTTCTGATTTCTCATGTTTCTATGTATGTCCTTGCGGGATTCTACGATCCTTTTAACTTTTACTCCATACTTGTTACTCTACGATCTACGATACACTGAGAAAAAAAAACCAATTGAATCAAAAAATATATTGCTTCATTCAAATAAATATCTTATCGCGGAGTGCCACCGATATATGAGATTGTTACAATACTATAAAATATTGGAAAATGTGGAAAGTGGATTCAAAAAACATATTATTTTATTTTAAAACCTCTTCTGTTCTCTGAATATCTATATTATCTTTCAAATAAAATTATATTCTATTGAAATCATTTTATATCCAATTCGTAAATGTATGGATGAAACAATTAAGCAGTTGTTACAAATTATTTCGTACAAAAAGATGATCAATAGAATGAATTATTTCTTTACTACATCGAAACGAATATGCCATGAGACGTAAGTTTTTCAATTTGTTTTAAATCTTAAATAAAAAGTTAGCATTAGAATGATCATCCACGATAATAGTGGATAGAATATCAGATATCCAATGGAATATCCATGGAGAGAATATCAGATACTCAACTGATAAGAACAGATACTACACTTTGATCTTAGCCACACGCCAAGAAGCGATACTCTTTAGAGTTTCTCCGGCCTTTAAGTAGATTTTCGGTTCGCGCTACGCTTACGAGAAACGAGCGCGAGTGCGGCTTCTAGCGGTTACTCCGAGAACTACGAGTTTCCTCAGACTTATAATTTCGGTGGCGCTCGGCCATGATTTGGTTGAATTTTTTCAACCGAATGTGCAAGAAACTAATTTTGTTTTCGCATAATTTTTTAACCAATTCAGACATTCGCTTAATATTTTCCAATAAAAATTAAATATTAATATTTCCACGAATACTGCACTTAAAAATCAATATCGAATATTGTGAAAAAAACAAAATAACATATTTACTCAATAGAAATTTTATCTGAATCAAACGAGTGAAATTCAATTTTTCTTGTGTACTAGGATCAACAATATTCATGTTATGAATTGAAACGCTTTTTTTGTTCGTTGCAGAAAATGCATTCAAAACTATATAATTTGTTCGCGACAATTTTTTAGATTATTTCAATAATATATTGTTCTCGGCTAGCAATATATCTTTTGGATGGAAAAAAAACTTTAAATTTTATCCTGTTTTTAAAGTCAATAGCGTTTTGTTTGGACTAATAAATCCGATTATTTACACCAACAATTTTACAATTGAATCAACGAAATTTCATTCAATAACACCGATGATATTGGATCCATGATTTTTTCTCAGTGTAATTTCTTCAAACTTCATTAAGGGACGACAACACTGTAATTGCCCATTTTCTACCGTTTTGTTTGGATTTTTAAAGAAAGGAATAAAATACATTGTCAAAAGAACTTTTAGGCTTTATTATGTATATACTGAAGTATGTAAAAAAAAGAGACGAGTTTGAAAAAAAGTTCGTTTTTTCGACCATGATTTTCATATAAAAAGTGATATATTTTTTACAATTTTCAATTAATCAAAAAAGCGCTCGTACTTCACTGTTAAAGCAATTTAAGAAGCTACAGTTAAAATTTCAAGTCGGTTGGACGAAAATTGTTCGAGTTCGGCTGCATGCCTATTTCAAAAACATGGTTTTGAGGAAAACGTGTTTGAATTTTTCGATATTCGCTAGGAAACAAATTCAGGGGGAAAATTGCAGAAGTTTGGAAGCTTCTTGAGTCAGTGGATTACGTGATCCTCGTTGGGAACAGTTTTTACGCCAGGACCAAATTTTTGGACAGTATTTTGTGTAGCTGGTACTGGCGTGGCATCGATAAAGGCGCTTTTCACCGCTCGAAGCCTGCCCTCAAAAATAGCTCAAAAACTACTTTAAAACTATTTTTCAGCTGTAAACGAATATGTATCGTATTATCAAAGTTCAAAGAATTTTTTTCAAAGCGTTTTTCAAAAAACGATTCGAAAATTCTACCGTAGTGTCCTCCCTTATGCAGGCATCTTTAATTATCAATTATTTTTTTATGATTGTCAAGCAGGCCAGCAGTTTTCGGGCATACAAGCGATAAACGCATACGCCGAAGTGTTATTTGCAAAATCGGTAAAAGTGTTACCCGCCACATACGTGTCGGTACTGATTGGATTGTGCGAACTGTTGTTTACCTCTATTGGCACGATACTGGTCGACACATTCGGTCGTAAATTTATGTTCACCTTGTCGGGGTTGGCGTCGGCGAGTATGATGTGCCTCTTGGGTGTATACATTCATCTCCAATCGATCGGTAGATATTTGGACGATTTGGAATATTTGGCGATAGCATGCATCGTACTATTCGCCATGTCGTACTCTATTGGCCTCGCATGCGTTGCTTCTGTCGTCGCTTGCGAGTCTTTCTCGTCCGAAATGCGAGTCATCGGAATGAGCATCAAAAGTCTGATCTTCGCCACTTCGGCACTGATCACGACGAAAATGTGGCAGGTAGAGTAAACTGGGTTATCCGTTTTTTTAAATTTCAATTTATTAATCGTTTTGATTTTATTATTGTTCGATTTATTATTTAATAATTAATCTCAATGCCCAATACAATTCCAGCACATTTTATTCGGGATCGTTGAAAAATTTCGTAGTAGAATTCTTTTTCAGCAAGGCACAAGAGTGAATCGATTTTTTGAACCTGGAATTAAGCTGGTCCGGTTAGAATACGATGCTGAGACGATTCTATCAATTTTGGACATTTTGTCCGTTTTTTCGTCCGATGTTGGCGGGAAAATAGCTGATTGTTTATTCCCTGAACTTTATTTTATTTTTTGTAAATACTTTTTTGGTAAATGAGTGCCTTAAAAAAAATGAAATATACAGGGCTACTGAAGATACGTTCACATTTCTGAGTTAAATAATTAATAGAGTGTGTATCTTAAATACAGAGTAAATATATTCTTAAAGGAGGACTTTTTGAAAGTACTTTAAGAAAAGATATCTCCCATGAAATAAATTCAAATTATAATTGTTGACCGTACCACGTAAGGATGGATAAAAAAGTTATTGTTATATCTTGACAGGTGATCGCCACTGCATTCGGTGATCAATACTCGTTCTTCACGGTAGCCGCAATTACTTATCTACACGTTTTCGTTCTCTACTTCATTCAACCGGAAACCAAGGGGAAAACACTAGCTGAAATACAAGTCATCTTTTCCAGGCCGCTAGGTACGTCTGGTGACTGAGATGTTGATCGGAGAAAAATTGTTACAGTTTTCAAAAACAGAAAGTGACTGACCTCTGATATTAAATCAATCGTGGGTTACCTGTAATACCTGTACTATCCGCTACGTCACCTGTATTATAATAAACTTATATTCGAAATATTTTAATGAGAAAAATTAATTGGAACATTTTACACACCATCCAAAAATTCACCTTAATTTACGGAGTCCAAAAAAATGTAATAAATTATTCTTGAGCTCAAATATTTGAGAGAATAGCAAGGCCTGTGACTCTTCAATGATTAAAAAAGAAAAAAACAGTTTTTGACACTAGAAAGTTGTAATAAGATAATGTAAACATTTTTTAATAATGCGATTATTTTATCACCTTTAAAAAAAATCATGAAAAACGAATCATTTTTGGGCGTTTAAAGGGATTTCCCACCTTAAGGTAGTACGAGCGCGCAATCTTGTTTTCAATAGATTTTGGTCACATTTTAACCAGACATTGTTCATATCATTATGCATGTTTGAGTAAAATTTCAGAACAGTCGACTATTTAGATTGAAATTTAGAGAGAATAATTTTCTGTAAAAAATATTTGTCCCCTATAATAAGAAAACATATGGCAACACCGCAGAACAGTATTGTTCAGTATTTCGAGAAAAAAATATTTATCGTGTTCCTAAAGTTAAAAATGTTGTCATAAAAAATATTTGCATTATAAATATTAATATTTCATAGTATTTATGTTATCTTTATTAACAAATAAAAGTGTTGGTTCATTCATAACTAATTAAAAACTTTGTTCGATTAAAAATTACTTCCAAATAAAATTTTGTGTTGCAGTATTATTTTTAATATGCCGTGCAAACTGACGTCATTGGATACGTGGAACGATGCGGTGTTGCCGTGTCTCCTTATTATAGGGGACAAATATTTTTTACGGAAAAATATTCTATCTCAATTTCAATGCAGACCCTGCAGTGTTAAAAGTTGCAATTTTAAAACCCAATGTTTCCCAATCTAAGTAGTCGACTGTTCTGAAATTTCACTCAAACATGCATAATGATATGAACAATGTCTGGTTAAAATTTGAACAAAATCTATAGAAATCAAGATTGCGCGCTCGTACTACCTTAAATCTTATCTTCCCTCCGAAATATGGATCATCTTAGAAATCTCATTCCATTCAAACGATCGTGAGGTGAATAAGGTTGTATCTTTTATTTTCTCGAAAAACGTAGATTCTCCACTTTCTTTTCAACCGAGGTACTCACGTTTTCACATCCACTCTCCGCACGAACAATATGATCTTTCGAAAATGGTGTTCCCGCTCGGGACGCGGTACCACTTTCTTTGCATGAAAATTCCATACGAAAGGGACAGAAAGGTTATATCGGCCGCGTACAATTTCACTTCTATCAAACTCGAAAAGAGGTTTGATGGTCCCGGGTGAATAAATATACAGGGTGTCGCAGAATTGAATGCGTTCCATGAATTGAGGGGTTGGGGGTGAAATTCTTAGTCGATCAATATAAGCATGTGTGGGTCTCAGATCAACCCCTGAATTATTATGAGTTTTCAAAGGCGAGCCAACCAGGAGCGCCCGATGAGCCGGCGCACGCCTGTGAGCGATACACCGGTTCATCGGGCGTGCCTGATTGGCCCGCCTTAAAAAATTAATAATAATTCAGGGGTTGATCTGAGACGCATACATGCTTACATCAATCGACTCGGAATTTCATCCCCAATCCCTCATTTCAGGGGGCGCATTCAGTTCTGGGACACCCTGTATATCAAAGTGGGAGCGTACCACTGGGAACAAGAATACAGATCGATGAGCGAGGAATATAACGCAAAGTGTGCAGTAAATATTTCAAAATATAAAATCGGATCGTAGGATCCAATCGTAAACGCATTTACGTGTCTGTTATCGTATGTACTCTAGGAAATTCGTATCTTTCTCTCGAGTATCTTCTACCCCCGTTACCAGCTCGCAAAGTGTATCGTATCTCGAAGCCAATGCTCTCTTGTTCGCCTTGCGAAATAACGGAGCTCAAAACCCATCGGTATAACTCGTCATAGTTGGGCTCGTTCTCTCGTACTGGGAATGGATCCCCGCTGAGAGGCGATGAGAAATTCTCGCGCGAATTTCGATTCGATCTTCGACGCGGGATCAATTTTTCTACTATCTTTGTGGATACATAAAGAAAAGACAATAAAATTTCGCACGTGGCTACAGTAAATCTAATTTGTGCATAATCTCTACATTTTTTCGAGTCATAAATCTGTAAATAAAATTATACAAGTCGCTTTTTCAGATAAAAATTGCGGGACAATATTGATACTAATATAGGGATTAGGCTACTGTGAAGGTTTCATAAAAAATCTATAGTCGCTCGAAGTAAACCATATTTATTCATAGTGAACCATCAAGGCTTGATAAAAGGGTACGAATCTTGGCTGGCGAATACAGAGGATTATAATATTAATTAAGGGGTTAAGCCACTCTAGAAGCCGAAAAAATAAGCTTTTTGGGGATTTTTTTTCAGAAAAACTACAAAATCAATCGAGAAGAAAAGGTGTTTGTCATACATATCAGTGACTGTATACAATATTTTTTTTTAAGTGATAAATTTCAAAATGGCGGCAGTGCGGCGTTTATCTCAAAACTGCATTTTTTAAGTTGGCCGTAAACATAACTCCGACAATTTTCAACGGATTCACTTGAAATGTTGAAAATATCTTGAAAAATACATTGTCTATGGAAGTACGTAGGATTTTTTTTATATTGCATAGTTCATTTGTTATTAACAATTATCTAACGGTTTTTTAGGCAAACTTTCGAAAAGTGAAAAATTTGCCTGAAAAATCACTAGATAATTGTTAATAACAAATGAACTATGCAATATAAAAAAAATCCTACGTACTTCCATAGACAATGTATTTTTCAAGATATATTCAACATTTCAAGTGAATCGGTTGAAAATTGTCTGACCTATGTTTCCGGCCAACTTAAAAATTGCAGTTTTGAGATAAACGCCGCACAGCCGCCATTTTGAAATTAATCGCTTCAAAAAAATTATTGTATACAGTCACTGATATGTCTGATAAACACCCTATTTTGTAATCTCGATTTATTTTGTAATTTTTCTGAAAAAGAAAACCCAAAAGTCTATTTTTTCGGCCTCTACAGTGGCCTAACCCCTTAATCGTAATAACATGTAATCTCGTGACATAAATATGAAGAGTCATCGTTATAAATGACTCAACATTTCATTTTGAGTTGTATAAAACATTCATTGAGGCAGTTTTTTTTTCTTAATAATCATCGATGATGTTGTACTTTTACAAGTTGGTAGTAACCTAAGAGTTTTTCTTATTCACGTAATAAAACTAAAAAAGTGCATAATTTTGTTCTTTAATGATATATTTTATGATAAATCAGCATCTACAGAATAAATCTGTATCTCGTGTGCAATTTTACGAGGTTCATTGAAAAAATAATTCATAAACCGTAATTTGACTCAATTGAACCACTCCACCCTCTTTCACCGAGCACTTATTTAACGGTAACACAAGTAAAAAAATCGCGAGGAAAATACATATACACGAAAGATATATAAAAAATGCTTGTACCTCGTTAACTAGAAAATATCAAAGAACACATAGATCCGGATACCAGGCATCTAGATTTTCTAAATGTAAAACTGTACATAATACGATCCTTCATATACATCATGTTTCGTATCTTGCTGAAGTCTCGTCTGACACAGTCTACTGGCAGTTTCGCAATGATAAAAATCTTATTTGAGTGAACAGAGCGAAATTACGCTTTTCCCTGTTTGCTTCCGTGGCTGCCCTTCGTTTCGTAAGACATAGCGCATCCGAGAGCGAAAGGGCGGGCAAAATAAGATGAAGGGAGAGTGAAGTGAGGAAGACAGAGAGTTGGCTTCGTTATCAGAGTGTAGCGAAGGGGATGAGGTAGCATGGAAAAAGATAGAGAAAGGAGAGAGAGAGAGAGAGAGAGAGAGAGAGAGAGAGAGAGAGAGAGAGAGAGAGAGAGAGAGAGAGAGAGAGAGAGAGAGAGAGAGAGAGAGAGACAGAGAGAGAGAGGGTGAAAGAGAGTAAACGGAGATTGCTAGTGGACATTTGTCACCGATCCATGGTCTCGAGGGGTGACAAACGGTGTGCGAAGAAACCAACAAAAAAGAAAGGGGGGAACAAAAAGACAGCTCGAGGGCCTGACGAGTGTCCGGCTCTCCCGGGTTCCTCCTGGTTTGTCCTATAATGTGATTCACGGACACGTGGTTTGCTACTGTCCTTGTGTGTACTCGGTTCCAATCTGTCACATCGAACGAGGGTGAAAACCGCAGGAACTCTCTCCTGCACTATTTCATCACTCGTTTGAGCCGAATTTACTCGCATGAATGAAACAAAAAAGAATGATAATTGCCACTCTACAAGCCACATTGAAATCAGAATTGAAGGAATGGAAAAATGATTTTGGTTGGCTCCTACGCATACGCTGACTAAAGTGTAAGGCTGTCCTTGTGGTATCTTTGGGACTGAAGTTGATTACCGAAAGGCTTATTTGCTGATGTTCGTTATCAGCAAACACGCCGTTATTCACTGATTTATTGGTATTCCTTATTTCATTTAGTAATCCTAATTTCAACACGAAATTCACTGATTTATCGGTATCCCTAATTTCATCTCTTTTCAAACATTAAACTTTTTACCATTATATTTTAGGAGCTGGCGAACAAAACCGGACTTGTCCACACTACGTCAATTTTTTTCATTTTTCGTTTTTTTTCAAGCACACCTTTGTTAGCTCCCGAAATATTTTGAATCAAATCCGGCCCTAAGCATCTCGACAATTAAAGCAGAAAATTTAAAAAATTAACGTAGAGTGGACAAGTCAGGTTTTGTTCGGCAGCTCCTGATTTTATGCTAATGTTTTTGCAACCCCTTCCACTTCTACCCCACAGGTGGCTTTTCACGATTTCCATTGATTTTTTTGTATTGAAAATGCTTTAACAACTGTATATGTTTATTGAGGCAGGCTGGGTATAGGGGTCTGAGTTAGCTGGATGTCACACGAAACTGAAGCTACCCATGCTCCACTGCCACTGTGTTGCAGTAGAGTGGGGGTAGTTGCGATATGCTGAATGCTGTGATTGGTTGAAAAATGCCCCTTCCTCATCCAATTCTAATCTTGTTATTAATTCAAAAATTCGTATATTACAAATAGATTTTAAACATCATGTAACAATTATTATACAAACAAACCAAAACAAATTCAAACAAAACCCAATTATATACCTCAATATATCAATATTTTTTGAAAAATAATAAAAACCAACTCATATTATTTACTTGTACCTGCTTTTTATTACCCAAAAAGTCTGATTACATTTCCAATGCTATAAAATAGTTTACAATGAAATAAATCATCATAGTTTACATTGAAATAAATCTACAGATTTATTACCCTTTCCGTGATATCTGTAGATTTTTTACTTAATAAATCGAAAGTATCTTTGCGAATTTTTATTTCAGTAGGGTGGGCTCTCATCACTGTTAATCAGTCGTTCCCCGTTTCCTGTCATGGAGCTTGCTCGTACCTTGTCTCGATACTTTATCCTGCACATTGTCATATCGAGTTGCTCGCGTCGGCATAACGGGAGAAAAATAAATAAATGAACGAATATCGTTCCGTCACGAGGTATTGATCGGGGTGATCTATCTCGTCACTTTTTTTCCCATCATTATTCGGTGACTGATCGTGCCGGGACGCGCAATCGTCGCCTCGTCAAAGCCCCCCCTCGAGCCCTCTTGGATTACGGTGTCAAGTATGACAGGGTCATATGTAATAATGCGATTCTAAAAGAGCATCTCTGGCAAAAACCATTTTTACGTGCAAGTAGGGCCGTTTGTTCTTTTTTTTTCGGAATTTTCAATGGTTCACAAATTCCCCAGCTGGTGGCGAGCGCATTTGCAATTATGCTATCGACTCGCAAAACTTTTCAAGGTACGTAAAAGATACTGTGTTTTCGTTAATTAGTTGGAAATAATACTTCGACTCTATATTTAGCATATTGTAGTTATTTTTGTTTTTATATTTTAAGTACGTTTTGTTGTTAAAGTGTTGTTAATTGTAAAATGCAAAGACAAGTTTGAATCGGTCTGCAAGTTCAAAGGTATGGCAAAATACTACGAATCTTGGCTGGCGAATGCAGAGGATTGTAATATTAATTAAGGGGTTAGGCCACTCTAGAAGCCGACAAAATAAGCTGTTTGGGGATTTTTTTTTCAGAAAAACTACAAAATGTATCGAGATTACAAGAGAAAGTGTTTATCGTACATATCAGTGACTGTATACAATAATTTTGTTGAAGTGATTCATTTCAAAATGGCGGCTGTGCGACGTTTATCTCAAAACTGCATTTTTAAGTTGGCCGGAAACATAACTCAAATGTTGAAAATATCTAGAAAAATAGATTGTCTATGGAAGTATGTAGGATTTTTTTTATATTGCATAGTTCATTTGTTATTAACAATTATCTGACGATTTTTTAGGCACATTTTTGGAAAGTGAAAAATTAAATATACTTAAATATATACTCAAATATACTTAAAATAAATATATTATTAAAGTATACCTAAAGTTTGACAATTGTAGAATAATTATTTCTTAGTTAAAAAAAATCCCTCAATATTGCTTATTTTTTTCCTGTCTAAATGTATATCCCGCCTTAAGTGATGTTCCTTATACTCAAAGGAACATCACTTACGACCAAAGGCCATTAAACGTCTTGAGTTTGTGAAATGTTTTTATTTTATATCGAGAAAAAATGGTATTCCATATTTGATCACTTTCCTCTGTTATTATATTGATTATCATTATAGTGGTATTATTATCATAGCAATAACTCTCATTATTACATCTCATTTTTCCACAGCAGCTTATTTCAATCAATAAAATCCATTTTATCCAGTATACATTTCCGTCCTGTATGTCTATACATTGGAAACATTCTAAAAGCTCTGCTACGTAGGAAATCACGTTCGTCCTTTTCTCCCCGAACAATGGTTGAAGAAAGAAGTTTTCCCGACTTTCGCTCATCATTTTTCCCCGATTGAATTCAATCTAGTTGAAACAACGATCGCGTCCGCGTATTCGCAAAAACTTGTACTCTCACCCTTTGAATGAAGTCAACCCTTGTACGCCGATCCAATCATTACTTTGCTTTCTCTTCATAGACTCAATTGTCTTGGCGTAGGAAAGACGAAAAAAAGAAGAAGCTAAGAAGCAAAAAAAACACACAGCAACGAAATTACTTCCATCAGTTTCTGCGAGAGTAGATATTCTTGGCGTATATTTGTGTAGATTTTGCGGAAAGGATTTCCGCGCGCGACAGCTGCGAGCTCATCTTTCCTCGTGGAGGATACGAATTCTGGAATCTTTGCGCTCGTGGCGTAAGGCAAAAAATCCGCGAGGAGACGAGGATGAAAAAAAAGTTCTACGGAAAAGATTTTTTCTCCTGGTGCTGGTACGAGCCTCAGTACGAGTGCGGGGGCGGGGAGTGAAATAATTTATTCGGTGCCCTTTCGGTGTGTCGAGCACATTTTTCAGAAATTCAGGTCTTTTCTTGTTGCAATAACACCAGTGAGTGTACGATATATCTGCATAATGTATGTATATGCGAGCATTCACCAGCCTCATGGACGGAAAGGGCGCGGGGGAGGGCAAGCTATAAGAGAGGTAGCTCATTCTTCATATACACATACATACATACATACATACATACATACATACATACATACACACACACACACACACACACACACACACACACACACACACACACACACACACACACACACACACACACACACACATATATATATATATATATATATATATATATATATATATATATATATATGAGGGGAAAGGTGATTTTAAAGATTTTCAACTTCGAGGACCGTTCTCGAAATAGCCAGAAGTGCTGGAAGCCCACGTTTTATATATATAACAGGGTCGAAATTACCTTCACCTATGTATATATATATACTTTTTTTACACACATTGCGTTTGCAATATATTTACAAATATAAACTTACGGGCCTTTCCTCTTCTGAGAGGAGTCATTTTTGACAACGAAGGTATTTTGGATTTTTCCAACGTATACACAGTTACAACAAACAATATATAAATTACTTGAATTTGAAAAAATAGCAATGCCAACTGGCTATCGAAATTTCGGAGAAAGTGTACCTTAAGTACTAGTTTTTCGTTGGTGAGCATATAGGGTGTCTCTTTCCAAACAAAATGCTTTTTTTTTTAATATCGTGCGACAAAAATTTGCCGCGATATTGTAAAGGAATAAAAAAAATACCACGTGACAGTCAAAAAATAGTAATAAACCACACTCTAAGGCTCTAAAATAGTAAAGAAATATTTTTTAAAAAATCAGAAAAAAATTTCGTCGCCTAAAGGTATTCCTCAAGCGCAACAGCCTATGAACATTTTTTTCCATTGACAAATATAACGTTATTCGAAAACATGGCGCAGATGTGAATCGTGCGCCCCACATGCACCTCGTAAAATCCATAATGCCACCTCCACCGCGCCCTCCCTGGACTGCCTGGATTTTCATGTGTCTTTCGTCGATTTCATTCGAAAAAATGAGACTTCGCGGGGAGAAAGTATGTTTCATCACGCATTCTGCTCTTTAGCACACATCGCGTATTACACGTGATCCGACTATATAAACTTTTTTTCAGGTGGGTAAGTGAGTTTGCAAAAAAAAGAAATGCATACAGAATGTCTCGGGCATGGCTGGAGCAACAATTCTTCTTTGCCCAATCTAAGATTCTCTTTCAAATGCATAATCGAAACACGACCACGTATTCTTTTTTTTCATAAATAAATATTTTTTTGCTACTGAGTAAAAAACGTGCAAATCTCCTGATTGGTTGTTTTTTTTTGCTGTATTTTTATGCATTTTTTTGCTGTCACCGAGTAGGAAACGTGCGAGTCGGGAGGGTTGGTTTTCGATTCGTGATCAATCTTGACAGTTTGGGTTGAACGACGGTACGTCATTATAGGTTTACCTGTCGCTAGAGGGGTCTAGATGATAATGTCAGAATGTTGGGGTCGTTATGTGCGGAAACGTGCCCGAAACTAGAACGTTTTCCCGAGAGATAAAGAGTCTTCGCAAAAGACACAGTGTGCGATAAGACGAGTGCGAGAGAGGAAAGCGGGAGCAAGAGGAACAAGGATAATCGAAGTAATTTTTTCACGTCATCAGAAAGTCGTCAGTCTTCATGGGTGTTATTGGGCAATCTCTGTCTGCGGACATCAATCACTTCTTCCCACGTGTGATCGAGGCGTCGGCATGTAGAATGTTTCTATATGTATCCACAACGCATTCTATGCCGATTCAATTAATTCGGGTGGGACAAAAAAATTGTCCACAATTCGTTGTCCATCATTTTTCCTTTTTATTTAAAATTAATGACAAACGACGTTTGAAAATGTGTTGTTGCTGAATATCTAATAGAAACGTGTAAAAAGATTAAGGCGTTATGCCCATTTGTAGGGCAAAAAAGGCCTTTTTCATGAATTTTTTTAAAGAAAACTACAAAACTTTTTTAATCGATCAATATACCATCTTAAAGAACACATCTTGAAGAACTTTCAGTAATTTTTTTATTGAAAAATATTACATTGTTTAGTGGCAAATGGCCGTCAATGAAATAATGTTTTTATATACACGGTTTGCGGTGACCAACATTGCGGCGAAGTGGATCATCTGAAAAAAAAATGCGGATGGATTTAGTCAAATATAAGTATAAACTAGTCTTTAATCGAAGGTTTTTCAAAAACATTCATTTTTCACAAAATGGCGGACAGTCAAAGTTAATGGTTCGATTTTAACGAAAAAAACGGCCGTTTTTTGGCTATAAAACGGCCATTTTTTTTTCGAAAAAAAAAATCGAACGATTAAAAACTACATTTTTATGTATTAAATAAGCCTGCAAAATTTCAAGAAGATCGGTTCATTAGTGTTCGAGTAATCTTGGTCACCGACTTCAGAAATGCCATTTTGAGAAAAACACGTTTAAAGTTTCAATTTCAGTTTACACGAAGAAAATATTTTTTTTTGTAAACTTACATAGAGTCATCTATTCCGGGCATCAAAAAAACTGCACTTCAAATTGCACTTCAAAAAAATGCAATAAAAAAAATCGATTTTTTCAAAATCGCAAGTGGGGGTAACCCCTTAAGTTGAAAAATAACATTATTCTACAAGAGCGAATCGAATTTATTTTCCTCTGGCAGAATTAATCTAATTCTGCTCGGTATGATACCGTCGAATGACAAAATATATGTATGTTTAAGGCCTTAGGCCACTCTAGAGGCCGAAAAAATAGGCTTTTTGGGGATTTTTTTTCTTCAGAAAAACTACAAAATAAATCGCAATTACAAAAAGGGCGTTTATCATACATATCAGTGACTGTATACAATAATTTTTTTGATGTGATTAATATCAAAATGGCGGCTGTGCAGCGTTTATCTCAAAACTGCATTTTTTAAGTTGGCCGGAAACATAACTCAGACAATTTCCAACCGATTCACTTGAAATGTTGAATAGATCTTGAAAAATACATTGTCTATGGAAGTACGTAGGATTTTTTTTATATTGCATAGTTCATTTGTTATTAACAATTATCTGATGATTTTTTAGGCAAATTTTTCATTTTCCAAAAAATTGCCTAAAAACTTGTGTGAGTTATGTTTCCGGCCCACTTAAAAAATGCAGTTTTGAAATAAACGTTGCACAGCCACCATTTTGAAATTAATCGCTTCAAAAAAATGATTGTATACAGTCACTGATATGTATGATAAACACCCTTATTTGTTTTCTCGAGTTATTTCGTAGTTTTTCTGATAAAAAAACCCAAAAAGCCTATTTTTTCGGCCTCTAGAGTGGCCTAACCCCTTAATTAATGATACTTCGTACTTGCCTGTATTATTAAAAATAATATAGGATAATTATATTGTCATAGCATTGTAACATTATATTATCAAATTATTGAATTATTATATAACAATATATTTATTACATAATAATAATAATATATAATATATTTGCTTAATATAATCGCATCATCACAAATAATATACTATAATTATATTAATATTGGTATTATTCAATTATTACGAAATAATAATAATAATAATAATGATATATTGGTAATATTGTTATGTTATCTAATTATTATTATATAACTATGTAATGCGTGATTAAATCAACCGCCAAGTAGTGGACGATAGGCAGGTGTGGCTTCGAAGATCTCCCATACTAAGCAGCGCTGGTCTATGCCAATACACGCCTCCCTCCTCCAACTACACCCCGAGTACAAAAGAAACGTTTGTCACGACGAAACCGAAAAAAAATCAAATCCAATTGGACGTAAACAGTATTTTTCGCATCAAACCATTTCATTCGATCTAAAACCACGCTAAACGACTAATGAAGAGAAACGTTGAAGCGAAACCTGGTTCATCGATGTCCAATTTTCATCGACATTCAAAATCAAGATCGACATCGTAGGACGCACAGTTGATATGCGACTCTGGAGATTGTTCAAGCAGCATGGGTCTGGCTCGACGCTTGGATGGGTGAAAGAAAAATCACGAAGCGAGAAATTTTGGGGCAATCCTGAAGAACGCTCGAGAATAATGGATCGATTGTCAATCGGTGGGATTTGGAATGGAGCGAGCGAATCGACACGGAATTGCCCATACTAGTATCGTAGGCCCTATACCCAAAGGGATCAGCATCATTGTCCGGAAAGCTCGATCGGACACCTCCGATTTCCCCTTCGGCAGTTCTTCTCGCTCTCTCGTGTTTCTCGACAAGGAACGTCCTCTCACGACCTAAATCCTGCAGTATGCTTTTTACACTCTTCCGCTTTCTCTTTTTTCTTCTGTATGGAATGGCACGAGCTTTGTTCGGCATCGATCTGAGGAGATCTCTGATGTGACCCGTTCTAGCCCTGATCCATTGACCGCACACACACACACACAGACACACGCACACACACACACACACACACACACGCGCGCGCGCGCTGGCGCAGATTACCAGCGAGAATTTTAGCACCCGTTGTGGTCGAAAGAGGAGTGAGGAGAGGAGTCGAGAGAGGTGACCCTTTCGATAGCCAAGAGAGAAACATCCCCTTTCTTCGCGTCCCGTGCTCGATGGACCCGAAGTGTCGCGATCGTAAGAGATTGCTTCTGCCTGATGTTCCTTCTCTTTTTCTTCTCTTTTAGATTTCTCATTCCGCTTCCATCTTCGGCAAGAAAAACCTCAGGTTGAATACGAGAGAGTTTGCACCCTCGTGCGGTAGGTAACCTTCTGCCATCGCGTGTGCCTGTGGGTGTCTGTGCGTGTATAGAACATAGCATATGCCGAAAGCTTTCCCAACATTAGATCCCATTCACTTCCACCTTCTCGAACATCGAAATCTAAACGTTACGCCACATCATAGTGATAGAAATCACAGAGGTACCAAACTTTTTTCGGTCGAATAACTATTTTTCTCTGGTTTTTATCCAAATGTGATTATCTGGACTTTTTTATTGTGAGATTTTTTTTCGTTATTTGAAGTCTCAGATTTTAGAAACGTTGGGTTGCGAATTTTGCTTTATTTGGGTTAATCGATTTCTCTTTTCAATGAATTGGACGCACTTTTGTTTTTCATCGAGCAAATATTTCACTTGGCCTTTTATGCTAATTTTTTATTTGTGCTTTTTATTGGGAGATTTTTTTATTCGTTATTACAAGTCTCAGATATTGAAAACGTCCAGTCGACAATTTTTCTTTATTTGGATAATTAGTCGATTCCTTTTTCAGTGAATTGGGCCCACTGCTTCCACGTTAGGTTGAGAGGATCTTTGAGGTGGGATCAAAATTTTGAAATATTGTACTATACATACAGGGTGTCCCTCTTATCTCTACCATCCGAAATAACTCGGTAATAATAGACGTCACAAAAAAATGTTCCAGAGACAAGTTGTACGGTGTGAAGGGGGCCATCAAGTGCGACCAATTTTTTTTATTTCGTTGAAGGCGCTGACGCACGGTGAAGGTCACCTCCACGTTTCTAAATGGAATGGTACATTATTTTTCAACCATCTTGTGGAGCACCTCAAGCCGCCAAAAAACTTTAGGGGGTCAAAGTCGTTCAAGGTCATTCAAGGTCACCTATTAAAATGAAATACAAATCTAAATATCTCGGTTCACTACCAAATATTTGGTAGTGATCCGAGATATTTAGATTTCTATCATCGATACTAACCTTGAATGACCTTGGATGACTTTGACTCTTGAATGTTTTTTATGCGGCTTGAGGTGCTTCCACAAGATGGTTGATAAAAATGTACCATTCCTTTTTAAAAGTGGAGGTGACATTCACTGTGGGTCAGCGCCTCCACCGAAATAGAAAAAAATGGTCGCATTTGATGGTCCCCTTCACACCGTACAACGTTTGTCTGGAACATTTTTTTGTAACGTCCATAATTACCGAGTTATTTCGGGTGGCAGATCTAAGAGGGTCACCTTGTATATATATATATATACATATAGGGAAAGGTTATCTCAAAGCCGTTATATCCATATAATGTTGACTATCAACAAGTTAACACTTGTTGAAGTCAAGTGTATTAACAATTGTCTTTTCCTTTATTCCTTACAATGTTTACACCATATTGTGATTTTTTTTACATATAATACGTACACGGAGAAAAATACGGCCTCAAATTCCAACACCGGTTGCCAGAATTCTAATATTCAGTGCTAGAAAAGTATAGCAGTTTACTGCCAGTTCGGAATTCTAAGACTTGTTGTTACAGAAGTGTAAAAATTATTCTCACACCGTATAGTAAAAATGATGCGTGCATATTACATTTGAAACTATTCTCGCATTGGCGCGAGTCCTATATGCTGAGTCCTATTTGCTATATTTGCATATGGATTGTACTATACGTGTAGCATGAATCTTCGTGTATGTATAGATTTCACTATACGCATAGCAAAAATCTTCGGCGGATAGCGAAAAATATTACGAACTTATTAGTAAAATGTAACCCTTTATACCGTACTTTTTATAGAATACTGGAAACTAATTGCTCCAATCACGTGGGCAAAATATTTTTTGAATACTACAAAAAATCACAATATGCCGAATAAAATGTATTATTTGTATCAGTTAACGTGCCATATCGTAGGTTAAAATTTTAATTTCTTCATTATTATTATACCATAATTACAATTTTTATCTTCCATCCAATACTTTTTGATATATAATGATATTTTTTTTAGAAGCAAAGTATTCATTCCAAACTTTGAGGCCCCTGTTTTCTCCGTGTACGCGTGAAAAATGTAGAGCTCAAAGAATAATACGTCAAAAAATTAGAAAATAATTCCACGTGACTTTTCTGGTCACTGGTCAATCATACTGGGCAAGAGCTTTCAATGTAACGATGAGTCAAAAGCACAGCAACCAACAAGTTCTCCTTGCTCCTCTAATTGTAAGAACATTTTTTTCTGCAATCACCTCAAGTCTACTCGCCCTGCAAAGATGCATGAGGAAATTGCAATTAATCTTTTCATTTGTAACACCGTCATTAAACGCCCTTACATGTTCCTAGTTGGATTCGAATATCATTCCCATCATACAAACTCGATTTGGCATCAACACGGCAAGTAATTGGAATCCGAGGGACACGTTCCCTCGGTGAGAAAACAGACCGAAGTCTCATATTTTCAAAGATGATATTTTCGTTTCTTCGGGGTGGCCCGGATGATAAAGTGGCTTGTGATACGGAATTGAGGTCGAAGTCCGCATTGCAAGAGAATACGAGATTTTCTTAGGTGAAAGCTGGTCGACAGAGGGTGAGATAAAGAAGTTCTCCATTGACGTCTACGACTGAGTGTATCCGTATGTGTGTTGATGATGCCTTTCTCGCGACTCTCGTATCCATCTCTCTCCTTTTCTTTCTCTACGTGCGTGCGTGCGTTCCCGTGTGTTCTTAGTTGCGAATAAAGGGAGGTGTGCGAACAATCCTCTCGGGGGTGCTCAATAACAATCACAGTTACAAGTATACGTAGAATTCCGTATCACGTACTGTAATATACTGCGTACAGCGGGATACAGTCCTCTGTATCTTTTTTCGGATGGATTTTTTTCTCTCCTCGTCGTCCCAAGGGAACGGAGACAATGGCGGTGCGCTTGGATTTTGATTATGCTTCATTGGTAAATACGGCGAGAGGGGTGACCCGGAACAATTTTTTTTCCGCCTTCGTAGGAGAACCGAATTACCCCGTCCGTATCCGGGTCTTAGCGATATTTTTTTTCGAAATCGGAGCCCGTTGATTTTGATTTATTTGACAGTTCGTTATACGATTTGTAGTAATTATTCGCAGCGCAGAGTCAAGTATGCAATTGAATGTAATTTTGAGGAACACATTCAATTTCAGGCGAATTCGGCAGAAAGAATGGACCAGTGTTGAAGACGCTGGAAAATAAAACAAAACTCATTGGCCCAACAATGAAGGCGAAAGTGAAAAAAAATTACTCAGCCTGGAGGCCAAGATACGTGGTCTTCATCATCTGTATATGTATAGGTAGAACGAAACGGCTGCTACGCCCCCACGCACCCTAATTCACACAAATCCAAACAATGTCGAATCCCAGGTGGGCCATTTGACCATGCGATACCGAGAATTTTTGCAAAAAACTTGGTATATCTGTGTTCATAAATATATATATATATATATATATATATATATATATATATATATATAGGGAGAGATGATTTGGTAGGTATTTGATTTCAAGGACCGGTCGCAAACCTGCCAGACGCGCTGATAGCCAACATTGCGTGGATACCGTGGTCTCAAAATGTCCTTTCCTCATGATACGTGGGTGTCGTGTACATTTATCCATTTATAAAAGTATAGGTATCCGTGTACGTATAAAGGTGTCGGATGTGCTGGGGTGGCAAAAAAGCTTCGAGTTGTTTTTATGGCTCGCAGTGAGAGGAAGGGCAAGGAAAGACAGCGATACAACGGAGCGTGGCGAAGGAAGTGGAAAAAGATGGAGGTGGAGGGATGAGGTATGGGCCGAAAGAGTTTTCGACCCGAAGAGGGTGTGCGCGCTGAGAAAGCAAACCGCTCGTGATCTATGAAGAGGAAAAGGGAGAAAGTGTGTTCGGAAGCTCAACGGCAGAGACAACGGGTAGAATTCGCCACCCGCCCAGGAAACTGCAATACATATATAAGTAAGACGAAGTTGAAAAGCTCGGTGGCGCGAGCATACCCTTTACTCGACTGCCGGGGTATGCTGGTCGTGAAACGACGGATTGTCCGAGGCAGAAGCCGCCAACAACGGCATCAGCAGCAGCAAACCAGTCCATTCCGTTTCGTTTGGTTCGCCTGCTCGGTCCCAATGTTCCTCACGTCCATGTATAACCGTGGAGCAGTATGCATACACAACCATATACATATATTCAGATGTGGATAGGGTATTGTCTGGTAGCATTCTGCCAGCACGTATACATCGCCACCTCGTCCCATTGCCAAGCAACCCGGGTTGCCTTCTTTCTCTATTCCGGCTCGCTCGCGAACTCATCCATCTCAACGGGATTCTGTCTAGTCGGCGCCAAGCCTCGCGACTCGTTTGTATACGAGAAATGTCTCCTCCTACTGGGTTGGCCTCGTCTCTTTCCCTCTTGGTGTTTTGTTTTTTAACAGGCTAGAGCTTATGAGCCCGTTACTCGGGTACTTGGAGGGACGTATCAACCAATGGTTGGCCCTCACTTTTCTTCATTGAGGATTCGGTACGCGTAGATGTCCTATCAGGCCTGCCACGGTAGGCTTAGTGTGATCAGCGTTTCGGGCGTGGATGGAATCTTGCCTAAAGCTACTCGCTGATACGTATCAACCGTCAGATGGCATTCATTCTTCTTCATTGATGATCCAATACGCGGATATGTCATATCAGGCTTGCCATATATCAGGCTTCGAGTAATCAGCGCATCCTCGCATGTGTCAACGGGATGTTGCCTACAACCAATTGCTTGGATGCACAAACGCCACACTGAATATGTGTCGAAGCGGGAGGTTGGTAGCTTCCATCGTCAAGTCTGATTCTTTCTTTATGTAGCCAGCTTCGTGCGTCAATCGCTACTGGAAGACTGGCCAACTCCCCTAGCCTGACTATCCATTCCCTCTAGCCACTTGGCCCATTCCTCAGTCGCGTTTTCAGTCTCCGCAATCTCTCACCGGACGAAAGAAGAACTCCGCGTGCACGACACATACCCGGATGCAAAGTGTGTGCGTGCACACAGAGTCCCCGATAAGAGGTGGAGACCGTAGCCACTGTATGGCTCGTCCGTTTTACTTCCTTCCTTACCCGCTCTTCTGGCGACGGTGGCCAGCGACGCATTTTAAACATTTTACCCATTCCCCGCAACCCCAGTCTGGAGCTCGGAGAGTGTCGGAGCCAGAAGACTCTTTTCCTGAATTATATGTTCCCTTAGCTTGCTTGCGAAACCACTAATCCAGACACTCCCCTTCTCCCTCTATTTCTTTGTAGCTCGACTACCTTTTCTCCTGTTCTCGTGCCACCTTTGTCGCTTATTCGTTCGCATGGAATAATCCCTCGAATTCGTTGTCTCCGGCTATGAACGAGATCACTCTCTATTCTCGCTGCGTCGGGTAATTCACGGCACTTTCCAAATGGCATCATTGCCCAGAAATTTTACCGAATCTCTTACGCATCTTGGATAGCAAAACCGACCGATGACAACATTTATGCCGGTGATAGGTTTGCCGGAATTTCGTTGCTCCGGTATTGGGTGTATCGGGTCTCAAATCATGATGAGCGGGATGAGTGGGTGCATCTGTAATGGAAGTGTCCTGTATTTCCGGGCTGCGTGATTCCTAAACCGCAATATCGTCAATGGGAGGTCAATTAGATACCCACATTGAGGTGAGGCCGTATTGGCTCTTTGGCCACGGCTCATCTCTGGGAATATATCTAATCAGGATTCTGCTGGGTTATTTGCACCAGCAGGGTCCAGCGATGGTATAGGAAATGGGAAATCCTGATACAATTTGATTAGTGATGTATAAGGGGTCGTACATAGTCGTATTGGTATATAGAGACATTGCATTGGCTGTTGGTGACCTTTGCTTTTGTTGCGGGCCACATGTTTGAGGAAGCATCAGCTAGTCCGGCTGCCGTTGTCAACTTTGACAAAGGCCCGTTCCAGCTAGAAGTCATCCTTTGCCGAGAGGTAAGAGGAGCGGGTCGGAAATCCGTCAGGTTCATTGACACCTAGTATACAAGCCCCTATGGACTTCTGAGGATATTGCGGGACATCCGGAAGGGCATTGCGGTTAGCTAGTTGTCAAGTGTTTTCATTTTCCGGAAAACATCACGAACCGCTGAAGTTTACACTACCGGGGATGGGGGGGGGGGGAGGACTCGATGTAGTATATATTTATAAATAAAACCAAGCTTTTCGCTTAGCTCCTACATCATCATCCTTAGGTAATCCAATTGTCGGAAAGCTCTCTTCAGGGGTCGTGTATATCGTGAGACGAGAAACGGGGATGATGCTAAAGCTTCGGTCGCAGGAGGGTGCTTATGCGTGGCATATATGGTTCTCGGCTCGTGTGCACTTTCCGACTACGAAGGCTAAATGACGCCATCCGGGTAAAGCCGGTATGCCCCGCCGAGTAAAGGAGCCGAGCGAACGACGATTTATTCAAATTCCAAGCTTATCCCAACGACGGGAGGGAGAAAAAAAGAATCCTCTCCTCCTCTGTTTCGCCACGTTTTCCACCACACAAGCGTTTTACTTCCTTCCCTGCGCGAGCAAGTGGAAAGTCTCGGCGAAAGTAGAGGCGGTAAACGTGTCGTCACCATCATCGTCTCCCTCAGCCCTTGTATCTTACAGCATACATGTATATATATATGAGTATGGTCGTCGTACTCTCCACTGCGGATATCGAGGGTTGTATGCCACACAGGGTCCGCGCTTGTGGTGCCTGAAGGTCCTACTACACGGCCCTTCCATCGACTCTCGGAACGCAACAATAGCTCCGTGAGCAAAGCTCTGAAACTCCCGCATCCACCAAATCTCTGAACCCTCTCTCATCGCGTGTCTTTTTTCTCCTGTTTCGTCTTCTACTTCTTCGCGTCAACTCGGCGGACGTCTTTTCCGCCCAGCATGACTCAGCGGTGGTTGTCACGAGATGAAGGCTAGGGGTGAAGAAATTTGTGTCGTCGTGCAACGCCGAGAAAGGGGCGACGCTTCCTTGACGGAGAACAGCGATAAGCCGACTGCGAATGACCCATCAAATGTACTGTCGTATTTCTTGAGTGAAGCTTGCTAGGAGATTAAAAAAGAAAGTTCTTTTCTCTCGTGTAATGTCTCAAATCCGGCGCGACGAGTCGTTAAACTTATTCATCCGTCTCAGAATAGGAACACTGTATTTGGCGTTATTCAAAAGACCTTAAAATTTCGCGACAAAAGACTTTTCGGTGATGTTTTATGTGCGTTTCCGAATTTTTGCTCCGAAAGTCGCGAAATACTTGCTCTGCGACTGAATTAGGCTGCCACGGCCCTTTGCCCTGAATCATTTTGTGAATGATTTTCGAAAACGGTAGCCTCCATCGGGAGAAAAGCAGGAATGTTCCCAGGCACATATCAGCGATTTGAGGATAACTCAGAAGATATTGTACAAGGAGGTTAGATCGATCCAGTTGGGTCAAATGATGGGTGATGATTTTTCTCCAACCTGAAAAAAAAAACACATACGATGTATAGATTTATTCTGTGAAAAAGTATAACATTATCGATGATTATTATGAAAAAACTGCGTCAGTGAATTTTTTATACAACTCAGAATAAAATGTCGAGTCATTTATAATTATGCTTCTTATATGTATTTCACGAGATTATTTATTATTACCATTGGATAAAAATAAGGGTTGCCGAAATACGACAGCGTCGCGGACAATGAAGTTGGCAGCAAGGCTCTTCATTCGCCAGTCAAGATTTGTAATCTTTCATCAAGCCTAGATGGTTCAATATTTTTATGTTTTAGGTTAGGTTTTCGAAGGGCAAAGTGACTGTTTCTTCTTCTAAATGTTTACAAAGCTTTGGTTTATCGGTTGTTAGAAATGGTTTTCTTGGTATATAGCGAAAAAATTGCATCACCCGTAGAGTGAACGTCTTGCCCACCTTATCGCACGTCAAATTACATACATTAAACTATTTTTTATGACTAATGTTTTGTGGTGAAAAAATTACGAAAATTGTGTTAAGACTCAGTAGAGTCTCCACAATAAATAAATAAATATATATATACACGTATATTTTGAAATCTTCTGAAATGCCTAGAAGTCTTTCGCAAAGACAAGGGTTCATGTGCCAGTCGCTATAATTTCATCAGGGCAACTCATCCGAAAGTTTCATTAAGAAGCATTAACTGTATCCGTCTCGGGACGTTTTTTGCCTCCTGTCGACTCCAGTTTGTAGCGTCTACGTGTTTGGCAATTGGACAAATGTTTATCCCAACGTTTTCTCAAAAGGGTAGGTAGGTAGGGTTGATGCAGTTTGTCGGTGCGCCTATCACCGAATATCACCGTTTCTGGCGCTGGCATCCGGGGCAAGGAAAACTCGGGCGCCATTCGTTCGTCCAGTTGGAAAAACGAAGGAAGGGAAGAAAAAAGTCAATGCTGTACGGGACTTACGGCCGGTTGGATTCCAGAACGAGCGGCGGAAAGCTCCAGTCGTGCGTGTCGAAGAAGAGGAAAGAAATTCCATAGAGAGAAAAAGAGGAAGAGGAGAAAACGAAGAACGAGGGAAGGGACGAGAGGATGCGATGCGGAAGGGTGATGATGACAGAGGGGAAAGAGGCTCAAAATGACGGGCGTAAGAGTAATACCATGTAAATATAAGGCTGCGACGCATTACTCGAGCTTGTAGGAGAACACGAGGCAGGGTTGAAGCCCTTTGCAACCCTGCGCTGGAGCAACAATCCACCCCCTCGAAGCCGGCTACGCTGGCATTTAATAGCAGCTTGCTCGTGTCCCACGCGATCTTAAATCTCAGGGGTTTCTGTGCAAAGAGAGTAGTCGTCGCCACCATCCCTCGCTACCCTCTCACTGACAAATAAATGGGCGTAGCTCCAATGTCTCAACAGCGGGCGATTGATACTCACTAAAAAAAACCTCACATTTCGCTTCCCATCACACTCAATCGCTCCACCAAATCCGACGGCTTTACCCCGCCACGATTTATTCGTTTTCGACCATTACATGGCTCTTTCGTGACACGTGTGACGATCAGAGAGGATCCTTCTCCGTTCGTCGCGAAGACAAGATCCTCCAAGACAAACCCTAGAAAAAGGCCGAAAGAAACATACGTTCGGCAAATGATGCGAGCCAAAATGAGAAATCGTTTCAATTTGCGATAGTCTGGATTTTCTTTTGAAATATCGTTTATTGCCGAGCCTTCCAAGTGTCGTCAGCGTGTGCGGCTTTTGAAATCAAAAGAAACGTTCAAGAAAATGTCACCACCGCGGTGACTGTTTCGAATTACTAGGTGCGCAACTAAGTTACCGGGTTTTTTTACCAATAAAAAATCGAAAATTTCAAGACAAAAACAAAAAATGATTCATTCGAAGTATTGTCCCTCGCTATTTACACATTTTTGCCATCCCTCTGGCAACACATAAGTACCGCGACGATAAAAAGACGCGGCTTTGGGCTGAAACCATTCGTCCAACCAATTTTGTTCTGCATCGTAATTGGCCAAGTGTAGCCCACCTAAGCCACGCGCCATCGACTGGACCAAGTGAAAGTCTGAAGGGGCCAGGTCTGGAGAATACGGCGGGTGCGGTAGCAGATCCCATTTCATTGTTTTTATGGTGTCCTGGATGATGGAACTGCGATGGCACGGAGCGTTTTCGTGCTGCAATATCACACGTTCGTGCCTCGTGTCTCATTCTGGCCGTTTTTCGAGCAATGCGTGGTTCAAATTGATTAGTTGTTGTCGGTACCGATGCCCATTGACAGTTTCGCCCGGTTTTAGCAGCTCATAGTACACGATTCCTTTCTGGTCTCACCAAACGCAGAGCATCTTTTTCCCGAAGCGATTTGGCCGTGCCGTCGATGTTGACGCTTCGCCAAGTGAAAGCCGTGATTTTCTGCCTTTGGGATTCTCGAAATATATCCATTTTTCACCGCCAGTAACAATTCGATGCAGGAAACTCGTTCTGTTCTGCCACAAAAGAAACATTTCGGAAGTAGCTCTTCGATTTTCCATTTGTCTCTCAGTCAACTCATGCGGCACCCACTTTCCTTCCTCATGAATTTTTCCCATGGCGTGCAAACGTTTCAAAATACATTGCCGAGTCACATTTAATGCCTCGGCAAGTTGATCTGTTTGAGTGTCATCTTCATCCAATAACGCTTGCAGATCGGCGTCCGCAAATGTTTGCGGTCTTCCAGAGCGCTCCTTGTCCCCAGTCTCAAAATCGCCACTTCTAAACCGCTTGTACCAATCTTCACACGTTGTTTTTGATGGTATATGTTCGCCGTAGGCCTCCTCAAGTAACCGACGTGCTTCGGCTGCTGTTTTTTTAGGTTGAAGCAGAAAAGCAATGCTTCCCGCAAATACTCTTTATTTGGTACAAACTTTGACATTTTCGAGGTTAGAAAAAAGGTCGTTGTGTTGGGATATTTGTTTATATTACGACTGGGTATTCTTAACAGATGTCCAAGCTATAAAGACACCCAATTTCAGACCTGTATGCCGACTACATGTGTCGCTAGCGCCATCCATGTGTGAAACCCGGGAACTTAGTTGCGCACCTAGTACGTTGATAAAGTAGGAGCTTTCGGAAAACAAACCTTCTGTTTCACCGAATGCACAGACATCTGCTATGAACTTCAATTGGTTGAATAGAAGTGGAGTGTTGTGTCTCATTGCAAGATGCCAGATGATGTTATTGTAAAACAAGTATCAGGTCAATGATTCGCTTATCCAAGCCTGTTTTTGCTATTTTCCATTGGGTTAGGTCAATCAATCAACTCCGGCTGAAATCCCATCACTTCAACACTGACAACGAAGATTTTGAGCCGCCAGCGCTCGGTATGTGCGGAGTGAGAAATCTGAGGCCCTTCCCTCCCCACGAAGACTTTTTGTTAGTAAAATCCTAGTCGTGAATCCGTATAGCAAATGCCCGTGCTTACTGTACCTCTCTCGTCTCGCTTGCTGGCCGATGTTTCGGAATTAATGTTCGAAGTTCTCATACCCCATTCCCCTGTAGGAAAGTTGGCTGAGCAGCTTCGCCGGAATTCCGCGGCCCCAAATCCCCCTCTCAACTCGGCTCTGGATACACGTATACATCTACATATATCTTCATGCTCTGTCTAACCCTTTCTCTTCATCATTTTATCTTGTTCCATCTCCATTATATCGCTTGATAGCACACCAGCCATCCTTGTCTTCTTATAATCGCTGTCTCTCGCTCACTTGCTCCTCCTTTCTCTTCCGCTCTCTCGCTTTCTCTCTCACGTCCTTTCTTTCGTTGCTGTACCGACATATTAGCGTTGGAGAGATTGCTTCTAGGTTCAAGTATCGCGGTATATATAAGTGGGAGCACTATTCAATCCCTTGATACGAAATTCAGTCACGTGTGTACCTGTGAATGTTTCAGACAAACTTCACAGTCATTGGCTCTTTTGTGGATCGCCAGTGACTGAGCTATTGGCTCGATGTTCCGCACTCTTGGGTGATCGCGTTCAGCCCTTGTTGCCCGGCGTATCGAACCGGCCAACGACTGGCTTAGAACCGATAATTGCGGCTTTGCTTTTTACTGTGTTAGGTGCGTTCAGTCGAGAACTTTGCTGAAGCTCCGGGAGAATCCATGCGATGTGCCTCTATCAAGCAGCAAACTCTATGAATATACCGTGCAACCGGCTGTGTGTGTGTGTGTGCATTTTCTGAGTGCTACCACTATGTGTATCGCTGATGCGAATAGCTTAGGTGAGCTCGAGCGTTTGCTGACTACACTCAAGCAATACCTTGGAAGCATGCATACGTGAAAAAATCCCAACCTATTTAATCTTACCTCGACACCGACCTTTCCTACCATCAGTGTTCAATAAAGCCACCAGAAATTTTGACTATTTTCATAGAATTATGCGCGCTAGCTCTTGCAAAGCTTATTTATTGCTGATGCACTCGATTGCCCCTCATAAAAATGCGGCCGGACAACGAAAGTGGAACTTCAGGTTTCATCATCATAACGACATTTTTGTGAAGTATCAGCATCGCGCCGAAATTGACTAGCAGAACTACAGAACAACATCAAGGAAGAGTCCAATAGCCTATGAAGTGTCCCCAATGTGAGCAAGATTGTAGAATCAAGCATCTTGAATCTCGAGTCCTTCGAAATACCGCGATAAGATTTTGCGCTGCAACTGTGCCTTCAATGCTGTTGTTTATCTGACATGCACAGTTATTTTGAGGATCCTTGCCGTCCTCAACGCGCCAGGATAACGACAACTTCTTCATAGCTGCGTATTTATGCGGTTCAAAGAGGAATGCTAGAGGTTTTTCAAGCAGCAATGGCATGCGATGCCTGGCGTGGTGGTATATCTGTAGCAGGGATTGAGGAAGCATGAGGGGCGAAGGAGAACAAGGGAGGATTGGAGCGAGTGTTAGACAGTGCCGCAAAGCAAAGTTAAAGAAGCTAGTAGAAAGTTATCCGATTAACGTTAGGACTATAAATTCGAATGGCCTCGTATATACGGATATATTTATTCATCTATGTATGGATATTGAGTAGCATGATCAGAGATATTCTGATCTACATGTAGAAATAGGAAGGTCAGAATACATGCTGCATACATACGCAGGATGCGTAGAGCAATCGTATCAACTGACTTTGCACTTAGTGTTTGGTGGGCAGTAATTTGGATAGCATATTGATCGAACCCAAGAAAAGGTATAAGGGTAGAAAACTCAAGGATACCAAAGTAGGCAACGGCTTATCCGTTCGTTTTACTAACCCACGAAAACGCCAAAAGGTAACGCCAAATTTTCTTCCACTCAGCGGCGAAACGTTTGCGCTTGTTTAACCCGACATAACTCCTCTACCTAGTGGGCTCTACGAGCGCTGACTTTGAGCGCAGGCTTTTCTCTCTCTCCCTTTGGCACACAGTCGGAGCTTGAAGAACATCTGACCGACGGACCAGCATTGCCTTTTATCTTTTACACCGCGATGTCTTTGTGTGCACGTATATAAAGCGTTGTCCGTATATATGCAGCCGACTCTCTCATTCTTTTCATTTCTGCTCAGAAACCTCTTACCGACTCACAGTCCCCTCTAGTCTTCACCCCGTCCGTGTGCCTTTCGTCGACGCTCAAAGACAGAGCGCGCACACTCTGCAAGCTCACTCACCATTCGAAACAAAAAATTCTGTGGCTCGATTCTTTGAAAAAATAGTAGCTAAGGCAACACTTTGTGCAAATATCTTGAAACTTCCAACCACTGAATTTCATTTGTATCCCGATGAGCGTGCGCGCTTTCTTTCCTTTGTGCATAAGTAATGAGGGAGTTTCTTCAGGAAGTTGCTTTAGCTCTTCGCGTTAGTGTGACGAATTTGGTTGGTGGGAGTGTTTGGTGAAACGGTGTACACACGGAGGTCGTGTGTAACAAGTGACTCGTGGTGACCGTGTTCAATTATCGTGGACACGCATGAGGAAAGGGGATCCCATTAGTCGATGATGGTGCCTGCGGGAAAAGGCAATCACATTGACCGATCGATCCAGTCCCACAAATCCATCGAATCGGGAAAGCTGCGGAGAAGATGTACCCCCTCGAAAGCCAAACGCACCACACCTCTCCGAGTTCCTTATGAGCTTGGATGACCCAACCTTGCAGCCTGGCAGTAGGGTCAATGTGCCCTGCACGTTGGTGCCGTCGTTATCCCCGACGCTATCATCCCCTGATGGACTAATCCTTCTTGCTTTCCCTTATGGTTAGATGAGTATTAAGGTAATAAGCGGATTCACGTGTACCGCATATGGTGCCAGAACTCAACGGCAACTGGGGGTTGATCAATCGCTGGTTATGGACCTGCTAGAACTGGCTGGAATCGCCTCAGCCGGTCGATTGCCGAATCACCCCGTGCACGAAGATGCAAAACGTGACGCAACCCCACTAAAATCTCACTGAGCCTACCCCTTTTGACAACGGGAAAGCTCGGCTGGGTTCGGATACCTCAATTAGCAGGAAATAAGGGCTCCGTCCAGTATTTACAAGTGCTAATTGGCTGGAAATATGGGCGTCGTACAGCATGCGCAAGTGCCAGGTCCTCGTCTTTTTATGTTTGTCTTTGAATTGTTGACCAAAGCCTGATAAGGTATCATAACGAACCCTTCCGTAAGCAACCCAGGGGGTGTAGGTGTGCCGATCGAACCGATATTGACGAATGACGTATTTGAAAACGTACATTTCGACCTTTAAGGTGGAACATTTCAAATTGATTGGAGGTTTCTCAGTGTGGCAGTTAATTAACGAAGCTCGTAACGTGAATGAACCACGCGACGGTGGATGCGCCGAGATTTCGCATACAGCTAAGCTGATGGATGGTATTGCAGATACGACTTCGGGGCTTCTAGTCCACTGGGGGTTGCTTTTCGAGGTACTTGCTGAGAACTCTATGCTCCTGAAGACCTTTCTGTGTACACAAGGACTGAGATGCGGGACTGTATATATTTGAAGATGCGAATCAACAACAACCACGCTCTTCGGACCTCTTTAGACGCTCGACAATACCCTTGTCGGTAAGAATTTGTGTAAACACCCTGATTTTTACGGACGACTTTCTACCTATACGTATATATGGTGGAATGTTGTTTGTTCGTTTGTCACAAACGGACCCAAACAAATCGAAACAACCTCTAACCCAAACAAAATGGAGTGGATCCTCACCGTTGGTCGAGTTAGCGAGTTCCCAGGTTATCCATTACTTTCTCAAGGGTATCCTCGAGAGCATTCTCGAGAATATGCTCAAGGATCTCGAACGAATATCCCACGGTGCAGCTTTAAGGATACTCACCCTGCTATTTCGTGCCTGATTTGGAAAGTACCAATCTCCGAAGAAGAAAAAATCAACCACTTGATTTCTAGCTCCAGTCGTGGTTTTACTGAAATTCAATAATTCAAGAGATTGTTCACATCGCTGCTTGATTATTTTTTTACTTTTCCTCACATTCATATTGGCGATATTTATCAGAAAATTTGAGACAACTTTGTCACTGATAGCTTACTTTCGGGTCTCCAATTGTCCAATGATGTCAGACCCTCTTCGTAAATTCTAACTGCATCGTTGGGTTGACGAATTCTTCTAGAACAATATATTTCCGATGCTGTTTTTTTTTTAGAAAATTGTTCCTATTCCCTGTCAATTAAATGTACCGTGAGCACTAGAACTGACAACGTTTGTTTGGGTTTGGGTGGAGGATACATAGTTTTTGAAAGATGATTGAATTTGCTGTGGCGTATCGACTGAATGTAGGAAAAGCATGAGGAGAGGCTATTAGGCATGCCGTCATTGGGTTGTACATAAAAAAGCACATATGCCGGGTGAGTCACTAGAAAATCGCAATCTTAAAAGCTCCTACAAATATTGGATTCAGATCAATAAGTCAGTAAACAATTTTAAAGTTTATCAAGATCTACGTTTTCATGATCTTAGATGTTTTTTAGTGGAAGCATCAATTAGATTTCGAGGTCAACTCGACTTCCGACTATGCAAACTTCAAATATCCAATTTCTAGTGGTTTACCCAGTTTATATGGGTAGGAAAAAGTGATTTTAAATATTTTCGCTCTCTAGGAACGTCTTCCGGGTCGCCCATTGTCCCCACACTCAATCATATAAAAACGAATGTCTTCAAAGTAACATCCAGGTAAATGTATTGACATTAATATAAAAGTCATTATGAGGACCGCCCTGCTGCCAAAGTCAACGTTTCGTTTCAAAAAGTTTTAAGGAGAGTCCTCTAAATAGCCAGATCAGGAAGTCAACATTACGAAGATACAACGGGTTGAAAATGTCCTTTCCTATATATGTATATAGCCACACACCTACGTATGCCTATTAATGCCAGCGGCTTATGAAGCAGTACGTAGCCGCACAGAAGTTGGATATCCGAGTCATCCACTCGCGCCGTATCACGCGCGGCGCACTCATCCTCCCGCCTCTCTGTCCCTCACTCCCTTGATCTCTCACCGTTTCTCTTTCCTTTTCCGGCAATGCCTCTCGGCTTCCCTTCTGTTTTTCCAGCAAAGCTTCCATGCCTATCTAGCGCGTACTCGTGCAAACGTCGAGCTCGCCGAGGGCAACTCAAGCCACTACTACCAGGGTACGTCGCCTGCGCCGCCGTCCTAATTACGAGCTCTACCGAGGCAAACCAGAAGCATACCGGTAGGATCCTCCGCACCGCCCCCTTGCCGCTTCCCTTCCCACCGCATACAAGATCTTATCCGGGCTTCAGCAGACGCGCACGTATCTTCTTCGCCTTTACCCTTTTCAACCTACAGTAAGGATTTTTGCGTCAAGGTGTGATTTTTTCTATGGATTTTCGTTGCGCACACTGGTCTGCGGTGTATAAAGTCCCTTTTTTCATTCAAATGCAGGAGATCTCGTTTTCTGGCTACCAACACTCCCACGAAGTACCATGGAATCCCACGGAACGCGAAGATGTTTGCATACGGAGGAGGATCTGTTTATTCACGTGGTACCATATTACCGAATAGTTTTGACCTTTATACTTCCTGCACTATCCGCAAATCCACGCTGAGTCGTTACGCAGCTCTCTGTACGGCGTGAAAAATCGCGTACAGTTGAATCCCGCGCAGCTTGTAGGGCACCGAGTGGGGGAAATGGGCCAGCTACGTACGAAGTACCAATCAGCAAGCAGAGACCGACTCCCTTCTCTAGCGCTCCAGCGAATGCGGTCGCTCCGTCTCCCACCGCTGATCTCCCCCTCTCTAGGGCTCCAGCGAATGAGGTCGCTCAGTCTCCCACCGCTGATCTCCCTCTCTCTAGGGCTCGAGCGAATGAGGTCGCTCCGTCTCCCACCGCTGATCACTCTCTCTCTAGGGTTCCAGCGAATGAGAACGTTCCCGCCACCACCACTACTCTGCTCTTTGTCGCTCCGGCGAATGAGAGCGTTCCGAATCCCATCACTGCCCGTGTGTGACGTGCAAAGAAGAACGCGGGCTTCCACTGTACCACTTGAAATGTCCTAATTGTTGCATTAATGGCTTAATTGTGAACATTGAGCTTACAGGAATTGTTGAACGTCCACAAACCAAAGGGGAATCGAGGCTTGCCAATAATTCGGATACTTCACTTGCCTCGTATCGATACACGGTTGGTGGCCTGATTCGGTAGGACCACCGAACGCTTCACGCTTCTTGGATTCGACTTCAGTCGAAGTGAGACCCGACTGTATCGTGATATACAGTGCACTTTAAGTGCGAAAAAGGGTGTTATGGAGCCCGGGAGGGGTGGTTACTTCAGGGAGCACTGGTCCCACCTCCATTTACAACGAGTCTCTCGTTTCAAAGATTCACAGAAGAATGTCTGCATATATGAACGCGTGTGCGTTAGCGAATTCGCGTGGGCGTCCGCACACGTGTATATAAATATACATAGGAGTCCCGCGCTTATGTACTGATGGCTATAGGTATAAATGTCTTTTGGTGGAAGGGAAATCGTCGGTTCCCCCAAAGTATTCGAATCTTCCTTGGCGCCTCGCAGTCGACGACGACGATACGAAACGGTTCTATACATTATGATAATATTCTTCCTTCTGTCTCTCGTTCATGGCTCGTGAGAGGTCCGCAGAGTCACGTCTTTTTTCCCTCTGCAGGTTATTATTATTTTTTGTACAGTCTTTGGTGCTGTAAAACCTTTCGTATCATTTGCTTCGGAGTGGCAACAGTATTTGAGATGTACCACGACGAACTGTCAGACTCGTGTATCTTAAGTGTCAAATTTGACACGTAATTTTTTTAAGGAGCCAGTCCACTTTGGAGCCACGAAAAAAGGCTATTTTCGCGATTTTTTCTGAGGATTTTATAAAAGATATGAATATAAAAGTTGTTGGGCTCGATAAATAAAGTCATGAAATACATTGAAAAAAAATTAAAATCCTTTTTATTCATTTTTAAGTACAAAAACTATAGTTTAACGTAACGCCTCAAAAATAGGTGGGCTAGGTAGCTCCATCATAACTCGGCAACGGTTTGTCTGAAACAAAAAAAAAATCAAAGTCCATCAGATTCAGTATGACACCACCTACAAAATGACCCGCGGATATAAAGTTTTATCAAAAAATAAAAAAAAATGGCAGATGAAAAACGAAAAAAGTTTTGAAAAGCGCGTTTTTTTCGCAAAAAAAGTGTAAAAAACTCAATCGGCAATTCCTGCACCGTACAAAATCCCTTCTGATTGCTCATCGTCGTCAATTTCTTCATGTCTTGCTTGCTTTCGATTTTTTGAAATTTTCAAAGTGGACTGACTCCTTAATTGAATTTTCAGATGAATCCCAGTTTTTCAAAGATTTTTGACGAAGTGCTATTCGCTTGTAAGTAAAATAAAAATACTATGAAATAGGTGTGAGGTGTACGTTAATAAATTGAAAAACGATAGGAACTTGTGGAACTCGTAAGCCGAAATAAGGGTTATTGAATTTGTATGTCATTGAAAAAAAATATTTTCATCATATTCATAAGGTTTTTGTATGCATTTTTTTACGACCCACATGTACTGTCATACATGTATGGACGTATGTTATTTATGTCGTGACAGCCATTGCGTAGCAGAGCTCGTGGGCCCACATGTGAATAAATGGGCTGGTGATGTACGAACATATTTCAATGCATACGAAATACGTGCGTCAGGTTCTATATATCGTAAATTTTGAGATCGATAGATCAAGGCGATATTGCCGAAACGTTTTATCTCTACGGGGGCGGTTGAGAATTCGGGGGCTCGTGGGTGCAACAATTCCTTTTTTTTCCTTTTTCTTTTCGCTCTTTCTTTTTTGACTGTAAACCCGCGGCATACCTCTGCGCTCCGAAAACTTTCGTGTGTTAAAGTACAAATGCGACTTCCGCTCGACTTGCAAAGCTCGATTAACGTATATGGGTATATATATTCCATGGTGTATTGGGGTAGTAAAAGTACGTATAGTGCCTCGAAATCCCCGGGAGAGGTCGCTCCAACACTCCGCGAGAGACTTATCTGGCGAACGTTGTACAAAGTGGTATACCGGTTAGAAGTTTTTAAAAGCGCGGATCCGAGATATCGTTCTCACTCTTCTTTTTCTCCGTCTCCCTCTCTCTCCCTCTCTCTCTCTCTCTCTCTCTCTCTCTCTCTCTCTCTCTCTCTCTCTCTCTCTCTCTTTCTCTCTCTCTCTCTCTCTTTGAGGTCGTTGGAGCAAAAAACCTTACTGCAAGTTATCCTTCTCTAATGACCATCTTGCACGATTAGGCTAAACTTTCTTTTTTTCATGTCTTTTTTTTATCGAAGTTACGAACAGTTCATGTACACGAAACTTTGTTGGCTCCTTTTTTTTAATAAAATGATTACAGATTTACAGGATCTCGAGAGGAATTCTCCGCGAGTCAACTTTATAAATGGAAGCGTCCTCGCAAAACTGGGACGGGAAGTCGAAGATTTTCAAAACAATTTATCGATTACGTTTTTTTTTTTAACGAAAATCGAGAAAAATTCTTCAACGAGTGCGAACGTAAATAGAATGATATTTGAATCTAAATTCTTAGTTGATCCTTCATCAAGCGAAAAAAAGCCTACTAAAAGTCTTCCATTCAAAGTATTCGAAGGTTGAATAATTTTCTCTTTGGATTATGAAAAAATGTTCTGATTTGAATTGCAGATTTGGCTCAGCATAGCTTTTACCAAAGGCTCAGAACATTTTTCAAGCCATTGAGTATTTATTGTCTTTTATAATGAACCTGTCTTTTCTTTCATGGTCATAAATCGTCATTCACAGGAAAATAAAATTGAGAGTTCATTGCAAAAGGGAAGTCGAATTATGCAGATACAAGGCATGGAACGAAAAAAAAAAAAACATAAAATTTTCAATTGACGCTTCTACAGAAGAATCGACATGTTCGAATTTATTCCAACTACGAAAGTTTTCACAAGGACGAGCGGATTTCACGAAAATGGGTGATTTGGATATATTGGTGGAAACAAGCTTCGTATATGTGAGCGTATGTCACGGTGAGCTTTAAATTTGCTATTCAGTATTTTTGCGGTTCATATGTATGTTTGTATTTACATATATACGTATATATATATATATATATATATATATATATATATATATATATATATATATACACATACACATATGTATACATATGTACATATATATACGTATATATATAAGAAAATACATTTTGAACCCCTTATGTCTATAGAATGGTGGCTATCAGCATAGCTGGCTGCGTCAAGGACGGTTCTTAAGGGGCTATGTCAGTGTGACACTTCAAAAAAACCGATTTTTTTGCCTTTTTCGACAGTTTATACTTTCAAGAAAATCCTGTGAAAATTTCAAGGCCTTATTTCTAATACTCCTCGAATGGCAGCCTTCTAAAGAGCAACCGCTCATAGGCGACAAATCGATAGTTAAATCTTTAAACGCGTTTTTCTCGAAATTAGATTTTTCAATTTTGATGACATTATAACTCAAAGAGCGATTATCCGATTGACTTGAAATTTGAACTGAGTACTTTTGAAAATATTTACTCTACAATGACGTGGGATATTTTTGATTGGATGAAAATTGATGATTTGGCGTTGAAAAAAAACGACCATTTTAAAGGCAAGAAAACAGACTTTTTTTCATAACTACGCCATTTCGTTAGATTTTGATATTTTTCGAAAATCCTACGTCGTTGTATAGGAAATACCTTCCAGTTTAACGACATTTTTTCCTTTTTCGGTTTCAGCTACTCAACCGGCCGGAATCATGTCAGCAGTGGAGGAACTTTTTTTTTGCGCCTTCCTAGGCAGCGCACAAGTCGCTTGGATCTCAATATTTTTCTATAAAAAAATTACGTTATATAGGTCAAATATAGCCGAATATATTCGTAATTTTCCGAAACATTCAATTGAGTACTTTTCTTCAAAAAAATTCCCGAAAATCACGCATATTTTCAGCGTTCACACTGGTATAGCCCCTTGAATTATGTTTAAACGATTCGTTGCTTTTGGGTATAGGACAGTCTTTGAAATGGCGTTCATACAGCTATCCTTGCATTTATCTAGCAGTGATTTTGACGACATTAGAATTTGCATAATATTGGGTATGGGGACAACAGGCTACTACGAGGACGGTCCTCGACGGCATGGGTAGGCACGTTTATAAATGTATGTATACACGACTGAATGGGAGCCAATTGGGCTCCTGATGTATAAAGATGTTTCATCGGATTTACGCACCACACGCGAAAATATTACGAGGTCTTTTTGTCGCACATTGATGGCGTGGGCACAATCGGAATTCCCAGCAACCATACGCGAAAAGACCCTTCGGTTTGTCGGATCTGTCGGATGAAATCGGATTTTTTTTCCTTAGGATACCATCGTTGTCGAGAGGCCTGAAAAAGGGGCACACACATTTTTCCAACGCGACGAAAATTCGTTTGTACGTGTGAAATTTCGCTACATCGAACGTTTCGAGAGTTCGTTCGATCAAACCGGAGAATAATTCCAATTTCCATTAAAAAATTGGCAACGTCGAAATTGTTTTACAATCTGGAGAATTTTTTTTGTTTTGTGCATTTTTAATTGAACGAATTGTGGATAATTGAGGAGTACAGTGAGTGGAAAATGGATGCGCGTTTAAGTATACAAAAGAACACCTTAATGTTCGCGCTAAACAGCTCTTTATCGCGCACACGTTAAACTCGTCTTTTGACATTCGCGCTTTAAATTCTGTCTCCTTCCGGAAGAGTCTCGTATAACTCCGTTGTAGAGACGTCCGGGACTTCCGAATGTTTCCATTTGCTCCAGCGACTTCTCCCTTTTGTGCTTCTCCCTCGCCACCCCTTTCCTCCATTCCGCGCCTTCCCGTTTCCCCTACATTGCTTCCGCACAGTTACTACTCTCGTCTTTAATCGCATTCTGCCGCTCGAGTAATTAAAATGCTCCGGGTAGAGGCATTAGCAATTCTCGGCGAGGGAGAAGTTTTCTGATCAATGTCCGAGGTGGGTGGATGGAGGAGAGACGCTGGTGTTTAATGCAGTAGAGATGAGTAAATGTTGACTCTGGCCCAGCAAGGTCTATCTGTTTTCAATGAAAGCCACGAACGAGACTATCCTACTTCTGTTTTCCATAATCATAATAACTGTTACGGAAACCCATACACGTATAGATTTTATGAATATGCATTGTAACGTTGCGTTACAATGCAATACAAAGGGAGCCTCAAAATGACGTGACATTTCGACTGATTAATAAAACGTGTTATTTGTTTGAAAAGTACGAATATTTGCATTTTAATGTAAGGTACAAACATGGAGGTTATGTGTGGAACGCGATATCCGATGAATGACATAAACGGCATAGACTTGGAAGACATATTCTTTCAACAGGATGGCGCAACCTACCACCCTGCGAGCGAAATAATGCAGTTATTGCAGATGAAGTTTCGTGGTCGTGTTATCTCGCGTGAATGTGAATTGGCCACCAAGATCGTGGGGTTTGATGCCATTGGAAGTCTTCCTTTGGAGTTTTCGGAAAGGAACATTGTGTGCCAATGATCCACAGACCATTCTGCAGTTCGAGGAAGCAATTGGACGCATCATTCGTGAAATTCCTCCGCAATTATACCAAAATGTTATAGAAAATTTCGTCGAAAGAGTGAACGTTTGCAAATAAAAATATTCCTACTTTTGAAATAAATAGTACGTTTTATTCATAAATTAAAATGACAGGTCATTTTGAGATACTTGATGTATCTATATGTATTAGGGTGGCACAAATTTGAGGTATTTTTTTTCTCACCATCCAATTATCTTAATTGAAGAAAAAAAAATTGTCGCGAAATCTGCGAGCGGTCAAAAAATATTTAGAGGTGGCTTAAGTCTCCCAAAAACTCAAATTTTCATTACAAAATCGATTTTTTTCGTTCACTTTTATAATCACGCTTTATAATTTTTAAATTAACCTCGCTAAGGCTCTAGCCGGTCGCTCAAGACCTTTAAAATTTCCAATTTCCCCATTTTTTTTTATTAATCTCACTCATGAATTTGACCCTTTGTAAAATTTTCAAAACAATTAATCGTTTTTCTCGAAAAACAGATTTTTCAAATTTACCTCACACTACTAACCCAAGGATGATAATCTTTGTTCTCATCAAATAATCTTACAAAGCTCTTGCCCGTAAACTAAATCATAGGTCCCCCGGTTTATCGGGTTAGAAGTATGAGGTTAATTAAAAAAATCCGTTTCTAAAGAATCAAGGTTTAATTTTCTGAAAATTTTATGAAGTGTTAAATTTATGAGTGAGGAGAGAAAAAAATCGCGACAATTGAACATTTTGAAGCTCTTGAGTGACAACTACTAAATATTCATTGGCCGGCTAGAGCTTTCGCGAGCTTAATTTAAAAATTATAAAGCGTAAAATTCATGGGTGAGAAGTAAACGAAAAAAAGTCGATTTTGTAATGAAAATTTGTAGTTCAGATGTAGTCAGATGCTCCATACTCAATATAATTGAAACTCCAATATCTTAAAAAATCATCTTCAGATCAACGCATATTTTATAGTGTGACCGTAAAGACAAAAGCATATTTACACAAAAGTCATTTCAAATATATATATATATATTATATTTATTTTTATAAGAAATTTTATTTTTATAAGAATATATATATTGTTTTTAATGCCGAGAGCATTGGGCTGACGAGGTCGGCATTTTACACGCAATTGATACACAGTCTTGCCAACTTTGAGTTTTTTTGGTTCAAGAATATTAATAACTAATGAAATTATTTTTATTTAAAGAAAGTGGTGGTGTTGCTGCATGGCCAACCCCAGTAGGTGGTTCTGGCAACTAGGGTGATCTAAAAAGAAAAAATGAAAAGTATACTTCTAGTATAGTAATAAAACTTTCGTATGACCGGATACTTTTTTTTTATTTAGAAAATTGAGAACATAGCAAGCGGTAGAAAAAAACTTTGATTTTTGGGGAAAAAACAACTTCGGTGATTGGTTATTAACATATGGATAAACGTATACAAAAATTATCCGGTCATACGATAGAAAATATTGTAAACTATTCTCTGTCCGGATTTGAAGTGGATCGGACGATTTCATTTCGAAACACGACGTACATCGTTTCATAAAACGTAGTTTCGAGAAAAAAGGCCAAAGAAAAAAGTAGCAAGATAGTAAGGGCAGTGAGACTGAATTTACATTTTAATTTACAAATTATTAATTTGTATTAATCTCTAATTTGTATTAATTATTAATTTGTATCAATCTCTGTTCGTCCACAGCACAGTTGAGGAAAATTCTTCAACGCTATAGATTATTATTTCTTAAAATTTTTCATGTTTTTACATTATTATTAGATTTTTATAGGAACGCCCTTCGCGATTAATCCTCAACATTCTTTTCACAAAAATCGTTATAACAATTGTCAACTTCAAAAATTTTCAATCTTTCTCGCAAATGAAAGTAAGGCCTCTATACATTGAAACTATGAGACAAATAATATCGTATTTTTTAAACTTCAACGCAGACCCCTTAAGATCAATTATTCAAATTAGTTAATTGCAAATAAATGAAGGGCCGTCTTCAAAACAACCAGATGTGGTGATAACCAACATTGCATCCTTTATATCCTTTTTCATACACATTTGTATAGAGATATATTATATTTACATTATACTAATTGCAGTGAAAAATCGTCTTGAAGTCACGATGGCTGGAGCACCTTAATACCCTCAATGGAATACTTCGGAGTAATTCCTGACATTTCCTAAAGCAAGTACACCGTTCCAGCGGACTTAATACACTAGTGAGTTTCCCAATTGCAATCCACTGAGATTATCTCACTAATGGATTGACAAACGACTGACCGTAAGATTAAGAATCACCAGCAAACAAGGACCAGCAATATATGGAATAACGCCAACTCCTGGTCCAGCATGAAGTTCGTGCGCCGTATTATGTAAATATAATCCATTCTCCGGCTACACGCAGTCCCGAGTGTGTATCTTCATAGACCCGAATTAAGATTCAGACCCTTCGAATGCGCCCTTCGTCGCCGTTAAATGCGTGAAAACTGGCATTTCCGAGGGTTTAATGGTGGGTCCCGAGCCACCTCGCACGTCGTTAATCCTGTGTCGAGGGTAAAATTAAAAAATGTTGTTCTTGGGTGGAACTTTCAACGCCAACGCCCATAGCGACTAGAATCTGCTTAATTTCTGGGCATTCCACTGAGAGCTTTGAATCGTATTCAGCGTTTTTGTTGCCTAGGGCCTAAATACCCGCGTAAATTAAGGGGTCTTCTCACTTTAGACGTTAAAAGAAGGCTATTTTCATGATTTTTTAATACGTTTATACTATAGATGTTGATATAAAAGTTGTTACACTTAATAAATACACTTTCGAAATACATTTGAAAAAAAATTATTTGTTTGAGTCACTATTTATAGACGAAAATGGTAGTTAAAAAAATTTCCTAAAACGATTGTAGGTCTGTGCTGTTGATGAAATCTCGGAGATGAATCATCCGAAACAAAAAAACCCAAACAAAAATAAATGTGTTATTTCATGGTTTTTGGCAAAAAAATAGTAAATATCGACATTTAAAAAAATCCATGATATGCGCTATAGCTATAGTTGTAAAGAATATGTGGTTAAAATTTCATAAAGATCGGTTCGGTCGGTTCGAAGATTTTATCAACAAGCCGTCGAAAAACGTTGTTTCGAGAAAAACGCGTTAAGAGTTTGTTTGGGTTACATAAATACATAAAACTATTTTTCTTATGTATTCTGAAAATGTATTTATTAACGGGTTAGGCTACAGTATCGGATATAACATCATGTGCGAATTTAACAATTCTTTTTCGTATGAAAAAGTGATTCACTCATAAAATTAATTACACATATAATTAGTATGAATATCAAGCTGTTAGAAAATACAAAGAAAAAATATTTCGATGTACAAAAAGGCTGACTACCAATATTTTTTTTGTTATCTTTTTTTTAGACGCTCCGCGGCGCGACATTTAGTATCCACAATTTTTGACCTAGAACAAAAAACAAAAATTCTCGTCAATCTGTATTAGAATACCTAGAGAAGTACGTACGGAATTTAAAAAATATTGTTCTATTCAAAAGTTGTAGGTATTTCAACTTCAATTTGAATTGAACTTGAATTTTCAGTGAAAAATTTCGTATGAAATTGCTTATAAAATGAAAAGTTTTCGATTAATCAGAAATTCCGTACATACTTCTCTGCTAATTTCTTGCTATAAATCGAATAGTAACTTATTTTTATGATGATAAAGCACCGTTTAGGCGAAAAAAATCGATTTTTTTTAAACTCTTCCGTGACCTTACCCCTTAAGTGTAACAACTTTTATATCAATATCTATAATATTAACCCATCAAAAATTCATGAAAATAGCCTTTTTAGAGTCTAAAGTGAGAAGACTCCTTACAAGCGACGAAAGCTTCGCTTGTCCCGAGGTCTGACCTACCACGGACCAGTACTACTTCGGAATTACATTTTTCGAAGGAATCTTGATGATAACATTTTTCCAGAAAATATACATTATCTCATATTTTTAGGGCACTTCAATACGAACATCTGTCAATATTTTAAAAATCAAATGGAGCAATACCGAAATGCTTCCACCTAGTTTGTTTATTTACCGTTCATCCTTTTCACCAAAACCACAACGTGCTTCACAACGAACAAAAAAAAGTACGAAAAAAGTACTAAAGTTCACGGACTGTCGCACCCACTCGATACGCGTACCGCAGTATCGCCAGCTTTACCAAAACAGCCCTGCCCACCCCCACCCGTCGTGCTCCCCTATACAAGGGATCGATTTCCAGTAATTTGTAAGGCCATCTGCGACCGAGCACAGCGCGTGCCGTGAGTATCTTCTCCCCCAGAGCTGCGACGTCGTGAGTTTTTGGCTGTCGACGACCGTAGGGGTGCACTCTCGGAGAAGGAGGTCGTGCGAGACTGGGCGGATAACAAGGGGCGGTGCGGAGGACTCCTTCGGTGTTGAGGAAATGAAAGAGTTTGGCGAAAACGCGAAACGTGTCAAAATGAGTAGACCGAGGGGGAAAAACGCCGGTGTCTTTTTTGTGTCATCCGGTGTGTCTATAAATATTAGGACGTTGAATAAGTTCTCGCTGTTTTCCAAGAGATGGCCCTACCGGAGCTGCGTGCATGTAGTTTAAGGGGTAAGGTCACAGTAGAATTGTCAAAAAATCAATTTTTTTTTTCTAAAACCGTGCTTTATCATCATAAGAACAAGTTACTATTTGATTTATGGGAAGAACCTTTTTTTCACCGACTTTGAGCGTATAACGTAAGCCGAACTCTGGCACGGCCAGAGGCACATGTAAAATTTTATACGCGTTTTTAGCGAAACAGCTTTTTTCCAATTGGCGTGACAAATAACTTCAACAATTTTCACTCGATTTACTTCAAATTTAAAAGTTATGTTCCTTATGGCTTTTCGCAGGGAAGTACGTACGGAATTCCTGATTAATCGAAAACTTTTCATTTTATGAGCAGTTTTATACGAAATTTTTCACTGAAAATTCAAAGTCAATTCAAATTCAAGTTCAAATACCTACAACTTATGAATAAACAATATTTTTTAAATTCCGTACGTACTTCTCTAGGTATTCTGATGTAGATTGACGAGAATTTTTGTTTTTTTGTTCTAGGTAAAAAATTGTGGCTGCCGAATGTCACGCCGCGGAGCGCCTAGGAAAAAGATAACAAAAAAATATTAGTAGTCGGCCATTTTGTACATCGAAAAAACAATATATATTTTTTAACAGCTTGATATTCATACTAAATAGATGTGTAATTAATTTTATGTGTGGAACACTTTTTCATACGAGAAAAAAGGTTGAATTCGCACATGATTTTATACCCGTTACTGTGGCCTAACCCCTTAAGATGGTAACGCATTCTATAGAGAAGTACTAAAATCAAGTTTGAAATTCAGTGTATGTCATTTCGCCGCAGTGTAAACAACTGTTTTTCTCATAGTGTTAAACATGTCAAATATCGTGCTAGAAAAGAGTATTTGCGAGGAATGTCGCTGTACTACATTATACACGAAAAAATCTGCCGCTGAAGCACACAGAATTCTTGTCGAGACTTATGGTGACCATGCTCTGTCGGAAACGACACGCAGAGATTGGTTTAGACGCTTCAAAAATAATGATTCTGATGTGTTGAATTGGAGGCATTACTTCATGAAGACTCATGTCAGACGCTAGCTGAACTTGCAGAATCATCACAATTCACATAATCAACTCCTAAATTGATCACACAACGGTTTCGAAACGTTTAAAAGCATTAGGACTGATATTCTTAAATGAAGCATTAATTTTTACGAAAACGGTAAAAAGAGGTAACGGTGCTCCAGTGTCGGGGATGTGAGAAGATAGATAGTGCGTGCAGACCTAAAAACGTTTATCCATTATTTGTGGATGCCTGCATATAAAGAGTGTCTCAAAACGACCTGACATTTTAAATTGAGCTCCATTTTTTTTATGGCGAACATAGAGTACGAATCTTTGACAACTGGCATCAAGAAGAATTGAGGTTTAGTCATGGAGAATGACACGATCGAGCAACGCATAGAAAGTGTTATTTGCTGCATTGTTACTGCATAGTTATTGCAGACGAAGTGTCATGGCCGTGTTACCTCGCGTCGCGGCGTATGCCAATGATGCACAGACCATTCCGGAGCTCAAGGAAGCGATTGGACGCACCATTAATGAAATTAGTCTGCAATTATGCCGAAATGTTATTGGTAATTTTGTCAAAAGAGTGAATGTTTACAAACAGGGACGAGGCGGCCATTTATTGGATATTGTGTTCCACACATAATCTCCATGCTTGTACCTCATAGTAAAATAAAAATATTCGTACTTGACAAATAAATAATACGTTTTATTAATAAATTAAAATGTCAGGTTATTGAATGACCTTGGACGACTTTGACCCCTAATGTTTTTTATGCGGCTTGAGGTGCTCCACAAGATGGTTGCGAAAAAATGTACCATTCCATTTTAAAAAGTGGAGGTGACCTTCACTGTGCGTCAGCGCCTCGAACGAAATAAAAAAAAATGGTCGCATTTGATGGCCCCCTTCACACCGTACAACTTCTGCCTGGACCATTTTTTGTGACGTCAATAATTACCGAGTTATTTCGGGTGGCAGAGACAAGAGGGACACCATGTATATGCCCGTGCAGCAGTTTGTTGGGGAGTCCCCAGACCTTATCACATCCATATAGGGATTCGATAGAGATGCCGCACAGAGAGAGTCCACATTGGAATCCAAGTAGATTCCGCGCTACTTCCCGATTGACGTCGTTTGAGAATTTTGATTATTTGAAATTCTCAAACGGAATTTGTCGAATGACCAAAAAAAAATATCCTTTCGTGATCCCGTGCACAAATTTGTTGTGGAATCCCAAGATGCACCCACATCTCTATAGGGATTCGTTGAGGACTTCGAGCATAGAGTACTCATCGGGATCCAATTGGATCCTGCACTGTTCCCCGATAAACACCGTTTGACAATTCCTACCACGGTCGAAACGAGAATATCTGAAAAATCACGAGAAAAAACTCGGCGTGTTGAAACATAACCTGCACGGTGATATTATGTCAAAGTGCAGGAAAATGAATAACGAACGATAACTACAGTCGATATTCACTGATGCGATTCAAATCGATTTTGGAAATATCCTTTATAAAGCGATTTATACTTTTTTAACACAAGATTTACAGTTTTTTAAATCCACATGTTTTGTCTATCCATATATTTCGTTCAGAAAGCTCAACGTACCGAATGCGATGGGATCTATCAAGAATCATATAGAAATTTGTTCGATAATGTGGGAATCCTTTAGGATTCAAATTGGATTCGTGAATTGGATTCCTATGGGGAATCCCGATTAGAATCCAATGTACGAGCCTGCCGTTTAAGTATAGGGAGCCAATGGGCCGACCCATTGGATCCCTATCAGAAAGTGGGAACAAGTATGGGAATCCAATAGGACCTCTACGACCATTTTCGCCCAGATATGGGGAAAGATGATTCTGAAGAAGTTCCTCTCGGAGCACCTGATAGCAGTCAGTTGTCCCCATGTTCGACATTCAGTAAGCCCCAATGTCTTGGAAGTCACCTTTATATTAATGGAAGCAAATTTATATGAAGGTCAGTTCAAGGATCACCCAGTTTCCAAAGTCAACGATACGTTTGAAAAAAGTGGGGACTGTCCTTTGAACAGCCAGATGCGCGGATGGTAAACATTATATCGGTATAACGGGTTCAAAATGCCCTTTACCTATACGTATAAATTCTTATATATATATATATATATATATATATATATATATATATATATATATATATATATACACATAGGGATATAGAATAGCGCAACTGCAGGATACCGATGGATGCGTTGGTTCCGGTATCGACCTGCAGGGCGTGTCTTCCTCACTGGGGAAAGCGCGCACCGTCAACCCCTCACAACCGTCTCGCGCCACCCCTTCGCACTCACCCTTGCTCTGCCACCCTCGCTTTCTCCTATTTCTGTCCCTTAGTCTCTCTCTCTCTCTCTCTCTCTCTCTCTCTCTCTCTCTCTCTCCCTCTCTTTCTCTTTCTCTGTCTCTGTCCGCGTCGTCGTGGTGGCATCGACTACGTTGGTGGATGAGAGTCCGCGCACAGTAAAACCCGCGTCCTCCCTCCCCGCCGTGAACAGAGCTATGTCCTCTTGTCGAACTCACCCTCTATTATCCCCGGTTTTTCTCTCTTTCGCGCCCACGCTCTCTCTCTCTCTCTCTCTCTCTCTCTCTCTCTCTCTCTCTCTCTCTCTCTCTCTCTCTCTCTCTCTCTCTCTGGCTCTCTTTCACTCTCCCTCGGTTTTTCTCACTGCGCCGATTCACCCTTTGTCGGAAAATTCTACCTTGACGTCTCACTGTGACAATCCTCCCCCTCGTTGCTATTATACACTACGTGCGCCGAATTTTCGAAATGTTTCGGTTTTACACGGTCACATTTTTCGGCGAAGCTTCGCCTTTTTTCTTTCTTTTCTTTCTCTTGTCACTCTTAATCGTGTGACCCGATCGAGAGTCGTGTTCGTGATCGTTCAGTCGATGATACGATCGAACTTGGAAGAAGTTCTACCTGATCTTCGGGGCGGAAGTAAACGTATTTTTCTCGGGCTTAAAATTGCCCGGGATGGAGTTAAGGCGGATGTAAAGCAATTATCGAAATGCGATTGAGAGCTAGTATCGGATTATTCGATATTGTTTCGATTTTCGGTTTTTCTGATTGGTTGTATGAAAATACGGGGATACAGTCTTTGGTATGATTGAAAAAAATCGTTTTGCTCAAAGTGGTCGGTGATCTTCATATATTTACTTATGTATTTTTGTATATGCAGAGTGTTAAGAAGGTCGATGCAAAGCCTTAAGGGGGTGACAGGTCACCTCGTTAGGAACGTGCCTAACTTAGGTTTTACCTTAGTCCAAATTCTAAGGATTTCGAGTTATCATGGTACGTACGATTTTTGGAAAATTTCCCGAAAATAGGTACTAACTCGTTTTCCTCTTATGGTAATGCTATTTTTGTGAAAATAGCATTTACATAAGAGGTAGTTTTATTTTTTGACAAATGTTCAATCGGATTTGAATCCGGTGACTGCGAGGGCCAGTCGAGAAGGCGCACTTTTCGGCTTTCAAGGAAATTCTTCACAAGACGCGAAGCATGTTTGGGATCATTGTCGCGTTCAAATATCCACCCATTCGGCATATTTTTCTGTGCAAATGGGAGCATATGGTCTTGCAAGATATTTCAGTACATTATAGCGTCCATATTGCCTTGGATTTCTATTAGGGGACCAATATCGTTATCAGAAAATGCTCCCCAAACTTTAACATTTCCGCCACCGTGTTTTCCGGTTGGAATTTGATATCGTACATCGTATCTGGTACCTGCTGGACGTCTTACGTACTTGCGACCATCACTTTCGAACAATTGAATTTTGGATTCGTCGGAAAAAAGAACTTTCCGCCAATTCAATACTGTTCAATGTTGATATTTTGTTGCAAAATTCAATCTAGCCTTCTTTTTCTTCGTGCTAATAAGTGGTTTCTTCACACTGACGCGCCCAATCAATCCCACAGCCTTCAGACGTCGGGATACCGTACACCGACTGATATCAGCAAGATTTTCACTGCGTAATTCTCGCGAAATTGTAGCTGCTGTTTTTCGCGGATCTATGACGCACTTTCTTTCAATGATTTTGTCCACGCGTTTTGAAGTTTTTCGTGGTCTACCTCTGCGACTTTTATCACACAACGAATTTGTTGATTTATATTTCGCAATAATACGATTTACTGTGCTTTTCTCAATAGATAGAGTATTAGCAATATCACAAGAACTCTTTCTTTTTTCAAATAGTATTAACGGGGTCGTCTAGTTTCTCGGCTGTTTTTTTACGGCTTTTTCAATAATTTTTTACGGGCAAAGCATCGAAATAATCAATTTCATTGTTTTTGCATAATCTTTATTAACATTTAAATAAGCTTTACAAATTTTTTGAAGTCAAAATATATAATAGCATGAACGTTATAGTGGCCGACAGGAAGACATCAAGTGAAAGAGGTGCTTGACGGTGACCAAGATTGCGGCTGTTCTGCTTATCTGAAATCAAAAAACCAAACGGCATTTTAATCTTCATATTTAAGACTAGCGATTAAACTAGAGTGAATTCGAAATTACAAAAATTGACTTTTTTATACACTTTTGAAAATTACATTCTATTTTTAACTCATTTTTTCTTAAGTTTTTCGCTCGTACAAAAAAAACTATCGAAGCAATCATGATAATCCTAGTTCAATCGCTGGCTTATAACATATTAAAGATGCTGTATAAATTTGAACAAGATCGGTGCAGTAGTTTCTGAAATATCGTGGTCACCGTTTCGAAAAATGGTGTTTCGAGAAAAACGCGTTTGAAAGTTCACGCATGTGATTTATACTTGTAAACCACTTCGAATATCGAAAAATCCTTTAGCACACATTTTCTACACATGTAGTCGATGTGATGTATGAAAAAAAATCGATTTTTTCGACCCGAGAAACTAGAGGACCCCGTTAACACAATTTCGCGGACCTCAATTTTTGTGTGTTTCACCATTACGGCAGAAATAGAACTGATTTTTTTATGGTTCTTTATGTTCCGAAGATATTTTTTTTGCGAAAATAAAGTCCTAATCTTTGACAACTGGCATCAGGAAGTGTTGAGATTTAGTGATGGAAAATTACACGACCAAGCAACGCATAGAAATTGTTATTGGCTGCATAGTTACTGCATAGCTATTGCAGACAAAGTTTCATGGACGTGTTATCTCGCGCCGCGGCGATGTGAATTGGCCGCCAAGATCGTGCTATTTGACGCCATTGGACTTCTTTCTTTGGGGTTTTGTGAAAGGAACAGCGTATGCCAATGATCCACAGACCATTCCGGAGCTCAAGCAACCAATTGGACGGACCATTAATGAAATAAGTCCCCAATTTTGCCAAACTGTTGTTGATAGTTTTGTCAAAAGAGTGAACGTTTGCAAACAGGGACGAGACGGCCATTTATCGGTTCCACACTCAACCTCCATGTGTGTACCTTATATTAAAATTGAAATATTCGTACTTTTCAAATAAATAATACGTTTTATTAATAAATTTAAATGTCAGGCCATTTTGAGACACCCTATATGTATGAAAACTAAATAATAAATATAATAAAATGAATTATTGTATTTACGTATAATAATAAATGAGTCTAAAATAATATAATAATATAATAACAATATAATAATAAATGTAATATAATAATAAATAATAATATAATAATAAATATAAATAAAATAAAATAATAATAAATGAGTCTCTCTCTCTCTTTCTCTCTCTCTCAATTCTCTCTCTATGAATAACTAAATAATAAATATAATAAAATGAATTATTGCATTTACGTATAATAATAAATGAGTCTAAAATAATATAATAATATAATAACAATATAATAAAAAATGTAATATAATAATAAATGAGTCTCTCTCTCTCTCTCTCTCTCTCTCTCTCTCTCTCTCTCTCTCTCACATTCAAATGCCCCTCTCGGCTCGGCTGGGTTAGCTTTGGGCTGGAGAAGAAGTCCCTTGCGGGGCATTCGACCCCCTCGTGAATATATATTCGCGTTTCCTACGAAACAACCGGAATATGACAAAACAATATTATACGTACTTTTGATTATGCATCCTGCATATATTTCTTTCTCACATATACGAATTAATTTGTCATTCCTTTCGGATACGTTGCCAGCGTTGCTGTGCAAACAGACGAAAAGTTAAGAATGTCGTGAGAAGCAGAGGGAACGGAGGGTCTTGAATGCGAGCGCTCGACTATTAAAGAAATTCAGTCACGCGGGGCGTCCTAATGGTTCTTGCCCATTAAGAGTCCATTTCGTTAATTACCAACTCCTCTGACTAAACGATGGTTATGACGTTGAAATTGTTTTGACGCTTCTGTACTTCCGTTGTTGTTTTTTCTTCCCTTCTTTTTCGAAGCCGCTGCCGCACTCACCCCAAAAACGCACACCCCGACGGAATTCGTCGACACATTTGTTACAGACTCGCTCGACGTTGCGATTCCGATTGAGTGCGGCTGACGGTTTCGGTGATCGAACGAACCAACCAACCATGGGTAAGCAAATGTATCACGGAATTATACATTTGTTTGAAAGCTGGAGCGAATGTTGCGCCGCGTTTCTCATTGGCAATCAAGTTTGCATATTCACAATATGTATGGAAATTTCTTCGTTTTACGGAATCGCCCAGTGACGCGAGATTTTCCCGAAGCTATTTAAAGTTATTCTCGCTTTTTTTTCTTGCATATTTTAATACCAACGATGCCTAGGAAAAACGGAAAATAACTACTTGAAACTTGAAAATTGTTTCGCTAATTTTTCCGGGAAATGGGCTTCGGCGAAAACTCAAGTTTGCCTTTGCTGTGATGTCACGTCTTACGGATAAAATTCATTCCTTTGTACGGAAGAATTTTTTTATTAGGGGGCGTACGCAAATTATGTAACGCAATGGGGGGGGGGGGGGGCAAGGTTTGCGTTACGTCACGATTTTAGAACTGCCAGAACTACCAACATTTCTGCATGTTCAAGTTTTGAATTTAAAAGTCACGCGCAATTTTACCGCGGAAAGTTGACAGTTTTTCATATGAAATGTTAGTTAAGGGCGGAAGTCCCCGTGCAAGAACTTGCACAGCAGCTTTGCCCCTTTCCCACTTTCCAAAAGCAAAGTTAAAAAGAATTTGTTCTCTTTTTCACAATTCTTGAAAGTACATATATTCAAAAATATGTTGGCAACGTTTTTAGTCACAAGTCCGAAAATTGACGGAGTTCCAGTCACTTTAGTGAGAACAGGAGGTGCGACCGGTTAGTGCCCTCAGTCCTTACAGGTGTGACATCGTTCAAAATAGATGAAGTGCAGGCCCTTATCATTTTGTAAAATATAATGAAAATAAAGAACCGTCATATCGCCCGGAACTAGATACTTTAATGTAAGTATCAATATTCTAGAAAAACCATAACTTCATATCAAGAAAAACCGAACGAAAACTTTGAACGTGTTTTTCTCGAAACCATTTTTTTCGACCTTGTCCCAGCGAATACTCAAAAACTTATAAACCGATTTTCAATATTTTTGTTAACATTTTTGTAATCGTAGACACTAAAGTTGTACGCAGGCGATTTTTCAAATTTTTATATTTACTATTTCTAAAGACTTCTTGAATACAGAAAGGGCCTTGAAAATAGAAAAAAAAAGTCCAAACCGTCGGCTTTTGAAAAAAAGGCTGCGCACAACGATAGCTACATTTGTATAGATATCGATGAACTTTTGACGTTTTATTTACAGATAACCGTTCATAAAGATATCGATGGGACAATGAGGAGAATTTTTTTTTTCGCAATCAAATCAAGGCATATATTTCGGTGAATTAAAAAAAAAATTTCATAAAAATTGGTCTATAACTACAGTCGAACTTCGAAATAACTAATCTCTACGGAAGTTCGTTATATCGAGTTTTCGTTGTATTGAGGTTTTATTATATCAATATCATGTTCCTTAAAATGTTCTTTAAAAAAATATAAATATATTAGTACTATAAATATAGGGATATTTTTCAAAGAAAGGAAGGTTTAAATGAAAGCAATTTTTACATTCAATTAACAATTAGAGCATAATGTATATTATAATTATGTCGTCGTATAAAGGTCTATCGGAAGATAATGGACAAATCTTCGTTATATCGACGATTTCGTCATATCGAGGTTCGACTGTAGATGAATATATACTTAATAAAATGATGATAAAACCCGATCATTTCATGATTAGTTATGTCTATAAAAAAAAGATCGCAATTATTGACGACAAAGTACCCGTTACGTAACGAAATAGTGGCGGGGGGGGGGGGGGAGTCCGGCCAGGCGTTACGGTCCTGGTACGTGGGGGGAGGGGGGGGGGGGGGTGGTCGAAAATTGGGGAATTTAGCGTTACGTAGATTTAACGCGAAAGTAAAAATAGAAAAGAATCATGACGATAGTACAGAACGAATAAAAGGAGAATAAGTTGCAATAGTCAATTGCCAATAAGAACCCGAAAATATTTAACAATTAACCTTTTGGTTTTTCAAATAAATTAAATCTAAAATCGCTATTCGTACAAATTGATAAAGTGTAATTTTCACTTTATTATCAAAATTAGGTCTAGTGAAAAGAAATCCATAATTGCTGCCTTCAATTTCATGCAAAAATAATGGATTTCTTTTTACTACACCTAATATTATATACATATTTTCAAATTTTTTTATATTGCATTAAAACTCCTTGTAAGTATAATTACAAATAAAATAACAATAATAATAATAATAATAATAATAATAATAATAATATAAGGATATGGCGTGGGGAAGCTGGCGTGCCCATCGCCCGGGGGAGCACAACTCCTTCGCAATAGCCACCGACGTGCCAGGCCAACCACCTGGCACGCCGAAAACTAGGTTCGAACACCACCTAGTCAGGCCCCCCACAACCGGTCCCTCTCGGATGGGGACCAAGGATCAGTTGGGAGGGGCACCCGGATAGGATCCACGGCAACGACTACGGCTCGAAATCGGCGCCTAGAGTGGACGGAGGAACTCAAGGAGGACCTCATCCGCTGCTGGAGGGATAGCCTGCCGTCGCGAAGGGGCTACATGGCGAGGTTGCAAGCCCTGTGGAGCCAAGTGCACCCAGAGCTTGCATACCTCTCGCAACAACATCTGCGAGACCAGGCCGCCCGTTTACGACGACAAGGCTACGATCTCTTATTACTACCACCAGAGCTGTCCGGCAGGCGCTCTTCCGCGCGTTCAGTGCGGAGCTCTGCCGGACGGCCTCAAGATCGGTCCCCCCGGCAGTCGGATCCCCCCCGTTGGCGCGTCGATTTGACAGAGGACTGGGAAACAAGGAGGGAGAGAATCACTGGGAAATTTTCTCTTCAGCCTGGTTGCCTAGAAGCGGCAAATGAGTCCCTTGCGGCAGCAATCCCTGAGACTGCTGATCTCCTCAGCTTGAACTGGGCTGTGTATCACGCGGCTGTTGAGGCGAAACCTCGGACACGCAATGATAAGGCGGCGTTCGTGGTTAAGACTCGGCGACGCGTTGCACAGCTCCAGAATAAGATCAATGAAGCGCGGAAGCAGGCATCCCGTGTTCAGTGTGTGTTAGACTTCATTACGGCGGGGAGGGCGTTTACCCCTAAAATCCGAAAAATCAGCTCGGAACTGAAATGCCGTCACCACACATTGAACAAAGCTATCCTTCTTATTGTGAAGGAACGCTACGTGGAGAAGGTGCGGAACCTGGGGGTTGCGAAGCAATCCCTAGAGAGGCGGCTGGGTCGGGCGTTAGACAACGCCCTCTTTCGTTCTGACCCAGGCCGCTGGTTCCAACCACCTACGCCTGCCCCCGACACAGCGCCAACAGCTGTTCAGGTGGAGCGGTTTTGGGGAGAACTGTATAGCAGGGAGGGTCATTTTGATGAAAGCACTCCAGCTCTGGGGCGGTTCGACGCGTTTTGCCGGCAACAGCCGAGTCAGCGTGGCGACTGTCTTCCAGTCACGCGGGGAGAGGTGGAGAAGGCGGTGAGTAGCATGAGGAACCACGCCGCTCCCGGACCAGATGGGATTAACATCTTCTGGTGGAAGAAATTCACGTGCACCCATATCCATCTGGCCCGCATCTTCTCGTCGTTCATCGATGGGACGGTGCCCATCCCTGCGTGGCTGACAGAGGGAAGGACGGTGCTACTCCCCAAAAAAGGGGATTTGTCGCATCCGGAGAACTACCGCCCGATAACGTGTCTGAATGCGCTCTGTAAGATCTTCACAAAGATTCTTTATGAGCGTGTTCTGCACGAGGTCGAGCCTGCATGGCGGGAGATATACGAACAAAGGGGATCCAAGAGAGGACTGGGAGGTTGTAAGGAGAACCTGCTGGCGGACCGCTGCATTACGCAAGACGCGGTCCAGCACAAGCGTAACCTCTCAGTCGCTTGGATAGACTACCGTAAGGCGTTCGACACTGTCAGTCACAAACTGATTATACACCTACTCGAGCGCCTTTCGGTGAGTCCTTACATAGTGAGATGCATTAAGCAGCTCATGCCGCTCTGGAAGACACGCTTCACAGTTAAGACTAGTGAAGGCAACGTGTCGACCGGAGTGGCGGGGTATAGGAGGGGGATTATCCAGGGAGATTCTCTCAGCCCCCTCCTGTTTTGCATCTCGCTATTACCCTTATCAATCGCCTTGCGGGCTGCACGCGGGTACGAAGCGGGGCCCCCCGGGGAGCGTGGGCGAGGGATCACCCATTTATTTTATATGGATGACCTCAAGCTATATGCTCCCGGGGAGGCGGGGCTTAAGCTCCTCTTGAACATCGTAGCGACGTACACGCGGGCGGCGGGAATGGATTTCGGATTGGACAAATGCGCTATTCTTCATCTCAGGAGAGGGAGAGCAGAGGGTGTCGCGGCTGATGTCCGGCTGGTGGACGGGAGCGTCTTCAAACACCTGGACGCCGGGGGGTCTTATCGGTACCTTGGCATCGATCAGCGCTCTCTTCAAGACGCTGAGGGTGTCAAGGGGGCCCTCCGCAGCGAGTACAGGCGGCGTCTCAGACGGATCTGGAAATCAGATCTGTCTGGGAAAAATAAGATCACTGCCACCAATATGCTCGCTGTCCCGGTCCTGCTCTACTCCTTTGGCGTCGTCAAATGGCGCAGAGACGAGCTTAAACAGCTGGACATCGGCACACGCAAAATAATGAACATCCAACGGAGTCTGCACCCTCGATCTTCCACCCCGCGCCTTTATATGCTGCGTCAGAGCGGCGGGCGTGGGCTCTTGGGATTGGAGTGTCTTCATGACCGCATGGTCCTCGGAATAGCAAGCGATGTGATAACAAGCTCGGACCCGCTCCTGGAGATTGTGCACCAGCATGAGCTTCATGGGGCGGGTGCTTTTCTTTATAAGGCGGCAGATCGTGCGGCAGAGACCCTCGGCTTGGAGTTCCGCCGGCGCCGGCGTGGCGCCTTGCCAATAGACTCCGTCGCTCGGTTGCCCAAGTCCCGACGTCGGCGGGCAATCAGGGCTGCCGAGCAGACTGTCCTGACTCGGCAGCACGTGGACAGACCCATGCACGGTGTGTTTTTTCACCACATCGAGGAACAGGGGCTGTCCACCCAGCTGACCTTTTCCTTCTTGAGGTCAGCTGGACTGATGTCCGAGACCGAAGGGTTTATCTGCGCCTGCCAAGACGGAGTCATCAACACCCTGGTCTATCGCAGCCGCGTTTTGGGTCAGCCTCTGCCGACCACTTTGTGTCGTGCATGCAAACAATCGCCGGAGACACTAATGCATCTACTGTCGGCTTGCCCAGTATATGCAGTCTCCGGCTATATCCATCGCCATAACGCGGCCCTAAGAGTGTTGTACTACCATCTACGGCACTCTTATGGGATAGACCGGGAGCTCGTGCCGCCTTATTTACCAGGAGATATTGAGTCCGTTGTCGTGGGCGAGAGGTGCAAGATTTATTGGAACTTCTCATTCGCGACCATCGGGCCGCTACAAGCGACTAAGCCTGATGTTGTCCTCTTCGATTTCGACGACAAGACGATATACGTCATTGAGTTCTCGGCCCCGGCCGAAGTGAACGTGTCGCGAAAGGAAGAGGAGAAACGGCTCAAGTATCAGCCTCTCCTGGCCGAGCTACGTCGTTTGCACCGAGGATTCAGGGTAACTCTCGTTGTCCTCATCATCGGCGCGCTAGGGGGGATGAAGGAGTCTTTTGTATCGGGCCTCGCTGGCATACCGGTTTGCAAACCCGGTGTCCGGTTGCTAGCAGGTCGGATGCAGAAGGCGGTCATACTTGGGTCCCTCCGTTTACTCCGGCAACACGATTGTGGACTGCGGTAGCCGCTAACCCTCTGGCTTGAGGGAGCGGCTATCGCAGAGCGATTAATTGGACTTTTCGCGCGTTTTTTTGACTGGGCGGCAGTCGAGGTGGTGTCGGAACCCTCGAGTGTCGCCCAGCGTTATTGTTCCGGTCTAGATTAAGACCGAGCCTAACCCCCGGGGGTAGGTGAATGTTTCCCAGTGCAAACTGAGGAAGTGTGTTGCCCGGAGCAATAAAGTCTAATAATAATAATCGCCCCCATTAAAAATGAGTGACGCATATAATATAAGGAGTACAACTTTGCAGTGACCGTTTTTTTCAAAAGTTTAAGGCTTTATTATAAAAAAGTGGCTACATATTTTTTAATCAAAGTACTGCCCGTCGCTAGCTACGACCTCGGCCCATCTTTCAGGTAGCATTCGAATCCCGCGTCGATAAAAGTCTTGGTCCTTGGAGGCAATCTAGGAATCGACCCAATTTTTGACTTCTTCGTAAGTACCGAAGTGCTGGTCAGCCAAATCGTGTGCCATTGACCGGAAAAAGTGATAGTCGGAAGGGGCAATGTCTGGAGAGTACGGCGGGTGGGATAAAACCTCCCATTTCAGCGTTTCCAAGTACTTTTTTCACGACATTTGCAACATGGGGTCGGGCATTGTCATGCTGCAGTATCACCTTGTCATGTCTTTCGTTGAATTGTGGCCGTTTCTCTTTGAGTGCCTTACTCAAGCGCATCAACTGACGTCGGTAGAGTTCCCCTGTGATGGTTTCGGATGGTTTGAGCAGCTCATAGTACACAACGCCCAGCTGTCAGCCCGTCTTCAAAAACTTTCTGCCTTCCGCCACCATGCTTGTTCTCGACCTCAAAATCTCCACTTTTGAAGCGTTGAAACCACCGCCGACACGTTTTTTCACTAATAGAATCCTCCCCGTAAGCATCTACAAGCAAACGGTGGGCCTCAGCCGCAGATTTCTTGATGTTGAAGAAGTAAATCATAACCTCCCGCAATTGCTGAGAATTCGGTTCGTAGGTTGCCATGTTTGAGTGCCTATAACATTATAATGCATACACGTATCCGTTAGCTTTTTAAAATTGTTTACATTGGCAGAGCCTCTAGTTTAAAATGCCACTTTTTTTATTGAGCTAGGGCCACTACTTCGGCCGCAGTGGCTCTCTAAGTAAAACGGTCACTGCAAAGTTGTACTCCTAATAATAATAATTTGTTTTAATAGTTTGTGGAAAGTCTACTGCATTTTTCAATATTTTTACCTGTCAAGAAATATTCCGTTTTAGATTTGTTCCGAAATATTTATCAAAAGTTAAAAAAATTGGAAAATTGCAAATTATTCATACCTGCTCTTCGAGCTCGCCGGATGAACCTGAAAATAATAAATACGTACGATCATTGTCGTCGGTACCGTTCGATGCACAAACGAAAATATACCCCGCGTTATTTCCGTGAAAATCGATAGCATTGAAGGATAATCAGACAAAGACAAGGAATTACAGCGAGTTAATTCTGCTGAAAGCGCAATATAGTCGCAGATGATCGAATGAGACTGGGTCATCCGGACTAGCTCGTCTAGCGAAGCTATCAATAGAAACAGGCAGTCGGGAATTTACGTCGCTGTTGAATCTTTCAGAAAGCGAAAAGACTTGTGACAATGACGTTTCGAATTGACATCGCGTGCGCGACATGTCTACTCGCATTTTCAAGATGGCGAGGACCGGTGTTTTTTCATATCGGCTGGTAGGCCAATATAGAATGATAGGAACGCATTATTTACATAGTTTCTGTAAATGAGGAAAGTCGATGTGAATGACTTATTGATGAATTTTTCTAATAATAGTAATCCACTTCAAGCATATCGAAACCGTTTGCTGTAACCGCAAAATTTTCGAGGCCGCTTCGCACGTCTGCAGCCTTTTCCTATCCTGGCATAGCACCTCTGAGCTCACTTCGTTGGCCGTTCAAATTAACACTTTGGCAATCCTAAGAATAAAATAATGAATATTTCGGGATAATCTGTAAAATGTGAACATTCAGGTTAAAGTTTTGCCGAATACACGATGGGGTTGTAGTGGTTTTTATAATTTTTGGGTACTCATTTATGTAATTTTACAAGATTCATTTTTTCAGATGCATAGGTACGACTAACGCCATTCGTTAAATTGTTCAGTAAGTACTGTTGTGTTCCTAATAAAACCTCCACAGTCAAATCACGAGACTACTTAACTAGACTTTACTTGTCCAAATTTAGTCTATGAAATTAGCATACTCTATTGACTGACTGGTTTGTCACTCACAACGTTTATGACATTTCGATTGACTGGGCCCTGGGCCTGAATTCTGTAGGATAGATAGGTGTCATCTACATACAAATCGGCGACCTTTCAAAGCAAGGTTTCGCTCAGTTGTCATGGTGAATTAGGGCCCAGATGTAGAGAAACGTGCTAGGTTTGAGTTTTTTTTTCGGATTTGTGAAAAACGTACTTGGCAGATGGGCATAACATTTTCATGGAACCATATCGCTGTGTTCCTATACAACAAAGAAATAACCATTCAAATCAGGCCAGCCAACACGGTGGAATCGGTGTATATACATATAAAAAAAAAATAATAAAAATGCATAGCCGACGAACAGTTTGAAGCCGGATCAAAATGGTTTTATTCGAAGCACTTGAAAGTAAAATAACCTACACGTACTTTAAATACAATTATGTATTAATTTTGAACTAATTTTGACATGTCAATACGTCTTACGTGCCATCGATTGCGACCAATTTGAATCTAGCAGTCCAATGGAGTTCCCGACACCTTCGAACGCACGGCCCAAAGTAAATTCACCTACACGGAGAGAATTAAAAAGTAATTTTTGTCGTGAATTTCACGGTAAAAATTACTGTGATATATTTCAATGTGGTGACAAGTGAGAAAAACAATAATTCGTATGCGACAAGTTTTTTTAAACTCACGTTACAGAAAATTTCAAATACGTAGCTAAACTTTGACTATACAAGAAGGGTAAAAATTGGAGACAGTAAAATTTAGCATGTATATGCTAATTCGATGTATATTCGAAAATTTACCTACTGTCGGTAAAAAATTACCAACCGCACCGTACGGTATTTTTACGGTACTGCATAGTAAAATTTACCTGCGTCAACCTCAGAAGAAAAATTCCCTATAAGGCTGGTAACATTTAAATTCTTCGATTGAAAAAATCCTTAGTAAAGTGTATTTTTTCTTCAAAAACTGGTGCGACAATAATCGTAATAATAACCGAAATAATAATAACCATAATAGTAACAGAAAATATTATTTATTATTGAAAAATTGGTACAAATTAATGCTGTTTGTTTTTTGTTGGGAACATTTTTTTTCTTTCATATAAATTGGTATACTCAACAAACGGATAAGGAGAGAAATTTAATTATTGGAATTTAATTTTCATTTAATACTACCATTTTTTTACAATACATTTCTCACCATCGTAGGTTCGAGTGATGTGACTAATTTGCGCACATATTATTTGGTCAGCATTTAAAATTGTAAAATCGTATAAACTCTTAAAAATTGCATAAGCTCGCAAACTTATTATTTAAAAAGACGTCGTTTAATTTTTCAACAATGCAAAAAAATCTTGGCTTATGAATAATAATAACGCTCACATTATAAAAAACTGCGCTATCTTCTGCTGCTATTATTATAACGCTATTTTCTTTAATTGCGCTATCATTTATATCTATTTTGTTGATATTATCAACTTCCCTTGATTTTTTTATGTCAGGAGGTAATAACTCCTCGAAAAAGGGTAAACCTGGCAAATCGATTGTCATTAACTTACGGATCAAGCTAGGAATGCATGACCATGGGGCTGAAATACATTTGCTTAGAAATTTTTTTGGGAACTCGGATACGCCATATAAGGAATAAATAGACCACTGAAACAAGATCGCGCACCCCTACTTGGCCCCACCGCCATACCATTCTGAAGTGAACGGTATGAAGGGGGATTTTTACCATGCAGTGTCTCAAAATTCGCACGATCATTTTTACCGAGAGTACAATGCATTTTCCTATAACACTCATCAAATTTTATAACAAATCTTAAAATAACTGTTGTAAACACGACACTTTTTATAGACATTTTTGAAAGGCGTAAAATAATAAAATGCACAGTAAAATTTCGCTGATATTATATATTTTTTAAATTTAAGTTTTGCGTATTTTGTTACACATAAAAGATTACTAGAAAATATGGTAAAATTTTCTATCTGAAGATGAAATTTTATTTTATTTTCGTGAAAATCTGTGTTTTACTCAGTAATAATAAGCGAAGTTTCAGAGTTGTCATCTGGTTACCGTTTCTGCACGGTAATTTTTAACATTTAATTCTCTCCGTGTAGTCATAGTTTTTACCTACTTTGCTGTAGTAGTTTTGTACTAATTTTGAAATGTGAATGCGTCATCTCTTATTGATTACGTACTTGGCAGATTTGCATAACATTTGCATGGGACCGAATCGCTGTGTTTTCCTATACAGCAAAGAAAGAACCATTCGAATCGGACGAGCCAATACGACGTAATCGGTGTACATTAGGGTAACACAAATTTGAGCTCTATTTTTTATCCTTTTTGTCACCTTCGAAATTCCCAGCTTCAAAATTTCCAATTTTTGTATACTTTTTCCACTCATAAATTCGACGCTTTGTAAACTTTTCAAAACAATCCTTTTTTCTTTAGAAATAGTTTTCCGCGCATCGTAACGCGTCCCACAGTTGGTCTCGTTAGTCAAACTGCGGACCAGCCGTAGCTGTACTCTGTGACGACCGACGCCATAATGTAATAATAAATACATAATAACACATATAGTCTAATTGGTGTTTGTTATAAATCATTATAATAAATTATTCAGAAAATGTAACACTTCGCTGTTTGTTTTGCTTTTATGCTACAAGGAATTCTAGTGCATTCGAGATGTATTTTTTGGCGGACATTCTGAATTTCGAAAACCTTGAGCGACCACTAAATATTCATTGACTGGATAGAGCTTTCGCGGAGTTAATTTAAAAATTATAAAGCGTAAAATTCTCGGGTGAGAAGTGGTCGAAAAAAAATCGATTTTTTGATGTAAATTAAAAATTTTTGGGAGGCTTGAGCGACCTCTAAATATTTTTTGACCGCTCGCAGCTTTCGTGACAATTTTTTTTTTCATTAAAGAAGATAATGAGATGCTGAGAAGAAGGGGGAAAAAGCTCAAATTTGTGCCACCTTAGGGTACATACATATAAAAAAAATAATAAAAATACGTAGCCGACGAACAATTCCAAGCCGGGTTAAAATGTTTTTATTTAAAACGCTCGAAAGTAAAGTTGCCTACTCGTAAGTTCAACACGATACTGTATTAATTTTTAAATGTCAATATTGAAATTATGTAATTTTCATATATTTCTCACTGGACTACATGAACCAGGGGGGGGCCATCCTGCCCCACCGTGGCTACACCCATGGCCCCTTCGTCTACTCCGCCCTCCGTATATCGCCGCAGAAAGGACACTTTGGGCTCGCACACTCGTATATACACAGTACTTACATCATCAAACATCCCTAATTATCCCTGGTAGATTAAAGGCTACATCGCAGTCAAAGAGCATTGCAAATTATGCACCGATCCTCGACTCGTTCTTCCTCTCTTGTCACCTTCCATTAACTTCCCAGCGACGACTCACACGCCTGTGTGTCACAAAGTTTGTCACGAGAATTGTTTGTCGGCGCGCTCGGTGCATTGAAATTTCATGGAAAATTCAAAACTCATCTGCAAGTGAATCTCCGTGCGGCAATGAGACTGGGATTGATCCAAATATTTAAACAGGTTGGCCGGATTCGTTTGGGGAGCTTTACAAATTAACGCACACGACTTGACACATCTGGCGGGGCTGCAGACGCTGGTTTATCCACTGGGAAAATATTGTCGGTGTACTTGAATCTTATACGGATCCGCATAAACTTGGGGCCCAAAAACAGGTCTATTTTTTATATTTTTTCTGTTGAGTGGATTGGGATGACGGGGTTGGAATTTAACACAAGATTGATGCATAGTCTTGCCAAGTCTGAGTTTTTTTTTAATTAGAAAATATTGACGAAAAATGAAGTTATTATTATTTAAACAAAGTGCCGCCGTTGCTGTATGGCCAATGGGTGTCAGTGCCTCTGGCATATAGGAGAATCCTAAGTGGAAAATAAAAATGTATTTTGAATATAATAATGATTTCGTACGATCGTATACTTTTTTGGAATTTTTTAAACTACGAAAATAGTAAGCTATAGAAAAAAGTCTGATTTTCGACAAAAAAACTTAACTATTTGTTATTAACGAATGGATGAATATATCGAAAAATTATGCGGTCATATGATAGAAGATGTTATAAACTGTGCTCTGTCCGAATTTGAAGATGGTCGGAGAAATAGGTTTTGCGATACGACTTACGCCGTTTTATAAAACAGTTTCCAGGAAAACGCAAAATAAAAAAGAGTAAATCGCAGCGGGGCGGTTCGCCGTAACAAAAGTCGACAAAACTTGGTCAATTTTTGGAATTTTTCAGAAATCTTTGAGCCAAATTATAGTTGAGACCCTACGATATAAAACTGTAAAGTGAAAATATCGTGTCTTTTATTTCAAACTTTTGTAGACCGCCTAAGGCCTAAGGCCACAGTAACGAGTATAAAATCATGTGCGATTTTAACAATTTTTTTTCGTATGAAAAAGTGAGTCACTCATAAAATTAATTACACATCTATTTAATATGAATATCAAGGTGTTAGAAAAAATATATTTTTTTTCGATGTACTAAATGGCCGACTACTAATATTTTCTTTTGTTATCTTTTTTTAGGCGCTCCGCGGCGGGACATTTAGCATCCACAATTTTCGACCTAGAACAAAAAACAAAAATTCTCGTCAATCTACATTAAAATAGCTAGAGAAGTACGTACGGAATTAAAAAATATTGTTTTATTCAAAAGTTGTCGGTATTTGAAATTAAGAAATGAATTTTCAGTGAAAATTTTCGTTATAACTACTCATAAACTGCTCATAAAATGAAAAGTTTTCGGTTGATCAGAAATTCCCTACGTACTTCTTTGCGAAATGCAATAAGGAACATAACTTTTTAATTTGAAGTCAATCGGGTGAAAATTGTTGAAGTTATTTGTCACGCCAATTGGAAAAAAGCTGTTTGGAGAAGTTTCGAGCAGTCGGCCATTTTGTACATCGAAAAAAAATATATATTTTCTACCAGCTTGATATTCATACTAAATAGATGTGTAATTAATTTTATGAGTGAATCACTTTTTCATACAAAAAAAAATTGTTAAATTCGCACATGATTTTATACCCGTTACTGTGGCCTAAGGCCTTAACGTCGAAAGGACATTGAAGACTGTCTTTCGAGAGTTGAACGAGTTTCGTTATTAATCATTACAATACAATATATTTAAAGCAGAAGGGTTAGCGCGAATAATATAAAAGCATTATTTATTATCTAATTAGATGTATAGTTCTATCACGAAAAATCCATAAATGTAATGTAAATACTTCGTATTCTCTTTATTGCTAAATTTTTTATAAACTTCGATGTTTTTATTGCAAAGTAATTATTTATTCTGCAAAAATGGTTAAAGATATTTTATTCAATGCAATTTCCATGGTTTGCTATAGCTTTTTCCCAATTTTTTGGTAACATGTGGATGCCATTGCGAAACAAGTGCTCAGATTTGGTGCGATCCATTCAGCCAGCCATTTTTTAAATCTTTTTGAAGTTGGTGACGTGCTGCTAAGCAAGTGCGTGTGCCATCGATCGAAACAAGTGATAATTTTATGGAGCCTAGTCTGGTGAATACGTCTGGTGAAATTCCGAACTTTGAATTATCAGAACGCTCGAAACTCCGAAAGAATACTACCCCGAAACATCAAAACTCCGAAAGAATTTTACCCGAAAGACCAAAACTCCAAAAATCTGAAAGGGGCCGGGTTGAAATTCCGAACTTTAAATGATCAGAACGCTCGAAACTCCGAAGTAATACTACCCCGAAAAATCAAAACTCCGAAAGAATTTGACACGAAAGACCAAAACTCCGAAAATCTGAACACCGTCAAAATAATTCGGCTATGGAAGTTTTAAACGTTTCAAAATTTTTAATAAATCGACGAATTATTTCAAGAATTTTGTTTTATTAAGACGTGATTTTACGTCAATTTTGAAATTTTTCTAGACAATGTTATACCTTCTACATCATTTACAGTTAACTATGTACACTTTCGCTCGCATGATCTTGACGAACCTTGTAATTTCGGATCATTAAATTAGGAATTTTAAACCGTCGGCGCATTCAAAGTTCGGAATTTCAACTCGGCCTCCTTGTCAAGATCATGCCAGCGAAAGTGCACAAAGTTGACTATAAATGATGTAGAACGTGTAACATTGTCTGGACAAATTTTAATATTGACACAAAATCACTTCGTGATAAAAAAGAATCATCAAACAATTTGTCAATTTATTGAACATTTTGCAACTTTTATAACTTCCATAGCTGAATTACTTTGACGGTGTTCAGATTTTCGGAGTTATGGTCTTTCGTGTAAAATTCTTTCGTAGTTTTCAGAGGTCTGATAATTCAAAGTTCGACATTTCAACCCGGCCCCATCTCGAATTTCGGAATATTAAAATTCGGAATTTTAAACCGTCGGAGCATTCAAGTTGCCAAATTTCAACCCAGCCAACACTTTCCATCCAAGTGCTTTCAACGTATCTTGAACTGCTTTTGCAGCATGGCATGCAACAAGAATTTGGACCCTACCATGTCTGAACTTTACCACGTCTGCTGGCCAGAATTTGGCACGTAATTTTATACATTCAGAGCGAAACAAATATTTTTTTCACCCCCATTGGAATTGACACATATTAAATTTTAAAGTTGGCTGTCAGTGCTTCACAGCATGACAGCTGTTAATGAAATCGAGTTTACAGTTTATGAGTACCTTTCTAATAGAAAATCGTTCATTCTGGCTGACCGAATATATATGGTGAAATAGTGCCTTTAACGTATGAATATTAACTTGATTTTACGTTAACAAGCAGCATGGTTCACTGCGATATGCAATTTTGAATCGAATGAATCTGCATGGAGAACGGTGTACTTCGACTTGGCCCGCTGACCAAATTTCGTCATTTTATATGCGAAGGTTCTGGTTAAACGATGGACGAGATAGTCGAGCCAGCCTTCAGATTGTTACGCACTGTCATATAAAAATTTCAATGTGCATGCGCTACATAAAATGAAGTGCTCGCTCGGTTGGGTATAGATATTCTTGAAGGAACTGCACAGTTATATTGCAGTGATTTCGGAAATTTATGTATAGTCTCCTAACCGAAATACATCAAGCGGATAGCGACCAGTTCGCGAATATGGACTATTCTGTACTGACATTAAAACAAAATAGAGGAGGTCGAGATATAAGTCTTCGTATATACAGTTTATATGTGTGCGTGTGCGTGCGTGCGTGCGTGCGTGCGTGTGTGTGTGTGTGTGTGTGTGTGTGTGTGTGTGTGTGTGTGTGTGTGTGTGTGTGTGTGTGTGTGCGTGCGTGTGCGTGCGTGCGTGTGTGTGTGTGTGTGTGTGTGTGTGTGTGTGTGTGTGTGTGTGTGTGTGTTTGTTGCCAGAAATTTGCCGAGCTCGCATTCGAAATTCTTGATTACTGTGGAGTTCTGCCATTGCAGAGAGACTCGGTGAATTTAATCTTTCATTGCATACATCGCGAACAACTAGTTTCAAGTAAAGCAGAATCTGTTATTTGTAGATAAAATTCCGGATAAATGTCAGCTCAATAGACGTATAAAAAACAATGATATTAATGTAAATAATGATTCGAAGTGATAAGAGAATATGTCTTAATTCAACGTAATTAAAATAATGTCAAACAAGTATTCATGAAAAAAATAATACTAACTAACAAAAAAGATATTAAGGCGAGACTCGACACTTTTGCTTTTTCTCACAGTATACGTGTTCAAGAATATGTGAAAAAAAAGGTTGAAGTTAAAATATTGAAAATTGCCCAAGCTATGGACAATTTAGTAAGAGTAAGTAGCGCAACGATTTACGTATACTAAAACGTTCAATCGCGGTTTTCTTGAAACGACTTTTCTCGACCGGGCCGAAATCGTAACTCTAGCTATAATTGTTTAATTTTCAATTTAACAAAATCAAAATTTCCATAATTGTAGTAGGTATCATTGTACGTGGGCTTGTTTTTAATTCAATATTTTTTAAGCCCCCAGAATACAAGTCAAAATTTCGCAAAAATTACACTTTTTTTAACACTCGCCATTATGTTCACTAAACTTTACTATCAATTGCTAAACTTTTTTATTTTCATTTTTCAATCGTTGTCGAGTTATCGATCGGACCGTTGAACCACATTTTTATACATATTCAATTTTTAATGTTTTTGAATAAAAATTTACACGAAATAGACTCAATGTATGCGCAATGACATACCTTTTTTTCAAATCCCAAATAAAAAATCTCGTAGGCAAAAAAAGGTATGGAAAAAGCACTTTTTTCCGGCCTCTCACAGTGGTGTCCTCCCTTAGATAAATAATGTGTTACGATACACCGATCGTCCTGTATCATAATTAGCAGTATCGACTTGTCAAAACAACAGAATGTTTATTATTCATTTTCCTGCATTGAAGATTCTTAATACCGCCATCCTGATTCCGCGATGATTCCTCTTACATTTATAGGTACGTATTTTCTCTTAGTGCGGTACTTCCGGTGATTAATTAATCCATTTGTGCTTGGGCTTGTTTGGATACGGAAATGCACAGTAAGTGCGGAGCGAAAATCCATTCGGATGCAGGACTCGTTTCAACAGTATACTGTGTATTCGGTTCAGTGAAGGCATTAGCAACTGCAACGGCGAATAGTACCAAATCTTTGGCTGCTGGCACATAGGTCAAATGCATACATATGCAATTTATATATATATATATATAAACACATACATTGCATATGGTTGATATACGGGAAGGAGCACCTGTTGTCGATTCGAGACTTCCGATATATACATGGCCACAAAATGGTATAGTATATGTATACATTTAAAATTATACATTTAAAATTTAATATTTTAATTTAATATTATTTATATTTAAATTTAATAATTTCAAATTTAATTAAAATATATACGTTTAAAATGTATTTTGAATCCGTTACATAATACAATTTTTTTTTCACCGAGTCGTTGATTTCAGTCCTGGAAATATTAAACAAAAAAATATGTTTATATTTATGTACAAGTAATTTCAAAGACATTTGAAATTACTTACCGCTGGCATAATGTTGAGTTTGGGGACAACGGATTATCGTGGGAATGGTCCTTGAAATCAAATGTCTTCAAAGTTACTTTTTCCCATATATATGTATATATATTTGTACTTCGAGGACCTTCCTTAAGGCCTTACATACGCGAAAAATTTCAAAATTTTTCATTTTTTTATAATGTTTTAGACCATTCGCGTGATGAACGGTTAAGAATATTTTAAGCTTTACAGAATTGAAAAATTCCGAAAATAAGGAAAGATTGCATTTATAATAAATACCGCGCGGCGCACCCGACCGCCAACTTCAAAGCAGTTTTTCCACGATTCACTTTTTTGAACCTTGTGAAAGTTCTAACTCTCGAACGAAGGTTCAGATCGCTTGGAAATTTTTACAACATATTCTTAGTATCATCACCTATCGTGTGATCGACAGAAACAAAGATTTCAATGACACAAACAAACATAAAAAATAAAATACCGACAGAAAATTGAGTAAAATAATTTTGAGTTTCGAATTTTTGTTATAATAATTTTTTTTTTAAGTAATATTGTTGGTTCACTGTGAAGATACATTCATTATGGAATTATAAATATGTTCATTTTTTTTCAGACACCCACATCGATGCCGAGAACTTTCACCATCAACTCGCGCTCAAAAAAAAAATACATTGCTTTATTGTTTTATATCTCCGCCGTTTGTTAATATTTCTGATTTTTTTTACATACACTTAACTATGAGCATAAATGATCTGTAAAAAAATTTGCTCAATATATGCGTCATTTTTTTTAACCGCGTCTAGAAATGTACCTTCGAAAATCAGCGAAATCGCGTATATAAGGTCTTAATAGATGCACACACACACGCAAATATATATATATAGAAAACTCCAAACTCCCAGGTGGATAAGCTTGTGAACAACTTGGTTGAATTCGCGTAATATACGCTTGGGAGAATTTCGATATTCGAGGAGATGCTGTTGCTGTGCTGCGAGTGCTGCATGTGAACAGCTCTGGAATTAGCGTAAGTGGGACTGTACAGGATTATACAGCGGAACTGATGTTCAAGACACAGCACGTATATACGACGTAGTTTTCACATTACCGTCATTCCTTCCGCATGCCCTAGTGCTTGCGAATTATTTTCCAAATTTCCGGCTGAATGAACCGTGGATACACGTTCTTTTCAACATGTGAAGATTGCGGATGCGTCGGTCTGCAGCGCGCAGTGAGGGTCCGTTCGAACGGGAATTACCTTTCTCCAAATATTAGGGTGATCAAAGATACTATTCGGGTAATTTTAAAAAATCGTCTATTATTTTTAAAAATTTCTCTTCAATAGTTGTAGGAAGGTAAAATAAGATGGATGTTACAATATGAGCCCTTAAGGCCTTATATACGCGATTATGCCGATTTTCGAAGGTACTTTTCTAGACGCGGTTAAAAAAATGACGCACATATTGACAACATTTTTTTTACGAATCATTTGTGCACATCGTTAATATGTAAAAAAAATAGAATTGTTAACAGATGGCGGAGATATAACATAATAAAGCAATGTATTTTTGTTGCGCGCGCATTGACGGTGAAAGTTCTCAGCATCGATGTGGGTGTCTGAAAAAAATGAACATAGTTGTAATTGCATAATGAATGTAACTTCAGTGTGAACCAATAATATTATTGAAAAAAAAATATTGTGATAAAAATTCGAAACTTACAATTGTTTTACTCAATTTTCTGTCGGTATTTTACTTTTTATATTTTTGGTGCCATTGAAATTTTTGTTTCTGTGCTTCACACGATAGGTGATGATACTGAGAATATGTTGCAAAAATTTCAAGCGATCTGAACCTTCGTTCAAGAGAGAACTTTGACAAGGTTTAAAAAAGTGAATCGTGGAAAAATGGCTTTGAAGTTGGCGATCGGGCGCGCCGTGCGGTATCTATTATAAATGCAATCTTACCTTACTTTTGGAATTTTTCATTTCTGTAAAGCTTAAAATATTCCTAACCGTTCAGGCTAATGGAATCAAAGATAAATGAAAAATGAAATTTTTTCGTAATTTTTCGCGTAGATAAGGCCTCAATATTAACATTTAGAGGTTCCTCATCGCGAATTTCTATTTCTCATGCTACTTTTGAATTTTATTACTCGCCAACGGGTGAACGTATAGTAATGCCCAGACACATTTTTGTAGGGAATTAAACGCTTTGTAAAAAAGGTCTCTGATTTATTTACGATAAGTCTACTTTTTCAAAAGTTATTCAAGGTCTAAGTTGAATTTACAGTGTATATAAAGATCTTTTCACTTTTCCGGCGAAACTGTCAGCTTTATCACAAAATGTCATAGCACGTTTTTTGTAGATCATTTCATTTTCTATGAAAATGAGTCACTAAGGGATCATCACAGTGTAACGGGTAGAATTTTTCTTCCGATGGTTAAGAGGCTGTACCAGTGTGACACTTTAAAAAAACCGATTTTTTTGCCTTTTTCGACAGTTTATACTTTCAAGAATATCGATTTTAAAAATCGATATTCTTGAATCGACTTTCAAAAATCGATAGTTAAATCTTTAAACGCGTTTGTCTCGATATGAGATTTTTCGAATTGGCTGACATTGTAACTCAAAGAGCAATTATCCGATTGACTTGAAATTTGAACTGAGTACTCTTGAATATATTTATTCTACAATGACGTACGATATTTTTGATTGGATGAAAATTGACGATTTGGCATTGAAAAAACGACTATTTTATAGGCAAGAAAACAGACTTTTTTTTATAACTGCGCCATTTTGTTAGATTTTGATATTTTTCGAAAACCCTACGTCATTGTACAGGAAATACCTTCCAGTTTAAAGACATTTTTTCCTTTTTCGGTTTCAGCTACTCAATCGGCCGGAATCATGTCAGCAGTGGAGGAACTTTTTTTGGCGCCTCCGAATGCAGCGCATAAGTCGCTCGGATTTCAATATTTTTCTATGAAAAAAATTATGTAAAATAGGTCAAATATATTCTTAATTGTCCGAAACATTTAATTGAGTACTTTTCTTAAAAAAAAAATCCCGAAAATCACCCAAATTTTCAGCGCGCACACTGGTAAAGCCCCTTAAATTACGCTAATCGTTCTGATTTTTTAATGTTAAATCAAGGCACTCATGAAGAACAGAAAATAAGGTTTTAACCGTTCATTTCGATTTTTTTTTTCATTTTTTTTAACGGTTGAAAATGTCTTCGAAAAAGGAGTCCTCACGGTCTAGACGGTTGTGGCCGTAAATATTATCTGAAACAAAATTTGTAAAAAGATTATTAATCAGTATGAAAGCCGCTATCTTGCTATGGAGGTTTTTTTAAAATCAAAATTGACAAAATGGCGGCGGTTTGAAAAATATACGTATAGAATTTAGCCTATTTTTCGACAGTTTTTCGTTAAAAAAAAGATAAGGATTTAAAAAAAAGCTTCCAAAGCAAGATAAAGAACAGCGTGAAGAATGTTGTGCCAAAATTGGAGACGGATAGCTTGAAAACTCTTCTTTCAAAAGTGTACACCGTTTTGAAAAACGACATTTCGAGAAAAACGCGTTTAAAGTTTTGAGTGCGGAATTTTCATATAAATTGGCTACTTACGTTTATGTAAGTATACGAACAGCATGTTTATAACAGCCTATACTAGCGGATAATGCAAAAAAAATAGATTTTGGGAAAATTTTACACTGTGATGATTACAAAACCATTTTTTACAAATCCAATGGATTAGAAATCCATTTTTTGGAGAAAAGTTGCTGTTTCTGTGAAATTAATTGGTATGTTAACCAAAAATATAAACAAAAAGACGCCAATTTTTATAAAGTAACTTTTTTATTTTTTATTGACAGTAAAAAAAGTTATTAAGACATTTTTTGGATAACTTTTATATTTATAATTTAAAAATGTATTGTTTTAGAAAAACATAATAATAAAACAAAACAAAAATACTCATCTATTTTACAATTTTCATCAATAGTAAACATTGAAAAGTAATTTTATAAAAATTGGCGTCTTTTTATTAATATTTTTGGTTAAGATAACAATTAATTTCACGAAAACAGCAACTGTTCTCCAAAAAAGGGATTCATGACAAAAACAGTTAATTTTTTTAAATCACCTCAATATATATATAGTTAATTAACTAAAAATTAATTAATTAAAAATTAACTTATATATATATATATATATATATATATATATACATATACATACGGGGTCGTCGGAAAAGTGATATCTAAAAGAAAAATCTCGATGCCTCGTGTCAATATCCGAATCACCCCCACGTATGTTCTACGATAATTTTCAGTTTGCGAGAAAAAAGAATGGACTTTGCTCTTAGAAGTTTTCAAAAGCAATTGCGAGTCATTTGGACTAGTATGAGTATTCTTCTTACCATCTGAACTTTAGTGATTGCTCCTCTCAAGCTTATTCTCTTAACTTTTGATAAAAATCTAAGACATTGACGCTACTGTTCAAGTAGGTTATACAGAAAATAAAAAATCAAAGAATCATTTTTTCTCGAAAACCAAAAAAACATCGTGGAACATTCATCTGGGTGAAACGGATATTGACACAAGGAGTCTAGATTTTCCATTTGGACGTCACTTTTCGGGCCGTAGGATATGGTCTTAGGGCGTTTTCTCTACATGTTTGACGTCTTATCGTTTACCTGCATGTTAAAAAAGCTGCTTTTCGCTGATAGAGCAGGGCCGCACACGTTTTGCTCTTCGATCGAAGATTGAAGGAGATAAATGAAATAGACGATGTAAAAAAAAGGAAAAAAGTTTGAGATTCCGGAAAATGTTCGACGATGAATAAACGATCTACGGACAGGGCAGTACTTCAGTCATGTGCAGGCTCGTTGGACTTTCTATAAACGCCAATGACCGCAGCATATACACACACACACACACACACACACACACACATATATATATATATTTATGAATATATATATATATATATATATATATACATACACCCACACATATATATATATATTTATGAATATATATATATATATATATATATATACATACACCCACACATATATATACAGGGTGTTAGGAAGGTCGATGCAAAGCCTTAAGGGGGTGTAGGTCGCCTCGTCAGGAACATATCTAACCGAGGTTACCTTAGTCCAAAGTCTAAGGATTTCGTGTTATCATGGTAAGTATGATTTTTGGAAAAACTCCCAAAATTAGGTACTAACTCGTATACCTCTTGTGTTAATGCGATTTTTTTCAGAATAGCATTAACATAAGAGGTATTTCTATTTTTTGACAAGTTTTTAATTATTCTACACGTCCCATTTAGTTAGTTGTGTGGATACAGATGATTGTATTGGTGTTTGTCGATTCAATACACATTAAGCTAAGACGCAAATACGTTTTTAGATACCAATTATTGTCTGTTTGAAAATTATGAAGGAGTTAGTACCGAATTTTGGGAAATTTTCCAAAAATCGTACTTACCATGATAACTCGAAATCCTTAGACTTTGGACTAGGGTAACTTAGGTTAGACATGTTCCTAACGAGGTGACCTATCGCCCCCTTAACGGGTTATACGCAGTTAGAAATGTCAAAAAATCGATTTTTTTTATTGCATTTTCGGAATGTACAAATATGTGAGTATATTTCCTGAAAATTTCAAATCGATCAAGCGAATATTCTCGGAAGTACACACATATTTGTAAGGACGCTCGGAGTGCTAGAGAGTAAGCGCGCGAAACTTCAAACGCGTTTTTCTCAAAACGGTGTTTTCAAAGTCGGCGTGCACGATTTCTCAAAAACGGCTCAACCGATCGATCTGCAATTTTAACACAACCTTGTCAGATATATTCTTCAGGTATTGATCGAAGGAATAAGATTTCCGATAAATATTTCTATTTTTTTCAACGATTTAACGAAAAAAATTTGGTCGAAAATCGAAATTGTTTCTTTCCGGAGCCACCATTTCGTCAAAAATTAAAATTTCTACTATTCCTTCGATCTATACCTGGATTCATCTATCCCCTAAAAGAATCTTTTTGGTTTTTTCATTTTAGATAATCCAAACCGGAGATACTTTGCTGACCGCCGGACACTTTTTTTTTGGGGACCTCCAGGAGACTTCCTACAGGAGCAATGTTGATAAATATTTTTGAAAATAAAAAATGCCAAACTAAAGCTAAAAGATGCCACTACATTGCCTGATACTTTTCGTTTTGCCCAAATGAAGTCCTTTTCCAGAAAAAAATCGTGAAAAAACGACTTTTTTGGCCTTGCAACTGCGTATAACGCCTTAAGACTTTGCATCAACCTTCCTAACACCCTGTATATACATACATACATAAATACGTATATACATACATATATGTAGTATGAGGGTATGTGTGTGCACATTCACCCATAACTGAAAGTTCGGCGAGCTTTTTCTTTGTTTTCCGCATTCTTCGTCGGATTCTTTGTTTCTTTTTTTCTCCTCTTCATCCTCGAGGCCGAAGTGAAACTCAAAAAAAAAATGTACAATCTCGGGAAGCAGTTTTCCTTTCGATGCTCGCTATTCAACCCCCATTTCTTTGTCCCTCCTTCTCGCCCTCCTGTACATTTGTTTTTCTGCTCTTTTAATTCATTTCTTCCGTCTTTCTTGTGCAGCTGGTTCTCGCTGTTGTTGTCGCTGTGCGTTATTACCGACCGAGAGCAGCCGCGAAGCGTTTTGCGCGAGTTTCTGTGCTTTTTCATCCCGCTTCGCGAAGTATAAAAAGCGCACCGAGCAATCCGCCCACACACGCGTGAGCTGACCTTTCTCGGGCTCCCGGAGGTTGGTGGGCAAAGGTTTGGGTTGGAGAACCAGAGAGGGTGTATATAAACGAGAGAGGGTGTGTAATGAACGTTGCCCGCGTTTCGGAAATAACGAGACGAGAGTGCGGCTCGGGGAAAAAAAAGAACGGAAGAGAAATAAAGGAGCAAAAGAAACGCGCGCGTGTGAGTTTGCCCCTTTGCACACTCATCGGATCGTGTACATATGTGCGGCGGGTGTATCGCGTACGTATAGCCTACTGCGTCGCTTGGCTGAGGGTGAAAAATTCTTCCTTTGTATTTCGTTGTTCCTCGACGTTTCTCAGCTTCGCAACGGAACGATTCCTCTCTAACAAACTGCAGCGCGTTCGACTTAGTGTTTTTTGGCATTTTTTTTCTTCTACTGACTGCTGATAAATTCGCGTGCATTTGTCGGAGCAAGAGGAAAAAAAATATCGAGATTAATTTTATGTTGGAGGTTTGGTTCGTCTTGTCTGGTTAGGAGTCATCTGGGGTCTGTTTTATTGACGGAGATGTGCGAGCATGAGTGCTTTGGAGAAAACGGGAATCGAGCTTTTTGTAGAAAATCGTGACGGGTGAATGTACTCCAAAAAATGGAGTAGATAGGGGAACTAGGGGCAAGACGAATACGCGGGGTAAGATGAATCATAAGCCTGGCTGCTAAGCAGTGTGTGCGAGCACAGTGCTTTCGTTGGAGTTCGGAGGGGAGGCGGTGAGGTGAATGTGACAGTATCAACTGTGGCGGAAGCACGCGTCTCGAGGGAGAAAATAGTATCGATTTTTTGACAAAACGATGTAATTTTTGGTCAAGTGTAACATTGTTTCAGTTAAGGCCTTAGGCCAAGGTAACGGGTATAACATCATGTGCGAATTGAACTTTTTTTTCGTATGAAAAAGTGATTCACTCATAAAATTAATTACACATCTAGTTAGTATGAATATCAAGCTGTTACAGAATATATATATTTTTTATGTGCAAAATAACCGACTACTAATATTTTCTTTTGTTATCTTTTTTTAGGCGCTCCGCGGCGTGATATTTAGCATCCACAATTTTTTACCTAGAACAAAAAATAAAAATTCTCATCAATCTACATTAAAATACCTAGAGAAGGACGTACGGAATTTAAAAAAATATTGTTTTACTCAAAAGTTGTCGGTATTTGAACTTAAGAAATAAATTTTCAGTGAAAAATTTCGTTATAACTGCTTATAAACTGCTCATAAAATGAAAAGTTTTCGATTAATCAGAAATTTCTAATGTACTTGTCTGCGAAATGCAATTAGGAACATAACTTTCAAATTTGAAGTAAATCGAGTGAAAATTGTTGAATTATTCGTCACGCCAATTGGAAAAAAGCTGTTTCGAGAAGTTTCGAGTAGTCGGCCGTTTTGTACATCGAAAAAAAAAGATATGTTTTCTAACAGCTTGATATTCATACTAAATAGACGTGTAATTCAATTTATGAGTGAATGAGTTTTTCATAGGAAGAAAAATTGTTAAATTCGCACAAGATTTTATACTCGTTACTGTGGCCTAAGGCCTTAATTTGAGTTGCTGATGTTGATTAGAGATAGATAGGTAAACACCATGAAAGTACTAATTATTTATGTAATATTTGTCTTAAATGTTGATTAGTTTAAAAAATAATTCAAGTTGACTGACTCATATATGAGGCTTCCACGTCACTTCAGCCAGTAAAATAAAAAATCCACGATGAATTTTGAAAAATTGAGTTACTTTATTGAAAAATAATCAACGAGTGTCAACATTTTTAAAAATTTCTGACGTTTTTTCTCGTCGATTACCATTTTTTTTTATTTTCCGATTCAAATAGCTGTATCTTTGGCAGGATTTGACGTATTTACATTCGTAAAAAACGAAAATGTGCGTCTTTTTCTAGCCGTCCAGAAAAAGAATTCCAGAAATGAATTTTTTAAAATTAATATTCGATTGAAGAGTGGAGCACTCGCTGTATGTTTACCAGGTTTTTTAAATACATATGATATATATGTCATATGCATTGGAGCCTTGGAGTGCTCCACACTCTTCAATAGAATATAAATAAAACATTTTTTTAAATAAAAATAGCTGTTACTTCACGGTGTTTAGGAATCCCATAATCTAAAAAATACCAAAAATCCGTTTTTCGTACTCACAATTCGGGGAAATTTAAAAAAATTAAGTAACGAGTGCTTTTCCTTGAGAAAAAAAAATATTTTTGCATATTTTGCCCTGAAACGGACGTTCAACGTGCTCAAAAAATCTAAATTAATTAGAATTTTTTTCTGGAGGGCTAGAAAAAGACGCACATTTTCGTTTTTCTACGAATGTAAATACGTCAAAACCTGCCAAAGATACAGCCATTTGAATGGAAAAATGTTAAAAAATGGTAATCAACGAAAAAAAACGTCAGAAATTTAAAAAAAATTCGACACTCGGTGAATATTTTTCAATAAAGTAACTCGATTTTTCAAAATTCATTGTGGATTTTTTATTTTACTGGCTGAAGTGACGTAGAAGCCTCATATATGAGTCAGTCAACTTGAATTATTTTTTAAACTAATCAACATTTAAGACAAATATTATATAAATAATTAGTACTTTCATTGTGTTTACCTATCTATCTGTAATCAACATCAGCAACTCAAATTAAGGCCTTAGGCCACAGTAACGGGTTTTTTCAATAGAGTAACTCGATTGAAGTATTACTTCAATCGAGTACAACAACTCAATTCGATTGAGTTATTGTACTCGATTGAGCTGTATTGTACTCGATAAGCTGAAATTGTCCGATATACAATTTGAAAAAACCAAATTTTTCGTAGTTTCAGTAGGTATCGTTCTACGTAGCCGTTTTTGACATTTATTCTTTTTAAGCCCCCGAATATAAGTAAAAATTTTGCCAAAATACAGTTTTATCAGCATGCGCCATTATGTGAATTTTTTTTGTTTCGAAAAAAAACGGCTACCTCTCACGATAACTACATTTATATGGATTATAAAACTTTTTCTATTTTATTTTTCATAACCATCCATTGTCAAGTTATCGATTCAATCGTTGGACCACATTCTTTATACAGAGGCTCTATTACATCACCAAGAATATATTTAGTCCAAGAATATATTTACAAAGTTACAGAGGTAATTGTGAATATTTTCGAAGATACAAGGCCATAAGCAGAGAAGCGATTCAAACTTGACATTGATATTCCTCCTATTGAAAACTATGACGCGCGTTTTCTTCAGTTTTCATTTTCACGATTTTTCCAAACTGGCGGGCGTGATAGCAACAAAACTAAGCGACCTATTGAATTAAACCAATCTTTATTTTCTTCAGCACGAAAACCTCTTCTAAGTGATTTAAAAACGTCGTTGAAAAAGTCTTTTAAATAATTTTTATAGCATGTTAAAGTATTTTTTTACCACATTTTCTTTCAAACCCGATAAACGTTATCATTTCACGATTTTTTCCGTTTTTTCTTAATTCACCCAGAATAAAAATATATGACCATTGAAAATTTTAATGGTTTTTTTTGTTTCAGTCAAGAATTACGATCTGCATCTTTCTCGCCGATTGGGGACTGCAGTAGCAAGACGTACATGGAATAGGCTGATAAATCTGCAGTCATTTATCGTTTCATGTTGAAACATTTTTTAAATAAATTTCAAATATACATGAAAATAAACCTAAATATTTACTGGGCTCACTTGTTTTTTCCCTTCTAAACAAATTCCCCAAAAAACGCTTTTTTCAGACCTTCTAATTCAGGCTCCCGCTTTAAACAATAGTTATTGATTCTTCAATTTTCACGAGTGCCAGTCTACAGTTGAATACTTCTGCCTGCAATTCACCGTGGTATCGCATAGTTTCCAGCACGGGCAAAATGTCATTACGGATCTGACGAAAGCCATTGTCGGCGACGCGTCTATGTTGCGAATTTCGAGAGAACTTCCGGTCCGTACGGTTTAATTTGGTACCCGAAATAGTAGCGGCACAAGTTTCCACCCTGTCAATTTCGATTGCATTGTTTCTACCGTTGGTTCACCCTCTCGGTCACAGCTCTTTTGGATATGCACGTGTACATATACAGCGCTGTACACCGTGAGCGAAGGTTCGGTTACGTTGTTGGCTTGTCAAACGATAGTCCCTCTCTATACACGTACAACGTGAACGAGCAGGGCATTGGCAGGGGGTGGTCGGGGTCAAGCCTTGCCCGATAGTAACGCGCCGCTTTGCATAAACCACAGTGACACAGTTTGCTTTTGCACAATCGATATCCTCTGTCACGTATCTCACGCTTCTCTATGCGTCGAGCATGTGGCTCATTCTATACCAAATCAACCTCGCATGGAGCACCAACCAACATTTCTAGCTGCCGCAAAAAAAAATCGCTTTTATTCGTATGTTTCATTCACTTAAGGTATTGTTACGAAAAGGTCAACTTTTGAATGGAATTCTACGAAAATATTCAATTTTATAGAATCTAACACTTAATTCAATTAAAGTGAGATTTAATTCGAATGATAACGCAAAAAAAAAGATTCTTCAAATTGAATAGAGTAAATTTGATGAATGAAATTTGGTAGTGTTTTTTAAAATTTATTTTGCGTTTATCTTATTTGATAGAATAAAAATAGTATTCTATTGAGTAGACCAAGTTAGAAGAATAAAATGAAGCAGAATAAATTTGCAATTGAAAATTTAAAAGAATACATTTTTTAGCGGTTATATACAGCAAAAATTTTCGAAAAATCGATTTAAAAAATCGTAATGTACATATATTTTATACACACAGAAAATTTCTTGTCAATCCGGCGAATATTTTCAAAGTTACACGCACATTTGTAATGACGTGTCAGAGCGTTCGAAAGTGCTTTTGAAAGTTTAAACGCGTTTTTCTCAAAACTGTGTCTTTAAAGTCGGTGAGCAAGATTTCTCGGAAACGGCTAAACCGATCATTCTCAAGTTTTAACACAATCTTTTCAAGTATATTTTTTAGTAATTAATCGAAGGTTTTTTCTCACCTATAAATATTTTCCATTGTATAAAGAATTTAAGGCCTATATTTTGGACAAAAATCAATTTTTTTTTGAGAAGCCGCCATTTTGTCAAAAATTATTATTTTGCTTATTCCTTCGATCAAGTGTAAGATAAGCCATTATATTAACAAAATGTTTTTGGTTTTTTTTTTCATTTTAGATGATCCAGTACAAAGATATCGTGCTCACTGCAAGACACCTTTTTTTGGAGGTGCTCCCGGAGATCAGCAGCTTTCAAGATAATGATTTTTGCAAATAAAACATGTTAAAATACAGTTAACAGTTACCATAATATGTGTACAAATTTTTACGTTAATAGATTTAAAGGTCTTCTCAAGAAAAATTCTTGTAAAATCGATCTTTTTGGGCCTCTTGACTGTGTATAATCCCTTAAATCACAATGTATAGAATAAATTTAGAGAATAAATCTTTCGATAAATTTTGAGAATAAAATTCGTTCGAATAAATGTTGACAATAAGATTTTAAAAAATCAATTTTGACAATGAAATTTAATAAAACAAATGTTGAGCATGAACTTTGATAAAATACAATTTCACAATAAAATGTGACAAAATTAATTGTCAGAATAAAATTTGAAAGAATACATTCCCTGAATAAAATAATCGAATTCATTTTCAGACTAATTGCAATAGAATAAAAGAGTGAGCTTGTTTATAATAAATACCGAGAATAATATTTGTAACAATCAATTTTGAGAATAAAATTTGACAGAATTAATGTTTAACATGCAATTTCATAGAATACAATTTCAGAATAAAATTTGATACGATCAATTTTGAGAGTAAAATTCCACAGAATTAATGTCGTGCATGAAGTTTCATAGAATACAATTTCAGAATAAAATTTAATAAAATAAATTGTCAGCATAAAATGTGAAAGAATACATTTTCTGAATAAAACAATCGAATACATTTTCAGGCTAATTGCAATAGAATAAAAGACTCAGCAAGTATATAATAAATTTTGAGAATGAGATTTGATACAATTAATTTAGTGCCTAGATTTGAAAACAATATTTCAGCATGAAATTTGATAGAATACAATATCAAAAAAAATGTAGACAGAACTAATTCGAATTAAATTTAAGACAATAAATTTTGTCAACAAAATAATCGAATATATTTCCAGACTAATTGCAATAGAATAAAAGAGATAGCAGGTACATGATATCAATGAATGCAAAACATTACCGAACGTACTTCCTTTCTTCTTTAAACGAACAATATCTCGTCGCTCAACTGTATTGTGGAATCATCCATGGAGTATCTCCGTGCACCATCAATCTCCTTTTCTCGCCCCTCGACCTCGCGAAGAGGGTACAAAAAACCTCATGCACACTCTCCGCCAATAGGTCCATTTTGTGCGGTTATTTATTACTCGTATTTGACACGAGAACGATAACGCAGGAGAGAAAACAGAGGGCACAAAAGAAAACGATTTTTATCCAATCCACAAAACCGGTTGCGACAAAAATGTCCATGTATTGGTAGAGCAGTATGATGACATCGTATCAACCTCCGGCAGAGAACACAAGTACGAGCCGTCAATAGCAGCGAGCCGAAATGTTAGCCGGGCCAAGTGTGAATTGTGCGCACACATGCAGAATTCATTTGCTCTCCCGACTGCGTACGAAGTCCCTCACCATCATTAAAAGTTCGGTTCAATGCACTTTTATATATATATATATATATATATATATATATATATATATATACACATATGAACACAGTAACGGGGTTGCAATTTCGATTTTTCTCACTGTCCAATTTTTATACAAGTGGATGTTGAGGTGCGCATGACAAAATTTGCAAAATATATTCGTCTCTGTCCAAGCTGTTCGTGTGTCCGTATTTAATATTTATTTTGGGTAATAGTGTATACGGGGGGGCTGTGCATCGTTTTTGATTGATCCCTGTTCTTTATACATTTTCACATATATGTCCCCATACTGAAAATTGAACGGTAAAAAAAGTGAATCACCGTCAATAAACGCATTCAAAATGTTTTAGCCCCGTACATATTTACAGAAAACAGGCATTTAGTTTCCACTCGCCAAACTACGAACATCCGGATGTTGTTTTTTTTGTCTATTTTCGGAAACTGACTATTTTCTAAAATTGGTTTTAGGAACGGGTGCAAAAAAGGTCGATGTTTTTTAAGGGAGGGGCTACCTTTAGGTGAGGAAAAAATAGCTGATTTTCATTATTAAAAAAAAAGTTTTCTTTGCCACTTCAGTACTTTTAGCTGTCACATGGTATTTCTTTATTAATCTTCAAAAATAGCGGGGGTGTGACACGGTGGTTTAAACGGGTTGCGGCGGATGCTGTCAGACGTCGTGACACGTAGTGTCGACGGAATTAATCGGAAAAAAGAACAACGACGATTTTCCTTCCATTAACACTCATACGCAAAATATGAACCAACAAAAAGTGAGAAATATTGTAAACCGATAAATTGGTACGTTTGGAAAAAAAAGATATAATTTTCCGAAACAAAAGGGCTACGTTTTGCAATGAAAAATACATTTTTTGTAATTTTCAAAAACATTTCTGGTCATGTTTTCTACCATGAGGTTAGAAAGATTTATACCAAATTTCATCAGAATCTGTCAGTTTTGTTCAGAATTTCATCAATTTTGGAAACGTAGTTTACAGGACCGTGCCATACCTCCGCCATTTTCAAAGATTGATTAAAAAACATCGCGTAACAGCCAGAAGTAGTAACAAAACATATCCTAAGTATAAAAAATCGCCAACAAATGTTTCCTTGTAACAAAAAAATCATGAAAATCAGCAAATTTTGTCCTTGCCTTTTGAACGTTTTCCCCCCCTTCTTGAAAGTCCTAGAAAATGGTCTAGAGCCTCTGAGAGCCTCACACTAGAGCATCTGGCAAAATATTATTTAAAAAACGTGAAGTTTGAAGTATGTGCTGAAATTTCGAAATTTTCGTCCATTGACTTCGATTTTTCAAAGCATATTTTGCCCATTTTTCGAAGTACTATTTTCGTTTAAAATTAGCGCTCACATGTAGAATAATAAGATCGAGCAAAAATTTCTCGTAACATTCGTGTATGGGAATGCAAAGAATATTCCGATGAGCAAAACGAGCGAAGAAAGAATAGCCAAAAAACCAAAAGTCCGTATCCAAATAACCTGCACGTGATCATACACGATTCGTGAATTACGTATCTGTAAGCGGTTGTGGAATCATTAAAAGTTTCAAGCATCGAAAGTACCCCCCAACTCCCATTGGAGTTTGGCAAAGGTAACTTTTAGTTGGAAACCAATATTAACAACGATATACGATAACTCGTCCATGCGCAAGCAGTCGGTAAAATGTATAAGTATATACCGCGATGGAGGGATGATTATGCTTGCAAAAATATTTGCGGGCGTAAGAAGGAACCAGGAGGGGGTGTGTGTGGGTGTGTGTGTGCTCTTCCATGCTGTTTGACTGCTTAAACTTCCGCCAACTTTTTACCTCCTTCTTCGTCGGCAAATGGTCTCAAATGACTCGTCCGGAAGATTACAGGGTGGGTTTCCGAGACTTCTTTCTCTCTCTCTCTCGGCTTCAACGAGGAACATCGACTTTACAGGATCTTTTTAAGGGTGCGCACGATGGGGTGCGATTTTCGCGTTAGTCGCTTCTTTTTTTTTGTTATCAGCTCGTCATTCACGGGTATATCTTTTCGATCAGTAATTATAGGAGCGAGGGACTCGCGCTACCTTCTTGCGCTCGTTCAAACGGAGGGAGCAAGAACCAAATGCCCACGTTTTCCCCCTTTTCTCAATGTGTCAGGCCATTCAAGAAAAATTGTTCACTCCTGTGAACGAGATAAGGCAAATGTTCCAATTCCCGGGCTATTTGAGGCGTCACGGCTATTCTGTACTTTTTCCTTCTTTTCTCGCCGCTTGGAAAACGCTTTTTAAACACGCTGACTGGAGCTTATAAAAATCGTTTCTCGATTACCTCTACGATAGAGTATTAAAAAAAGAAATTATTCGCCATAGGAAATATTGGAAATGTATATTTGCAAGTCGGTGCTTGATAGACAGATTGCTGGAATGGAACTTGATGTGAAATAACTGAATGGCAGTAGTTGACTGTTATTGGGAAAACACATTTTAAGTGGTACGTTTAGAAATTATTCGAATGAAAGTTTATTCTTGCGAAAAGATTTCCTTTTGCTAAAAATTACAGGTCTGCATTCCTATGAGGCACTTCGATTTTTGATATTGAATATTTAAATATTGGGTAGCTAAGGGTTCTTTTTAAGGGTTCTTCTCACTTTGAACGCTAAAAAGGCTATTTTCATGAATTTTTTTTTATAGGTTTATATTATAGATATTGATGTAAAAGTTGTTACATTTAATAAATACGCTTTTGAAAGACATAAATTTTTTTTAAATCCATTTATGTAACCCAAACAAACGTTAAACGCGTTTTTCTCGAAACTACGTTTTTCGACGGCTTGTTGATAAAATCTTCGAAACTACTGAACCGATCCTTATGAAATTTTAACTACATATTTTTTACAACTAAAGATATAGCGCATATCGAGGATTTGTTAAAATTTTGATAGTTACTATTTTTTTGGCCAAAACGGTGAAAAACACGTTTTTTTTGTATATTTTAATGTCCGCCATTTTGTTATTTTTGCATGTTTCAAAAATCGTATGATATGCGCTATAGCCATTAACATACTGAATCTAAAACCGTTTGATTTTTTTGTTTCGGATGGTCCGTCTCTGAGATTTCATCAACAGCGCAGACCTACCATTTTTTAGGACGTTTTTTTAACTACATTTCCGTCTATAAATAGTGACTCTAACAATTTTTTTTGAATATACTCGGAAAGTGTATTTATTGAATGTAACAACGTTTATATCAATATCTATAATATAAGCCTATCAAAAAGTTCATGAAAATAGCCTTTCTTCAGCTGCAAAAGTGAAAAAACCCCTTAATCTAGAAAACAAAAAAATTGTTCGCTATTTATGTGAAACATCGAACACGATTGATTTTTTTATCTCGAGATGAAAAAATTGACGAAAGAACGGCAAGATCAAGAATGATTCATTTTTATTTCAAACGTTATGAGCTATTTGTTATCTAGAGAGCAGAGGATGACTCATTTTTCATCTACAAGACGAAAACTATTTATCATCCAGATGAACAGGTATAGTCAATTTTATACTCAGCAGACCAAAAATGGAACTCTGCCCTAATTTTCTTGGACCCTAATAAAAATAATCGATCTGGGCGATTACCTCGCCACAACGATGTGTTCCAAGTGGTATTTCAACATTGACCAACCCGACACGAGATAAAACGATTGCCGCTTCATCCTCCTCATATTTCACGCACTCGGCTGTATTGTTCTCCCCGCTAAAAGCGAGAGCTCACGAATTACAAATAAAAATATTATACACCACACACAAGTTCCAATTAGAGACCCGGCGAAACCACACTGGTGTTTCTCGCCGTAAAATTTGCACCAGCTTGTCGTGCCGGTGAAATTACGATCGGCAAAAAGGTTCCCAAGTTTCCAGAGAGGCGACGACCAAACGAGAACTTCACGTCTAAATGAAACTTGTACAATGCCTCTTTTTAGTGGAGAGCCACCTGAGGGAGTTACTTATGTAGGTTGAAAAGTTGCGTGCAGAATATGTGGAATCTTGGAACTCGGGTTGCAATCGCAGGCAAGAAATTGTCTCTAATTCCGTTGTTGCTAGCACGTGATGACTCAGATGGTAAACGCATTTGAACCGCCCTTTGATCGGAATCAAAGATTTATCGAAACGTTGCGGAGTATTCTTCGTGCACTTATCTCGTAAAGACATCGATCGATAAGGGGTCCAGGACGGTATCAGATATACCAGCTCGTCCAATCTCAAACCCAAACTCGTGTGCATATATATGACTGTTCGTATGCCTATGAACGTATACCTGATGTTATCAAGAAAACACCAATTACGTTAAAACCAAGAGAAATTGAGTTGTGAAACGACGACACCAACAAACGCAAACCAGCCTGAGTAATAAAACCTAAACAAGCCTAAACATTCTAAACCTAAATAAGCTAAGCAATCAAATCTAAATCGACTTCTAAGCAATCATATCCAAACAAGCCTAAGCAATCAAATCAAAATCCAAGCAACCATATCCAAACAAGCCTATGCAATCAAATCAAAATCCAAGCAACCATATCCAAACAAGCCTATGCAATCAAGCCCAATCAAATTTGTATGTAAGCAATCATATCCAATCCAAAATTCCAAATTAATCCAATACCTAAGCAGTCATGTCCAAACAAGGCTAAGCAATCAAGCCCAATCAAATTTGGATGTAAGCAATCATATCCAATCCAAAATTCCAAATTAATCCAATACCTAAGCAGTCATGTCCAAACAAGGCTAAGCAATCAAGCCCAATCAAATTTGGATGTAAGCAATCATATCCAATCAAAAATTCTAAATTAATCCAATATCTAAGCAATCATGTTCAAACAAGGCTAAACAATCAAGCCCAATCAAATTCTAATTTTGTTGGGCTTGATTGCTTAGGCTTGTTTGGATTTTATTGCTTAGAAGCCTTTAAGAGGCCTCCCTGAGAGAGGCCTAAACAATCAGAAGTAAACTTTTTGTTCAATATACCCAAATAATCGAGATTCTAATACAGGCAACGCCTTAAACGAGCCCAAACATACTTAAGCGTTCAGGTCCATATGTTTAGGCCTAAATCTATATCAGGTTCCAAAGGACATCCATGTCATCAGGCTTTAGAGGATACAAGATATCATACTTGTTTGGTCCTAAATCTATGTCATCAGGTTCAAAGGATACAAGCTACCAGGCTTGTTTCGGCCTATATTCATGTTATCAGGTTTCGAAGGATACAAGCTATCAGGTTTGATGGGTCCCAAATCTATGTCATCAGCTTTCAAAGGATACTGTTAACGGCATCTACGGTCAAGATTCCTACGGTCACCGGTCGCAATCGAATTGTTGCCCAAGGTGACAATATTTCTCACAAAAGCCCACCGCATTTTCGTTCCTAAACGCGAATAACTGTCGCTAGCCTTCCAGATTTTGGGATTTGTACAGCAAGTGTAAATTTGCGGTCCCTGACCGCGGGATGCGTTCACGCAACGATTCCTGCTCTTCCTTTTTCGGTGCACACGTGATAGAACCGGTCCAGGAAGAAAGTTGGACAATATTGAAAAAAAACGTATATATACAAACATGGGTAGTATTACAATGGTGGTATCAACTGGCAACGTACTATGGAGGTGATAGGCGGCAGTAGGTACAGCCCGAAGTTTCGAAGCCGCGGTTAGATTCACGGGTTGGCAAGTCTAGTTTATAGCCGGAGGCTTCGAATCCTGTGGTAAAGCGAACGTAGCACAGCCCCCCTTACCGCCCCCCCCCCAACAAGCTCCCATAAATTCATTAATCGCCCTGAGGCAGCTAGCAGAGGTCTGCACAGAGGTCGGGCACAGGAGGACGTGGCGGGGCGCCGTTGGTGGCCTACCCATGGAAAGGGCCGAAGCGAGAGGGTAGGATTTTCGGGGCCGACGAGTAAGGGCGAAATAGGGTTGCGAGATTTAAGCAAATTGCGATTAGTCCGTTAGCTAAATAAGATTATTAACCAACCGGTCTTATTTATGCCTTGGCACAGAACGTTATTTAGATGGATAGAGCGGACGGGCTTTTCGCTTGCTGCACACCATGTGCTTCGACCGTTTCTCTATCCCGCCATCCCTTTTACCCTTGCACATGCACATCTACATACCGAAGGCAGCGTGTACGCTGCACGTATAAGATATAACGGGCAGTTGGAATGCAGCGCTGATCCAGTAAATACTCCGTCGCTATTTCTAGTTATTCCCTCCCTCGCGCACTTCCTACTGGCCTGCCGGCTAGCACTGTTCATATTCATACAAGCTCCTGACATAACCAAGCGGCGCATAGATTTTCATGGAAGCCTCGATCGTAGTGGTTCATATGCACAACACTGAATTTCCATTTTCACAACGCCACATCCATGCGAGCTGTCGCGATCTCTTTCTTCGGCTTCAACCAGCTGTTCTAACATTCGAACGATTGCCGCCTTTTTTCACCAGTTGGTACATCAGATCGTTGGTAGATCAGAAGCTGCAAATCTTCGCGTAGTTTACTTTACCGACGCATCGATTTATCGGACCTCGATCCCCGTTTGGCTGCTGGTCAAGAGCAACGCGAATGCTCTCAGGCGGATTCGGTCGGTAATACTTTATCTACAATCGGTAAGGAAGAGCTACTTCGGTTTGCTTTATCAGCCGAGTGATCGAAGAGAAGAAATCCGGGTAGATCGATGGTTCAACGATATTATCATCGATCGTTGAGCTCGATAATTCAGTCTCCGGAAACGTGTGGAGCGACGCTTCACCACCAGATGGAGCCTCAAGTTTCACTTTTTCATGATATTTTCACCTAAATGGCATATTTAAATAAAATAACAAAATGAATTGAATACAAAAATACCTATGATATGTTTTATTAAATTTCTCGAGATGTTGTGATTAATTTTCTCAATTCACTTGATATTACATTCATTAAGGGAAAGTTCGGCCTTGGACCAAAAAAATGTTCGATTTTTCACCAACTTTTTATGCGAAAAGTATTAAATATAGATTGTTGATATTTGGTATGTTGACTGAGCGGACTTTATTGAATATCAAAATATTTTTTTAAGTTTAACAAAATATGGTGGTGGGAGTGGGAGGAGCCGCGTATATCGGTGCGCGGGCGATGACATTCTTCGCTTGCGGAAGTCCTAAGTCCCGGACAGGTGATCCGAAGCAAAAAAATCAAACATATTTTTACTTTGTACAATATTGTATATATGTTGACCTAGAATCAAGAAAAAAATTGAAAAATAAAAAAATAATGAGCAAATAACTGCGAATATTTTTGAAAAAAAAAAAAAAAAAAAATTCCTTCCGATCGCTCACTATTTTTTCATTTTTCAATTTTTCTTCTGCACGAGCAAAGAAATGTCATCGCCCGCGCACCGACATACGTGGCTTCTCCCACTCCGACCACCATGTTTTGGCAAACTTTAAAAAATATTTTGATGTTCGATAAAGACCGCTTAGTCAACATACCAAATATCAACATTCTATATTTAATACTTTTCGCATAAAAAAGTGGTGAAAAATCGAACATTTTTTGACCCAGCAAAGCCTTCCCTTCCCTTAATTTTGTCTTTGAATTTATTTTATAAATTGTTTAAGCGATTTTTCAGGCTTGCCGAAATCGGTAACAGGGTAGCTAGTAACGAAAGAACATCCAAAAAATGAAATATAAAACGTAAAAGCATTCACGCGAACTTTTTGAATTATTCCATAATTTATTGGTATGCACTTTGTTTTTACTATGAAGCATTACATGAGAATCGCAGTCTCGACATTCACGAGCACGAAAATAATGTTCACAATAATAATAAGTGAATTTCTATTGAACGGTATGAGGCGCAAAATCAAAGAGGGCATGTGCAGGAGTTCCATGCCAACCCGTTTATAATCAACGAAACCGCTTAACGACAATGGTTGGGGGGAGAGGGGATTAGGGTTGCATACCACCTTCGCCTCGTCATACTATCGCGGAATCTAAAGGTGCTTCCGAGATACGATCAATCCACTGAATTGATTGTCCCTTGTCCTTCATTCAAATCCCACGACGAAGTTTTTTTCTTTTCTTTGCCCGCTCTCTTTCCTCGTCGTTCCTCGGGTCTGTTAGCGGACAATTTAACTCCGGCTTATGTACAGGGTGTCCAATATAGAAGCGTTCAAAATATGTAGGTTCCGTTCCGATTGAACATTCAACGAAACGTTCGTGGTCGATTTGCATGTGTTAAAGTTTTCGAAAACGCTTTCCTGGGCGAATTTGTTGCTGAGAAACAAGAAATAGAGTGATGAATGTGTGATAAAAAGAAAGGAATGGAATCATAAGACGAAGGAACATTGAAAATAAAAATAAAGTAAATAAATAGTAAAGTCAATGATAGCCGGGTATTAAGGTAGAACACTGATGTGACGGGTAAAAAAATCGATTTTTTTTGCATTTTCTCAAAATATATATGTTCAAGAATATGTGACACAAAATAGAGTAGAAATATTGAAAATTGACCAAGTGACAGACCATTTAGTGAGCGCAGGTAGCGCAACGATTTCCGTATATTAAGACTTTCAATCATAATCATAACTCTAGCTATAATTGTCCGAGATTTAATTTTGAAAACCAAAATTTCCGTAATTACAGTGGCTATCATTGTACGTAGACGTTTTTTTTCAATTTAGTATTTTCCAAGCCCCCAAATTTACGTAAACATTTCCAAAATTACACTTTCTTTTAACCGTTTTGCCATTTTTAGAAATTTAATTTCCGAAAAAAACGACTCATTTATATAGGTAATAAAACTTTATTATTTTTATTTTTCAGACGAACCATTTTCCAGTTATCCATCCGGCCGCTGGACCACATTCTTTATACAGAGGCTCTGTAATATCTCCATAACGTTGTTGATTTTTTTTTCCATAAAAATGTACACGAAAGGAGTTCAATGTTGGGTAAATAACATACCTTTTTTCCAAATCACAAATAAATAATCTAGTGAATGAAAAAAATCGGAAAAACGACCTTTTTTCGCTTCGTCACAGTGGTCTCCTCCTTTAAGGGGTTACCCCCACTTGCGATTTTGAAAAAATCGATTTTTTTATTGCATTTTTTTGAGGTGCAATTTGAAGTGCAGCTTTTTTTTGATGCCCGGAATAGATGACTCTATGTAAGTTTACAAAAAAAAATATTTTCTTCGTGTAAACTGAAATTGAAACTTTAAACGCGTTTTTCTCAAAATAGCATTTCTGAAGTCGGTGACCAAGATGACTCGAACACTAATGAACCGATCTTCGTGAAATTTTGCAGGCTTATTTAATACATAAAAATGTAGTCTTTAATCGTTCGATTTTTTTTTCGGAAAAAAAATGGCCGTTTTATAGCCAAAAAACGGCCGTTTTTTTTCGTTAAAATCGAACCATTAGCTTTGACTGTCCGCCATTTTGTGAAAAATGAATATTTTTTAAAATCCTTCGATTAAAGACTAGTTTATACTTATATTTGACTAAATCCATCCGCATTTTTTTTTCATATGATCCACTTCGCCGCAATGTTGGTCACCGCAAACCGTGTATATAAAAACATTATTTCATTGACGGTCATTTGCCACTAAACAATGTAATATTTTTCAATAAAAAAATTACTGAACGTTCTTCAAGATGTGTTCTTTAAGATGGTATATTGATCGATTAAAAAAGTTTTGTAGTTTTCTTTTAAAAAATTCATGAAAAAGGCCTTTTTTTGCGCTACAAGTGGGGGTAACGCCTTAAGTTCCATCAATCCGGACTTGTTGGAAATCATAACACTTGACGAATTTATAAGAAATAATGTAATTTATTCAAATTTTGACGATTGAAAAAAAGTTTCGCGTCAGGGGAAAAGCTATCGGTGTGCACCCGAATATCCGTATTTTATTTCCCGGACACCCTGTATAAGCGTCGTCCAAGAAAGAAGGGGCGGAGGGCACGCTGACCGGTTTGACATATTTTTGGGTTTCTTTGTATTTCTGTTTGCTACCCACTCAAGCCCACTGCTCCGTTTGTCAAACCTTGTAGAGAATCTCTTTCCTCCATCGATCTCTCTCTCTCTCTCTCTCTCTCTCTCTCTCTCTCTCTCTCTCTCTCGCTTTCTCTCCTGCGCTCTCCATTGTTGCCCTTTAGTGCCGAAGGGAGGATTCCCACAGTGTGCCTACGATCGTCAGGGCCCACTACTCCCGTGGTGTTCTACAATAAAAAAAAGAGTCGTACACAATACATCGGTCGGATACCTGGACGGGAAAACTTCGGAATTTCTGGGCTATTCGTTTTTCGATTATATCTAGGCTGCATCAGCTGACATTTTTGTATAAGAGTCTGCCATTCGGAGTCACGACGTTTCTACGAGATTTACTTTTTCATCGCGTTATACCGTGGCTGCCGAATGTCCTTTTACTTTTTCACGTTTCAATTTGAGCCTCGCGTCTAAGCTGGTCCTCGTGGACGAAGTCAAGTTTGTCAGGATTTCGGCGATAAACTGGTTCAGGGAGCCGAGTTAGCTTGGTATGAAAAAAACACGTGAAGTACCACGACGTTTTTTTTTACGCTCGATCTGTAAACGGATCTCTTCGTAACGACAAACCATTCGCTTCATCATCGATGAAAACATATTTGCTTTCCTTTTCGAGCTTCCTTCGCTTCTGCTTCTGTCGTTCAGTAAAATCAACCGGACCGAAAAGTTAAAGAACGTTGTCATTTTATACGGCACTTGAAAATGCAGACTGAGATTTCCGGTGAATGACAGTAGAATTTATAAAAATGTACAGCTCATTTTCGCAGGATATATTTGAATTAAGGGGCTATACCAGTGTGACACTTTAAAAAAATCGATTTTTTTTGCCTTTTTCGACAGTTTATACCTTTAAGAATATCCTGTAAAAATTTCAAGGCCGTATTTCTAATCATTTTATCTTGCAAAAATCGATAGTTAAATCTTTAAACGCGTTTTTCTCGAAATGACATTTTTCAAATTTGCTGACATTGTAACTCAAAGAGCAATTATCCGCTTGACTTGAAATTTGAACTGAGTACTCTTGAATATATTTACTCTATAATGACGTAGGATATTTTTGATTGGATGAAAATTGACGATTTGGCATTGAAAAAAAAACGACCATTTTATAGGCAAGAAAACAGACTTTTTTCATAATTACGCCATTTTGTTAGATTTTGATATTTTTCGAAAATCCTACGTCATTGTACAGCAAATACCTTCCAGTTTAACGAGATTCTTTTCTTTTTCGGTTTCATCTACTCAATCGGCCGGAATCATGTCAGCAGTGGAGGAACTTTTTTTTGGCGCCTCCGAAGGCAGCGCATAAGTCGCTTGGATGTCAATATTTTTCTATGAAAAAATTATGTAATATAGGTCAAATATAGCCAAATATATTCTTAATTTTCCGAAACATTTAATCGAGTACTTTTCTACCAAAAAAATCCCGAAAATCACCCAAATTTTCAACGTTCACACTGGTATAGCCCCTTAATTTGTTTGCTGTTCTGGATAAGCTTCCGAAAAGCCCCAACCTACGATCGAGCTGAAATTTTGCACAAACCTTCCTTTTAATATTTTAAGATAACCCTTAAAGGGATTTTTGGCGACTCGCAATAGTTTTCGACATATTGAATTTTGAAGTTTTTTTAAAGGCTAACGTTCCGAACCCGTCCTCCGATCGAGCTGAAATTTTTCACAATCCTTTCTTTTGATATTTCAAGACAACCTCTAAAGAGATTTTTTGCGACTCGCAATAGCTTTCGAGATATTGAATTTGTAAGTTTTTTTTAACGCACGCTGATTATATCTATATTCGCTACGTCTCCGATCATACCTATATGTGTTATCGCGCTCGCCGTTTTGGCCAAACAAAAATACCCAAACAAACCCACACAAACCCGAACAAACCCAAACCCAAAAACTATAGCGCGTCGCCCAAAATCCCTTTAGGGGTTGCCTTAAAATATAAAAAGGGAGGTCTGTGCAAAATTTCAGCTCGATTGGAGGTTGGTTGTCGGTTGGTTTTCGGAACCTTACCCGAAGTTTTATTCAAATTGGGGCTCGTCGGACCTAATTATTTATTTATTTTGAAACGTTAAAAAAAATTACCATTGCCAAGTGACCATTGCACTGTAGAGAGAAATTTACAAATGAGGGTAGAAGATATACCCAGATGCCAAGTAGTGTTTTATAGGAACATTCGTATTTGTTCAAAATATCGTTTAAATTGCGGTCAGAAGGATATTGGCACAGGCAGTTTATCGATTTGTTTATGTGTCTACTTATTTGTTAATTTATCTACTTATTTATTTATCTATTTATTTAGTTGTTTATTTTTCAATCTATTCATGTAATGGTTTATTCATTTACCGATTTATTTGTTGATCTATCTATTCAGTTATTTTATTCACTAATCTGTGTATTTGCTTATTTATTACCCCATTTATCCTTTTGCTTACTGATTCAGTGATTCATTTATTCAGTTTTTTTTATCGATCCATGAATTCATTTGATAAGATTAAAAAAATATTCGCTTCATGCTGCATAATGTGCATTAAATAAAAGAGTTCCATACATTTGTAATTCCGTTTTAGGAGTAGATGTTCCGAACGTAAGACTCAGAATGTTTTATAGAAATGTTATTTGTTGAAGATGTCGTTTGAACTGCAGTCAGTAGGACACTAACACCGGCAATTGACCTATTTTCTCGTATATTTTCTTATTTATTGATTTATCTATCTATTTAGTTATTTATTTATTCATTTATCCGTTTGCTCACTGATTCATAGATTCATTCATTCACTTATTCATCCATTAATTAATTTATTTAACAATTAAAAAATATTTGTTTCACGTTGCACAAGATGCATTAAATAAAAAAGCTCCACACATTCGTAATTTCGTTTTACGAGCTTATATGTTCCGAAACTCAGACTCAGAATGTTTTTATAGAAACATTTTTATTTGTTCGCAATATCGTTCAAATTGCGGTCAGTTGGAAATTGACCCAGGCAGTTTATCTATTCGTTTATGTATGTACTTATTTATTTGTTGTTTATTTACCCGTATATTTAGTTATTCGTGTATTATTTGTTATATATTATTATTTGTTAAATATTTATATATTTAGGTATTCATTTATTAAGTGTTTACTCATTTACCCCTTTGCTCATTGCTTCATCGATTTATTTATTTATTTTACAACGTTTGAAGAACTTTCGTTCCACGTTGCACAATATGCATTAGACACCAGAGCTCCATACATTCGTAATTCCGTTTTACGAGTGGATCTTCCGAAACTCAGACGCTGCAATAAGCGGTTGATTTATATTTCGGCAAGTAGTAAAAATTGAAGAAAAAAAAGAATACAAAAAATACTCCAGGTTCTATGTACTCGCGTTGGTCATGAGATCCATCGTGGGATATTGCGTTTTTCCAGTAGCACGAAGCTGACCAGTAATCCAGCCATGATCGTAAAAGTTAACAAACATTTCGACCCTCGACCAGAAGGAATGCCTTCTGTTTTTTTTTGCTTGCAGTGATTTATTGCACGTCCTTTTTCTTCGCGGCGGCAAACCTCGCGGGGAAGATATGCAGGTAAACGTGGGGAAAGTGCTTCCGGGCGGATGGAATTACTGACCTAAAGCGCGAGGAGGGCTTCGATCGGTCAAGGGCATGCGATTTACGATCCTGGTTACTCTCTTGCTTCACGCTGTCTATGTACCGTGTCGGGAACATCCTTCATATTTTTCTCTCTCCAGTCTACATGACCCAGTGAGGAACTTCTCGTTCCTCATCGACGAGTGATCGATGCGGAAAACTTGCGCCACTGCGTGAAATAATAAAACGGGGTAGCAAATTTTACGGGCCGTTTTCTTTTGTTCCCTTCCGAACCGTAAAAATGCGCGTTATAAATCATTGCGCGAAGTCGACAAGGGTTGAGATTTTTCGGGGAGTGGCGGCAGCGTACGCGCGGTCGATGTGATGCGGTGATTCCCGGCGTCGAGTAGTGCTGACCACTACTTGAATGGGTGACTGTTTAGTCGCTTCAGGGGCCAGTCCACTTTGGAGCCACGAGAAAAGGCTACATTCGCGATTTTTTTTTTTGAGGATGTTATAAAAGATATGAATATAAAAGTTGTTGAGCTTGATAAATAAAGTCCTGAAATACATTTAAAAAAATTTAATTCATTTTTATTCATTTTCAAGTACATAAACAATAGTTTAACGTAACACCTCAAAAATAGGTGGGCTCGGTAGCTCCATCACAATTCGGCAACGGCTTGTTTTAAACGAAAAAATCAAAGTCCATTAGATTCAGTATGACACCAGCTACAAAATGAACCCCGGATTTAAAGTTTTATCAAAAAATAAAAAAACGGCAAACGAAAAACGAAAAAACAAAAAAAAAACACGTTTTTTCGCATTTTTTCGCAAAAAGAGTAGAAATCAAAATTTTAAAACCATCGAGGGTCATCTTGTGGCGAATCATGTTTACAATATGTGGTTCAAATTTCAAAAGAATCGGTTTATTAATTTTAGATATACGATGGAGCTAGATTTTGAAAACGTTGTTTCGAGAAAAACGCGTTTGAAGTTTATACTATGAAAAACTCTTACTTAAACTCAATCGGCAATTCCTGCACCGTACAAAATCCCTTCTGATTGCTCATCATCGTCGATTTCTTCAAGTCTTACTTGCTTTCGATCTTTTTAAATTTTAAACGTAGACTGGCCCCTTAACAGATCGAGCCCGCGGATTAAAAAAATGAATCTTGGTTTGCGAATCCAAGGAAAAATCAGTGATGAAATTGCCACCTGCACGGCGCATGCTTCCCCAGTTTCCCTGCGCCCTCCTGCAAATGCGCCTCGGCACCGCATCGGGCAAGGAGTGGCTGCGGCAAAAGTCTGGTACCTTTCCGAAAATGTAGACGAAGTGACGACCGTGCCGTAACGATTTCAGGGACAAAATTACCAAAGCCCCCTAGTGCATACGACTAGGGCTTGCATTATCCGTTAATTTTTCGTGTCTGGATAATATGGATAGTAGTGAACCTTGCTATCCGGATAACCGGATTTTTCGGATAATTTTGAAAAAAAAAACAAAGGAAATTCGTTAAAAAGTAGTTCTATTCATATTTATTAAAATTAAACGACAATTTTTCTCTCTACTATATAGTACAGTCGTGCTATCGCTGAAAAACCCCGGAATCGGAGAAAATTAGAAGAAGGCTAGTTTTTTGACAGGTGATTTTTTATGTGCCGCGGGTGCTAAATCTAAGTTTGCCTATAAATCGGGGTGTAGGGTTTTTTTAGCGGATGAAAGGAGATGGGGGTGGATTAATGCCAAAGTACAACCCCTACGAGGTCGGCGCCGTGAGACAAAATGTACAGAAAAGTCCGGGCTTTAGTTTTGTCCACAGCGCCGAAGTCGTGGAAGTTCATTTTGAGGGTGAAAAAGTGGGGTGGAATTTTGAGAAAATCAGTTTTAATTCAATGACTCTTTAGAAAAAAATCGTACACTTTTTGTTCAAATGGGAACGTTGTAGCCCTTGAAAAGACGCATCGATCGAGTATTTTATCATCAGTCTCCGATAATATTTTCACCCCTAAAAAATGGTTAAAATACAAAAAAAAATTGTTTATAGAACAACTCAAAAACAATGGGTTTTTCGGGCATGGTTCAAATGTGCGAAATGTAGAGAATAATTTTCTCTATATTTTCGTTTCCATGGAACACCTTTGAATTTTCAAAATGAAATTCCGGGAAAACTATTGACCGCACGAATTCGCCGCTGTGGAAGCATTTGTAGCTTGAACCCTCAGCTACATTTTTGTCCACAGCGCCAAACTCGTATTTCTTTATTTTCGGTTAATCGTTTTCCCAGAATTTCATTTTGAATTTGCAACCCCTGAGAGGGGTTCGAAAAAGCAAAATTCAAGGATGGTCCATAGGAACGAAAATGTCGAGAAAATTGTTCTCTTCATTTCGTACATTTAAACCATCCCCGAAAAATCGATTGTTTTTGAGTTATTCAATGAACAATTTTTTTGTTTATACTTCAACAATTGTTTTGGGGGTGAAGATATTATTGGAGAGGGATGATCAAATACTCGATCGACGCGTCTTTTCAAGGGCTGCAACGTTCCCATTTGAACAAAAATTGTATGAATTTTTCGTAAAGAGTTATCAAATGAGAAACTGATTTTTCAAAATTTCACCCCACTTTTTCACCCCCAAAATGAACTTTCACGACTTCGGCGCTGTGGACGGAAATAGAACCCGGATTTTTCTGAACATTTTGTCTCCCAGCGCCGACCTCGTGGAGGTTGTAGTTTGGTATTAATCTAGCCCCATCCCCTCTCATCCCATAAAAAAAACGCTACACCCTGATTTTTAGGCAAACTGAGATTTAGCACCCGCGGCACCTACAAAATCACCTGTCAAAAAACTAGCCTTCTTCTAATTTTTTTCCGATTCCAATATACAGCACGACTGTACTAATAGCTAATGGACGACATTTACATTTTTAATGTCACTAAATGATCGTGCATAATAGTATGCTAGTGTTTACCATAAAACATTAAAATACAATATGAATCATTCAAAACAGTTAGAAAACTCTTTCCTCTAAAACTTAAACTACTTATCATCGTAATAATGAGATCATAAAATATCAAACCGAATAAAAAAACAATCATTAACAAATAAAAAACGTAAAACTTCTTTCTTCTAAGATTTAAAAATTAACCATTCTGTCCTCTGAGACAAAAACTAAAAACAATCGTATACTTAAACGGTATAGTGAGTAAGATCTCAAATCAACTTAAATGAACAATTAAAACAGGTATTTCAGACTTCAAAGTCGTTTTTTTTTCATATTGTTATAGGGTGAACTTTCAAAAATATCTTAAGACGAGCCGGCCCCTGAAATTCTAAAAATTGACGAAGTTACACCTATTTTAGTGGAACAGTGTGCGTCGAGTTAAGGATGATTCGCGTATAACGAAAGCGGACATCAAAGTACAAGAACACTCAAAAGAGGGCCGAACTGCCCGCAGATTGCATAGATTAGGACCGCAACACGATCTCGATGATGAGGAAGGACACAGCTGGTCCGGAATCGCTGACTGCCGGTAACACGACAATGTTTCACAAGATCGTGTAAAATATGTACCAAAACTTTGAACGCGATTATCTCGAAACTACATATCTTGACACGGCGGGATTGGTATCTAGAGTAACTTTCACACTATTGACTTGCATTTGCACAGTTAGCGTTCAAACATTAGTTCACGACCTTTTTCGGTTCACGACCGCATTTTTTAATTGGATGAACCATTTGTTAATAACAATGACTTCAGCATGCTGTTTTTCAAGAGAGAAATGAGGTTTTCTTCGGAGAAGCTGTCATTTTTCGTAGTTTTCGAAATGTCGAAAAGTGGATCGTGAACCCATAGCCAGTTGGATGTATATGCAGAATTTTTGTTTGTTTTCGTTTCAGATTACATTTGAGTCTGGTAGAGATTTCGCCAATCCGAGCCACTCCGCTTGAGGACTGCAACGCAAACTGCACTACCACGAACACTTCGAAAGATTTTGGTCCGAAAAAATTACACTGTTACCAGAAACATGTGTATAATATGCTGGGAAAAAATTAATTTATTCCAACTGTTGTGTTACTAGAAAAAAAATCATTATTCTGACCCGTCAAATTAGGCTTTCAGAGAGGACTACCCCGTGCCGAAATTATTGTTTTACTAGAGTCAATTCCATCGTCCCACAATTAGTCCAAATCGTAATTTTTTGATGAATTTTCCTATACGTATTATCCGAATGATCCACATTCAGTTGCCTTCATTATACGAATTGAAAAAAATTGGCGGATATCCGGATTGCAGGCCCTACATATGACCAAAGAAATCTTAATATTGAACTGGACCATTTCATTTATTTGAATAAATAAAAAATGCAATATTCGGATAATATATTTTGTAGAATGTAAGCGTACGGGGGTATCCCATGTAGGTTTTGCCAATCGAACCGTAACGGCCAATACTTGGACCAATGTTGGCGGGGCGATGATCGATTACCCAATTGTACGCCAATGCTCGGCTGAGTATTGACTAGCCAACATTGGTTTGCCGATACGAGGCCAATGTTCGGCCAAATATAGACTCGCTAATCATTGGCTTGTCGATACGAGGCCGATGTTTGGCGAAGTATAGAATCCCCAATCATTGGTTTGCCGATACGCGGCCAATGTTCGGCCAAACATAGACTCGCTAATCCTTGGCTTGTCGATACGAGGCCGATGTTTGGCGAAGTATAGACTGGCCAATCATTGGTTTGCCAATACGAGGCCAATGTTCGGCCAAATATAGGCTCCCTAATCATTGGCTTATCGATACGAGGTCGATGTTTGGCGAAGTATAGACTCGCCAATCATGTTTTTGCCGATACGAGGCCAATGTTCGGCCGAGTAACGCATGATCGAACCGCAATTCGTATATTGACGATTCATTGTTTCGCGTCGAAATGATTGAGAGACGAGATAAATACTTTTTACGAGTCCATTGGACATTATTCTTAACGAATATACTACCAAATCAATGCACTCATTGTTGGCCGATTTTCGAACGAGCTCATACGCTGATACTCTGCCGACTTTTATGAACCATCTATATGTTAACTAACTTTATTAAGTTAATAATTAAATTAAATAATATTTATTATTTTTTTATTTGAATTAACTAGATTTTGCGTGAAATCAAATTTTTCCTATTGCATTCCATTATTGGAATTATTCATTTTAAATATATTTATTTATTCAAATTAAACTTGAACTAATGAACTAATGGTCTGTCTTTATTGCCACACACGTATTAATGGGTTGTGGGGGTCGAGTGGAGAGAGAGAGAGAGAGAGAGAGAGAGAGAGAGAGAGAGAGAGAGAGAGAGAGAGAGAGAGAGAGAGAGAGAGAGAAAATATATATATCTATATAAGTTAGGTTTGGAAATTCTATAACATGTCTTTCGATAACACTCTCTAATTATCACAATGATATTAACTAATTGATATAGTTTACGTGAAACAAATAATGATGAGAATTCATTTGGTCTCTAGTGGCATATCTGCGATTCAAATGTCACGAGCACTCGGTAGCACAGGGGCAGCGTGCTTGGCTATGAGTAGGTAGGTTCAAGGATCGAGTCCCATATAGGTGAAATATTTTCTTCGAACTAATCGTTTCGAAAGACCAGGTAATGACGAATTACAATACAAAAATAATTAATTTTTTTTTTTGGCAGTGCAGGACCAGTTTTGGTGATCTATATCGGGTCACAATTATCCGCCAAGACTCGGTCGATAATCGGGCCAAGCTCGAGTGCCAATGATGGCAATCTTGACGGGGACCTATTGTTGGCCGATTCTCGAATGAACTCCTACGCGATGCTCGGAAGATTCTCATAAGCCATTCTAGGGCCAATATTGATTGCGAATATCGGGCCGCTCTTATCATCCGAGGCTCGGTCGATGATGGGGCCAAGCTCGAGTGCCAATGTTGGCAAGCTCGGCGCCGAGCATCGGCCAATCGTTGGCCACTACCGATCACCCTACATGGGATATAAGAAGACGATAGTTTTATATCCAAATATTCGACAGGGGAGGGGCTAGAGGGGAAACCTCGTCAGCCGTTTCGCTTTCATCGTTGTAACAAAATTTTCAGTAACATCAGCACTGGTACCGTTACCATACAGTGTTAGACAATGGGGGAGGAGGAGGAAGGAAAAGTATAAGGGAGCTTGAGCGAGAGAGAGCGAGCGCGAGAGAGAGAGAGAGAGAGAGAGAGAGAGAGAGAGAGAGAGAGAGAGAGAGAGAGAGAGAGAGAGAGAGAGAGAGAGAGAGAGAGAGAGAGAGAGAGAGAGAGAGAGAGAGAGAGAGAGAGGAAAAGCAGCAGTATAAAACCCATATCGGAGAGAGGATCTTTTCGATTTCCACAGCCGAACCGAATTTCATAACGTGTGACGCGGGCAATAACTGCGATATGGCGGAATAGAGCGTATCGCCTTGGGCGGCGGTGGCGCCCTCTTATTTCTTTCTCTTATTTTTAACCCTCTGTATCCACCGCCGCCCCTTTCTGCCATCTCCTCTCTCTCTCTCTCTCTCTCTCTTTCTCTTAACCTCTGACATCTGCAGAGGGAGTAAGAGAGAGGCAGATGGAGAGGAAAAGCATCGCAGCATCAGCAAACGCTTGGCAAAGAGCGTTCTTTGATACGTTACCAAGGGAGATGGTTTCTTTCTCGCGACTGTCTCTCGTTGCTTACCACTAACCCGCCAGGGGCGTCGAAGTGAACGGGATGGCGGATGAGGAGGAGGAGGATGCGATCGAGGTATAAATGTATAGAGCTGCTCCAAGGCTCTCTCCCTGATCTCCCTTTCTCTCTCTTTTTCTGTGCGTCCCCATACTCAAACCTCGTAAAATCCACATCTATCCCATTTGCTGGCTGGAGTGTGTGCTTTGCTCCGCTGTGGGAGCAGGTCCCGTCTCTCGCGCCATCCAGGATCCGCACGCTACGTGATACGAATCGCGAATTCATTTTATTTTCAACCCTTTCAAGCGACGTAGGCGCTACGCTGTACCATCTCCCCCCCCCGCCAGCCGCCGGCCCGCCTTTCCACGACACCTTCACGAAAATAGCCCGGGACCGGGAGGTTCTTTTTTCTACTCACACCCCCGAATCGAAAGCTACGAGCAGGTGTGCGGTAACACGACTTTATTCGACGGTCGCAACCCTTGCCGCGTGAACGGTTCCTCGTAACATATATTACACATACATATATGGATATGTGGGTGCGCGCGTGTGGGGTATTCGACACGGGATTCTACTCGCGGTTCCGGACCTCGTCATTTTTAACCCTCGATCCTCTAACGGGGTACACCAGCTCGTGGCCGGAGAAAAAGGGAAACTTTCGGGGAAAACGTGTGCTTTTCGATTTTTTTTACAGTGAAGAGTGTGGTTTTAAGTACCTTTTGTAATTTTTGTATCGGATCATATTTATAACAGCATGCGAAATGAACAAAATCAATTGCATTCAGATTTTCATGAAATTATCTAATGTTTGGTGGGAGGATTTAATGAAATATTGATTTTGGCAAAAAAGGCCGCAGTTCATAGTGACTTTTGATGAAAAAAAAAAACGCGCTATTTTCGCGAATAAAGGTAGTTCTGTAGGTACGCGTATGAGCGAAAAGTTTCGAAGCGTATAGTAACATCCAATGCCTACACTGAAAAAAAAACCAATGAATAAAAAAAATATATTGGTTGATCCAAATAAATGTGCTGCTGCAGAGTGCCACCGATGTATGAGATTGTTACAATATTATAAAATATTGGAAAATATGATTGATTTAAATAACATATTATTTTATTTGAAAAAGCTCTTCTGTTCTCTGAATATCTACATTATCCTTTAAATAAAATTATATTCTATTGAAATCATTCTATATACAATCCGTAGATATATAGATGGAATAATTAAGCGGTTGCTACAACATTTTTTATTTTGTACAGAAATATAATCAATGGAATCAATTATTTCTTTACTGCATCGAAACGAATATGCCATGGGACGTAAGTTTTTCAATTTGTTTTAAATCTTAACGGAGACTTTGTCCTTGGAGTGCCATATTTCAGGTGTTTACATTTTATTTTTTTTTAAAGGAAACGAGTAAAGCTTTTGAGTGTGGTTTTTTTCTTGCTTTTATTCATGATATACAGAACGTTAAAAATTTTTTTTTCGAAAAAAAAAAACCAAAATGGCGGCCGTTGCAGCTCCGCGAAAACAGGTCCTCAAATCGCGCGAGGTAAACGGCTGACATCACTGCCTCCTCTTTGTTGATCTGAAACACAAATTCAAAGCATATTATCAATCTGTGACCCTTTGGTCATGGAATGACGGATGGGTTTTTCGTTTAGTACAAATTTCGGAAAATGGCGGCAATTTAAAAAAAGATCGAATTATCGCGTTTTTTTCGCATAAAAAGATAAATAATAAATGCAAAAATGTATGTATCGAAAAAACGATCCGTCATTCCGTGAAGACATATTTTCTGAGTATGCTCTCCAAATTTCAGGTCGATATGTTAATTACAGCGGTCAGGAGAATGTCAGCCATTTTTAAAACCGTGTTTTCGAGAAAAACGCGTTTAAAGTTTTGTAATGTGTTTACACAAATGTGTTTATAATTACCGCTAATCGGCAATGCCTGGTCCATAGAGGAATCCCTCCTCTTCTTCTAGCTGCTCATGTTGAGCTCAAATTGATTTTTTGAAAATTTCAAGGACAAAGTCTCCCTTAAATAAAAAATGAGCATTAGAATGATCATCCACGATAATAGTGGAGAAAATATCAGATATCCAATGGAATATTCACGGAGAGAATATCAGATATTCAACTGATAAGAACAGATACTACACTTTGATGTTAACCACAGGCCAAGAAGCGATACTATTTAGAGTTTCTCCGGCGTTTAAGAAGATTCTCGGTTCGCGCAACGCTTACGAGAAACGAGCGCGCGTGCGGCTTCTAGCGGTTACTCCGAGAACTACGGGTTTCCTCACACCTATAATGTCGGTGGCGCTCGGCCATGATTTGGTTGGATTTTTCCAACCAAATGCGCAAGAAACAAATTTTATGTTCGCATAATTTTTTAACCAATTTAGACATTAATTTAATATTTTTCAATCAAAATAAAATATTAATATCTCAACGAATAATGTACTCGAAAATCAATATCGGATATGGTAAAAAAAAAATAACACATTTACTCAATAGAAATTTTATCTGAATCAACCTATCGAAATTCAATTTTTCTTGTATACTCGAATCAACAATAGTCATGTTATGAATTGAAACGCTTTTTTTGTTCGTTGCAGAAAATACATTCAAAACTATATAATTTGTTCGCGATAATTTTTTAGATAGTTTCAATAATATATTGTTCTCGGCTAACAATATATCTTTTGAATGCAAAAAAACTTTTAATTTTATCATGTTATTAAAGTCAATGGCGTTTTGTTTGGACTAATAAATCCGATTATTTACACCAACAATTTTACAATCAAGGTCATTCAAGGCCGCCTATTGAAATAAAATACAAATTTAAATATCTCGGATCACTACCAAATATTTGGTAGTGATCCGAGATATTCAGATTTGTATCATCGATACTGACCTTGAATGCCCTTGAACGACTTTGACCCCTGAATGTTTTTTATGCGGCTTGAGGTGCTCCCCAAGATGGTTGAAAAAGATGTACCGTTCCATTTTAAAAAGTGGACGTGACCTTCACTGTGCGTCAGCGGCTCCACCGATATAAAAAAAATTGTATTTAAAAAACATTTTTTTGTGACGTCGGTAATTACCGAGTTATATCGGGTGGCAGAGATACGAGGGATACCCTGTATATAGATATATGAAGTGGAATGTGCCAATATATATCTACAAATATCTCTATACGTGTACACAAACATATACTTACATATGTATATATGAAAATATGTGTGTGCATCATCCATATTTGTAAGTATGTACGCATTGGCGATAATTTCATTTTTTACGTCCTGAATAACCCACCCCGCCCCCCTGTGGTAGATGGTAGAATCGTTTAGTATGCACGAGCCACGACGGAGTATATGCATGGCACGTGGACTCAATGCAATCGAGGAATGAAATACATGGATGGAAAATGGAGTGTGAGAACGCGGGCATATGTCGTACACCGAAGGATGCGGAGGAGGAGGACGATAGAGGAAACGAACCACAACCAGATTTCAAAAGGGATCGCACATAGACTGACATTTCACGAGGCATGCACGAGCTGGAGATTCAATGGCGCGACGTCACTCTGCCTTTCATCGCGGATCGTATCATTGCGCTTAACGCACGAAATTATATTTCGTAATTGATCAAATTAATTACAGAATGTAATTACGTACGTTGATTTTGTATTTTGAATTCATACGTTATATGTATACCGCGAAAGAATAAATGGGAATTTCAATTTTCGTGATCGATTTTTACGCTGTGTCGATTCGAATGCCGCGAAGAAGAGAATGCATTTTTCATTCCAACGTGTTTCGAGTCAATTTGATATTTGACACGACGCTTCAATCTATTTCGATGCACGAAACAGTCCATTTTAATCCCCATATATTTTTTTCCAAAAAATATCGTAATAAATCGTTTGTTTTTTCGATATTGTTGAACTTTGTGGGCAATGTAATGGACGTACCATTTCAGCACCGAAGATTTTTTGTTTTTATTTTTAACGGATCATCAGAGTGTAAAAATTTCAAAAAATCATTTTTTTGCATTATCCGATAGTGTAGACGATTATAAGCATGTTTTTCAATTTTTGGGGCGAAATTCGAATTATTCCGGTTGTTGCAGCCTTTCTCAGAAAAAGGGATTCGTCCAGCTGCGTGAGATATGGCGCGGACGGAAGCGTTTTTGTCGAAATGTTGTTTTTCAAAACGGTTCAAAACTCTCACAGGAAGAGATTTCAAGCTATCCATCTCAAATTTGGACACAATATTCTTCACGCCATTCTTCATCTTGCTATGGAAACTTTTTTGTAATCTCCATATTTTTATTCAAAGAGAAACGAAAAAATAGGCTAAATTCGATTTTTTTCAAACCGCCGCCATGTTGTCAATGTTGATTTAAAAAAACCTCCATAGCAAATAGCGGCTTCCATATTGATTGATAATCTTTTTACAAATTTTGTTTCAGATCGTATTTACGGCCACAACCGTGTAGACCGTGAAGACTCCTTTTTTCGAAGACATGTTTTACCGTTAAAAGAAATGTAAAAAAAATAAAAATGGGATTTAAGACTGTATTTTATGCTCTTCACGAATGCTTTGACTTGACATACAAAAATCAGACTAATTAGCGTATTTTGAGCAGCGAAAATAAAAATCGCGATAATCAGCTACTTTTCAACCCGTTACCCTGTGATGATCCCTTAAGGGACCATCAAAGTGTAAAATTTTCGAAAAATCGATTTTTTTTTCATCATCCGTTAGTATACACGGTTATAAACGTTCTGTCCAATTTTTAAATCGAAATCCGAATTATTTCGGTCGCTACAGCCTTTATTAGAAAAAGTGATTGGAGCGTGGAATCCCGCACTCCGAACTTTAAACGCGTTTTTCTCGGAATGGTGTTTTTCAAAACGGTGGCCACTCTCAAAGGAAGAGTTTTCAAGCTATCCGTTTGAAATTTTAAGTCAAGATTCTTCACGCCATTCCTAATGTTGCTAACGAAGCTTTTTTTAAAATCTTCCTATTTTTTTTTACGAAAAACTGTCAAATATTAGCCTAAATTTGATACTTTTTGTTCAAACCGCCGCTATTTCTTTATATTTCACTGAAAAAAACCTCCATAGGAACATAGCGGCTTTCCTACAGATTAATAATCATTTTGAAATTTTTGTTTCAGATAAAATTTGCGGCCTTAATCCTGACCACCATGGGACACCATTTTTTTCCACGCAATTTTGCGCAAATAAAAACAATGTTAAAAAATAAAAAAAAAATAAAAAAATGATTTTGCATTGTTTATCGGTGCTTCAATTTGTAATAAAAATTAGACCGATTAGTTTATTCCTATACAACAAAAAAAAAATTGCGAAAATCGGCTATTTTTCGGGTGGTCACACTGTGATGATCGCTTAATGAAATTGGGCAGAAAAGCTGCCGCGAGGCTTTTCAACTTTGATCGTATACGCCAATGTCGCAGGACATTAGTGGAGAAGGACGCAGAGACGCGTTTACACGTGTACACACGTAGTCCGTTATTTCTTATAGGTGCATGTGCGGTGAAGATAAAAGGATTGCTCAGGTAAGAAAAAGTGAACGGCCTCTCGCTGCGCAAAAGACTTTATTGGCCTGACGTGATACGTTCATGACATGACGGGCGTTAACTCGCTCGTTCGTTCTACTAAAAAATTAATGGACACTTTTTTCTTCAACGACACACACACACACACCCAGATGCTGATACGAATTGGGATATAATCGTATTAAAGCCACCCTTATAGTGTGGCATTCTCTACGAGCCACGACGTTTTTAATAAAAACGGGCACCCACGGAAATTGCCACGGAATCAAGCTTTCGATTAAATGGATAATTTTGTCAAACCCGAAAATTTTCTATTAGTTTTTAAACTTTTTTCCTTCCATCGTGTGTTTTTTTTAATTCCCATGATTTTTTAGTCAAAAGGCATTTTCGAGGAATGGCTATCTTCATGAAACACGAAATATCCTTGTCGAAAATTCTGGAAAAACATTTTTTCGAAGCAAATTGGAGGTAGAGCTTTGGCCTTGTCAAGTTTCCTTCTTTCTTTCTCTCTTTTTAAGGAGACAGGTATATCGCCTTAAAAAAAGTCTGGTGAATCTATGAGAGCAGAAAAATCGCAAAAAAACACTATGGCAAAGTCACCTAGTGATTTAAAAAAGTACTAGAGAATAAGAGAATAGGTTAAGAGAGCTCATTTCTTATTCAAATTGTACCTCAAACGTTCATTGCGTTTCTCGTTGGCCAAGATCCTCTTGTCCCGTTCAAAAATTCCGAATGTACACTCAAATTTTTCACCTGTGGAATGTAAATAAATAGCCATTTTTCCGACGGTATTGAAGTTTCAATCGTTGGAATGCAAAGACAATATATTTTTTCACATTGCCGTTTGTTTCGGCACATCTAGGCAATGAAAATCATTTGAACGTTTTCGAGGATTCTCATTAAAAATCTACAACCAAAACCTGCAAAAAAGACTTCCGATAATAATGAATATAAAGAAAAGAAAAAAAAATGAAGGGGAATTTTCGTTGCAGTCCAACGAAAAACACAGGTTTTTTTCATATAATAATAAGTGAATAAGAAAGACAATAGTCGTTCTCATTTACTGTTTTTAAACAAAATTCATGAAGTAGCAAACCCAAAAACATCGTTACGAAGATATCAAGGGGCTATACCAGTGTGACACGTTTAAAAAATCGTTTTTTTTTGCTTTTTTCAACACTTTATACTTTCGAAAATATCATTATCATTTATATCATTTAAATCAATATAATTTTATCTTGCAAAAATCGATAGTTAAATCTTTAAACGCGTTTTCCTCGAAATGAGATTTCTCAAATTTGGTGACGTTGTAACTCGAAGAGTAATTATCCGATTGACTTGAAATTTGCACTGAGTACTCTTGAATATATTTACTCTACAATGACGTAGAATATTTTTGATTGGATGAAAATTGACGATTTGGCATTGAAAAAAACGACCATTTTATAGGCAAGAAAACAGACTTTTTTGTTACCTACGCCATTTTGTTAGATTGTGATATTTTTTGAAAATCCTACGTCATTGTACAGGGAATACCTTCCAGTTTAACGACATTTTCTCCTTTTTCGGTTTCAGCTACTCAATCGGCCGGAATCATGTCAGCAGTGGAGGAACTTTTTTTTGGCGCCTCCGAAGGCAGCGCAAAAGTCGTTTGGATCTCAATATTTTTCAATGAAAAAATTATGAAATATAGGTCAAATATAGCCAAATATATTCTTAATTTTCCGAAACATTTAATTGAGTACTTCTCTTTAAAAAAATCCCGAAAATCACCCAAATTTTCAGCGTTCACACTAGTATTGCCCCTTAAGGGAGGACACCACTGTGACACTGTCGTTTTCCGTTTTTTTTCGTGTACTACATTATTTATTTTTGGTATTTGGAAGAAAGATATGTTATTAAGCACACATTGAACTTATTACGTGTAAATAAAAAAAAATCACAACATTATTGAGATATAATGGAGCGTCTGTAGACAAAATGTGGACCAAGGTCCGGATCGATAACTTGGCAATGGGTGGTCTGAGAATTAAGAATGTTTTATAATCTATATAAGTGTAGCCGTTTTTTGAGAACATTTTTTTTCACATATTCTTTTATATGTATACTTTGTGAAAATGCAACAAGACAAATCGACTTTTTTTTACTCGGCACAGTGGGGTCCCATCTTAATATTTATATGCATGGTTCTAAATGACTCAATTATTTTGGGCCCCCGGAGGTTAAATTTGTATTAAAATGCATATGTAACGAAACAGTAACAGTAATAACAGATGAAAAAATTCTAATATTCAGATTCTCTCTCTCTCTCTATTTTTCGTTTGATTTGTACACTTTATCTTTGTGCTGTTTATTTTATATCTACAATTCTATTATGATATCTCATATATTCCCGTTACTTAGCATACGTTTGTTAATTTTATTATTCGTTTACCCTGTCTGTACTTCTTTGCCCGAAGGTTTCTACCAAGGCATAAAACAAATCATCAATCAAATCATCGATTGATCCCTCCTTCTTCATTCTCGAAAACCGCAAAAAATGTTCATTGATTCAATTCTACATACGTGACACTACATGTGTAAATCGGCGAACGCGGTATCGAGGGGGCTTCGAGTACAAGACTCCACGATTCCATTTGGAAGTTTCGCGCTACGTTGATACACGCTCTTTGCCTTAATCGAGAAACGTTGTCCCATATTTCTTGGCGTATATACAAATGCATGCATCAAATGGCACATGTGCGGGCTCCAAAGAGGCATATTAAACGACAGATTGAGTTAAGACGTGATATTCCAAGCAAATACTCCATTAGTTGCCCATTATTTGCCCGACTAGAGTTGCGCTTCTAGATGCTATAGGAGTACTATTAGGATCCTTGAAGAGAGGAAGGAAGGAGAGAAGAGAGAGAGAGAGAGAGAGAGAGAGAGAGAGAGAGAGAGAGAGAGAGAGAGAGATCGTGAACCTAATTCATCCATACCCCAGCTTGTACACTAAACGTCACTCCACACACACGCGTGCATCCGTATGAGAGAAAAGGACACTCTGAACCCGCTACATCCATGTAGTGTCGACTATCAGGACATCTGGCTGTTTCAAGCACTGTCTTAGCAATTTTAGTCAAACGTATCGTTGATTTTGGGGTCAGAACCGTCCGTGAAATGGCCTTTGTATAAATATGCTTCTATTTATCTAAAAGTCATTTCCAGGACATCGGGGCTTCGATAATGCTGGACTTTGAAGACATTCGGTTACTATCAGGATGGTCTTTGGAGACGAACGTCTTCAAAATCATCTGTTCCCATTTATACATGTACATACACTGATATATACATATATGTATACATAGCTCTATGTAATAAAGGTAACAAACCTTCTATAAACTTCGCGGGCTCTATTACCCGTAGGTAAATGAAGAGCCATTTATTCGTGCGTTATAACGACCCTATATATTCGAACGTTTCGGTGATCGCGCGCGCGGGCGTTCGCGCGAGACCCTTTAATCTACGACCTCCTGCGCCCGTTGTACGACGATGGAAAATCGATTATTCCACATCTACACAATTACTCGGCGTACGTTGTACACGCGGAGATTGCTTAGCTTTCGCACATGTATACGCGGGATTTTTTCAATTCGCGATATTGATTTTGTGTCCCCGTTGTGTCAATGAATAATGAAGGGCAAAAAATTGGACAAGGAAAATGGGAAAAATGTGGTTCTCGAATTTAAGGAGAGGTATACACCTAGATGGTGGAGGTCGAGGATTTAGAAGCTATGAACATTCCGTCGACCGTGGAAGACCAACACTATGGGCCTGGTATCGATGTCCAAATAGGGTTTTACAATCGGCACAGTAATGGCCCACGACTGGTTGCCAGAGAACAAACGATGGCGCGGTAATGGCTATATAAACGGACCAGATCCGCACCATGCATGGTTGGTAATGGTAAACCATGAATGGCTGCTAAGACTGGGCCAACTATCATACGCCCATATTGGCCCAGCAACGGCTGCCGGATCTTCTGCCGGAAATGAAAAACAAAAAGTTGACAAATAATGAATATAAAAATTCTAGTTGTATCTTTTTTGTTTTCTTCTGCTTTACTTATGTCCATGTACATAGAATAATTGCATTAAAAACGCTTTCTGCATTGTTCAAGTTTTTACCTTTCATCGGGATCGAACCTGCGCCTTTGGTTCTAGTGTCGAGCGCTCTACCCACTTGGCCATTCTAACACTTACAGAATCCATCGTTTGTTCGTTTCTTACTTTGATGCCGATAATTTTATTCGTGACATTAAAGTTTACCGACAATTTTTTTGGTCCATTTAGGCTGTAAAAATAACTCGCTCGTTTTGGGTGAAGTTCCGAAAAGCATACTCCTCTGATCGAGCTGAAATTTTGCACCGAACTTCCTCTCATTATCCTAAGAGAAACCGTTAACGGATTTTTGACGACTAGCAATAGTTTTCCATATATCGTATTGTAAAGTTTATTATTTCACGCCATACGAGTATATCTATATATCCGATAGATACCCCCCACTCCTCCGGCCGCGCTGCTTCCTGGCAAACAGTGCTCGCCCGTATGTGCATATCACTTGCCATGTGGGATGGCTTTGTTTGGGTTTATTTAATATAGTAGAAGCGCAGTACAATAAATAATTTTCAATATACGATATATCGAAAACTATTGCTAGTCGCTAATATCCTTTTAAAGGTTCTCCTAAAATATTGAAAAGAAGGTCGGTGCAAAATTTCAGCTTCATCAGTGGGATATGCTTTTCGAAACCTTATCCCTTGTTTTTACGTGTTAGAGTTGAACGACCTGCATTTGCAAAACGCCCAAAAACAAACCATCAATGGCTGGAATAGATCTGGCAAGCCGTTCATCCGCCTACGATACCCCAATGCTGATCGCCATATTATCGGTGCGATAGTATTGGCCCACGAATGGCTGGCATAGATCTGGCAAGCCGTTCATCCGCCTACGATACCCCAATGCTGATCGCCATATTATCGGTGCGATAGTATTGGCCCACGAATGGCTGGCATAGATCTGGCAAGCCGTTCATCCGCCTACGATACCCCAATGCTGATCGCCATATTATCGGTGCGATAGTATTGGCCCACGAATGGCTGGCATAGATCTGGCAAGCCGTTCATCCGCCTACAGTACCCCAATGCTGGTCGACGAATTATTGGCCGATTATCAGCAAACCGTTTAATGGCTGAATGCTGGCATTTTTGTTACGACAGGCGACCCTATATGGGTGATTCCATGTAAGTTGACAAATTTCATGATTTATTCATTTTCAAATTTTCAAACGCGTTTTTCTCAAAACCACGTTTTTCAAATCGGTACCCAAAATTTCTCGAAAACCAATGAACCGATTGCCTTGAGGTTTTTTGTGGTTATTCTATACACCATTATCTAGTACTTGTCGTAGGATTTTTTTTCCGTTACTTAGTTTTTGTTTTATAGGCAAAATAATAACTAATTTTTGGCCCAAAAATCACTACTTATGTTCAAACGTCCGCCATTTTGTCATGAATCGATATTTTCAAAATCGGCTATGACAAGTATTAGATTATAGTATCTAATTTAATAATCTTTTTGGTTTTTTTCAGATGATTTTTTAAGAAACGCCAGTTTCTTAAAAAATCTGCGTACCGTATACACAGATTTTTTTACGACGCGCCAAGGATCATTCAATATCCTTGTATATTTTTGATATTTTTAAATAAAGAAAATTAAACATATTTTTGAATGTATTCACTTTTGGATAATTAAAACCCCAATCCGAAATTTCAAATAGTTTTCCTTGAAAAAATTCACAAAGAAGACCCTTTTTCCGGCTGCTAGGTGTATTTCTCCCCTTAAAGGGTCTACCTAGATACCCGAAATAAATTACCAAATCCCGAAAAAAAATTGTGGGTAACGGTTGGTGAAAAAGAAATGCATTTTTTAAAACACAATGGTACACATATTGAGAGGCTTTAAAAAAATCACCAATAAATACAGAAAAACAACAACCTGGCTGCCGGCAGATGATGAAATTTTTCGCGACGTTTGGCGGTGGACACTCTCCAGCTTTAACGGTCCATCTGAAATATAAAAGCCAAACGGGTTGTTCAAGTTGACAATAAATACGAGTCGTTGACGATTGCCAATTTTTAGCAGGTACAACTAATTCTTCACGGTCAACAAAGAGACTTTACGTTACCCACAGTGGTACTGATTTATGTTAACGCGGTCCTCTAGTTTCTCGGCTGTTTTTTTACGGCTTTTTCAATAATTTTTTACGGGCAAAGCATCGAAATAATCAATCTCATTGTTTTTGCATAATCTTTATTAACATTTACATAAGCTTTACACATTTTTTGAAGTCAAAATATATAATAGAATAAAAGTTATAGTGGCCGACAGGAAGACATCAAGTAAAAGAGGTGCTTGACGGTGACCAAGATTGCGGCTGTTCTGCTTATCTGAAATCAAAAAACCAAACGGCATTTTAATCTTCATATTTAAGACTAGCGATTGAACTAGAGTGAATTCTAAATTACAAAAATTGACCTTTTTATACACTTTTGAAAATTACATTCTATTTTTTACTCATTTTTTCTTAAGTTTTTCGCTCGTACAAAAAAAACTATCGAAGCAATCATGATAATCCTAGTTCAATCGCTGGCTTATAACATATTAAAGATGCTGTATAAATTTGAACAAGATCGGTGCAGTAGTTTCTGAAATATCCTGGTCACCGTTTCGAAAAATGGTGTTTCGAGAAAAACGCGTTTGAAAGTATACCTGCTCCGTATACCTGCTCCGTTCCAGGACCGTAACTTGTGAACCACTTCGAATATCGAAAAATCCTTTGGCACACATTTTCTACACATGTTGTAGATGTGATTTATGAAAAAAAATCGATTTTTTCGACCCGAAAAACTAGAGGACCGCCTTAACTGGTGCTGAATATTCGTATTGTCAATTCCAATGTGCCAAATTTGTGGTAAATTTTTTATTCGTTGCACAATTACTAATAAAAACTGAAAAATTGGATCCTAAACGACTTTGGAGTAGTCTCTGTCATATTTACAAAAACAGTTTTACCATAAAAACGGACTAAAATGTTGCACCAAATCTGTCGGAATTTTATTTAAATAGCCCTGAATTACTTTAGCGGATTTAATAACCATGGGTAAAATTGTAATTGAACATGTCATTGATACGCGATCAATTATCAAACTCCATAAATAATATAATGGAATTTTAAGGAAACACATGACAACTTTGCGTTTGCGGTGATCAGAGTTGGCTTTGGCATTGATGTGAAAGGTTAGGTTATGGTGCAGAGCTAGATTATGCTCGCCAAATGCATCAGGTGTTACGCCCGACGTTGCCAAGTCTGTGGGTGCTATTTCGTCGTTCTGATTATTTCCAACCGGAAATTGAAATCTTTCTATAATGTAGTGCTTGAACTACCCGGTGAAGTTCGAATTTTATATTTTTTTACAAAATCCACTATGTCTAATTTATCAAATTTCGGTGTTCCAGCGACCTTAGTTGGATAAGTGAGCAGCAAAACCGTGATCACCGCACTTCCGGTCGACCTTCTTCATAAGACGACGTGCTTTATTACCTCCAAGTGCTCGACTTTGAAATTTCATCACAAAAAACTGAACGGTCAACATAACTCAAACTTTGCCAAAGAGTGCCTCCTCAATATTACAACCTCAATATCACAAAAAAATTCAAGTCCGAAAGTTGGATTGTTCTTGATGACCGCACCTCCTTAAAATAATTGTTTTAACAACGTGGCGACGAACTAAAACTCGAGCATATAAAATCTAAGAAAAAAGTCGTAATTTTCACATAACTATTAAAAAATTAAGATCGATTTAAAAAAAGTGAGATCGTCAACGACGTGTAAACGTTTCTTATCGTTTCTCCTATAAGTTTGGAAACAATCCATCAAGTGGTTCTCGAGATATCATGTCCACCGACTTTGAAAGCAGTGTTTCGAGAAAAACGCGGTCGAAGTTCGAAGTATGGTGCTGCCTTTTGAATATTTCAATGACGTTTTCAGGGAACATAGCTAAAAGGTGATACCATCGAATAAAAAATGTTCGGCAAATGCAATTTGTTGACCCCCTTAGGTGGATGCAGCCCGTTAATCTCGGAAATGTTGGAACGTGTGACTCTCTGTAAATTTGCCATTGCAAATATTTGTACGGGTGTGGAAGAAATTAAAAATTGAACGGAACGTGCGAATTGGAAGGTTGGATTGGCGCTTCAAATGTTTGTTCCAAATTTGGCTATTTGTATAGAACGTGTGTATCCCCTGATGTGCTCTATGGTATTTATCTCCGATCATAGGTGATCATGTTTGCGACATGACGTTTGCCGAAACTACGAACAAATGGACCAAATGCTATTGGGAACATCGATGCGACCGAGATAAACTTAAGAAAAAATATCGAGTTAAGGGGCCAGTCCACTTTGGAGTCACGAAAAAGGCCATTTTTGCGATTTTTTTGAAATTTTTTTTAAATATATGAATATAAAAGTTGTTGGGCTTGATAAATAAAGTCTCGAAATAAATTTAAAAAAAAGGTATCCATTTTTATTCATTTTTAAGTACAAAAACTATAGTTTAACGTAACGCCTCAAAAATAGGTGGGCTAGGTAGCTCCATCACAACTCGGCAACGGCTTGTCTGAAAGAAAAAAATCAAAGTCCATTACATTCAGTATGACACCAGCTACAAAATGACCCTCGGATATAAAGTTTTATCAAAAAATAAAATAATAGCAGATGAAAAACGAAAAAAGTATTTATAAACGCTTTTTTTCGCAGTTTTTGACAAAAAAAGTAAACATAAAAATTTTAAAACCATCGAGGGTCATCTTGTTGCGAATCACGTTTACAATATGTGGTTTAAATTTCAAGAGAATCGGTTTATTAGTTGTAGAGATACGATGGAGCTAGATTTTGAAAACGTTGTTTCGAGAAAAACGCGTTTGAAGTTGATACTATGATCGGCCGAGCGCGCTATACGCTCAGATAGACGAAATGAGATCCTGACGTTCAGGTAAAACAAAATACTTAGAGAGCTCGGATTTTCATAAAATTTCGACACAAAATTTCTGAATGTATGTACTTTCGAAAACAGTAAAAAAGATAGATTTTTTGAAATCTTCTAAGTGGACTGGCCCCCTAAATATATCGGGAGGGAGCGAGAAGGGAGTAATCGATTGGAAGACGTGATCACGTGAGAGTTGAATTTATCTGGAAATGCTTATGGCCCGAGCTGATACTTGGGGGGATTGCTCGGTGGCCACTGGCTGGACCGACGATGAAAGAGCGGGTGGCAATTATACTGGATCTCCGATGCTGGACACAAGCGAAACAAGTAGATTTTCACTCGATGATAAACTTGTCTTTTTTTTAGGGGAAAAACTAAGTACGTTCCTCTCCGGACGTAACTGCAGCTGGAGTACTTAGAACGAACTTGAGATGGTTCTGCATACCGATAAAAGCGAAAAAGCATAATGCTGTCTGAGGGGATTCATTGGGAAGCGAGGCTTAACCTCCTGAGGCCTAGAATGCGGGAGACTGGATCTAAGTTGGGTACTTAGATCAAAGTCATTTAGTCGTATATACCCACACGAATATATTAATGTATCCGTAACGAATACTTATTTAGGTTTGGTACTTAGAGGGTGACTTAGATAAGTATATTGACTTAGGGAGACCAAAACTTAGAAAAACATTTTTAATATATTTTTTTGGATTAAGTCAGAATTGTTGTCCAGACGTATAAAAATATCGTATTTTTTTATTTATTTTATCACTCTACAGATCTTTCTAAATACGTCTGTGAAAATCGTTGAATGATGCTCAGAAAATTAGCCGAGTTATAGAAATTCTAAGGAGTACGCTTAACAATTTTTGGAAAGTAACAAATTTGCCTAAAAAATCGTCAGATAATTGTTAATAACAAATGAACTCTGCAATATAAAAAAAAAACTACGTACTTCCATAGACAATTATTTTTCAAGATATATTCAACATTTCAAGTGAATCGGTTGAAAGTTGTCTGTTATGTTTCCGGCTAACTTAAAAATTTCCAGTTTTAAGATAAACGCTGGACAGCCGCCATTTTGAAATTAATCACTTCAAAAAAATTATTTTATACAGTCACTTATATGTATGATAAAGACCCGTTTTTGTAATCTCGATTTATTTTGTACTTCTTGTGAAAAAATCCCCAAAAAGCCTATTTTTCGGCCTCTAGAGTGGCCTAACCCCTTAAAATAGCCCCTAAGATTTGTTTTTTTTTAATGGATGTAATTTTATTTATAATGCGAATGGAAATAAACATCTGTTTTCATTTTATACAAAGGTGGAGCAGTGTGGAATACGGATTGCAAAAATCGTGACAATCAAAAATCGTTATTTTAAAAGGTCTAGCGAGATTAAGGGAGAAGTTACCTTTAGGCGAGGAAGACATATCCTAATTTTCATGATTTCTTTCTAACGGAACGATTTCTTCACCATTTTTGAGACTTAGGGTATGTATTATTACTACTTTTGGCTGTGACATGGTTTTTTTAAATTAATCTCTGAAAGTGGCGAAGGTATGGCACGGTCCTCTAAACTGCATTTTCAAAACTAGCGTGACGTATAGCTAAAAATCTAATCGACCGATTCTGGTAAAATTTGGTATAAATCTTTCTAACCTTATCGTCTAAATTACGGCTCTAAATGTTTTTGAAAATTGAACAAAAAAGTATTTTTTACTGCAAAAATTAGCCTTTTTCGGAAAATTCAATCTTTTTTGTTTTAAATCGAACCATTGCAATCTTTTCTTAAAAAACAAAATCATGGAAATCAGCCATTTTTCGGAACATTAAATCTTTTTGTTTTTAATCGTACCATGTAAATGTTTCCTTAAAAAACAAAATCATAAAGATCAGTCAATTTTTTCTCGCATTAAGGTATCTCCCCCCCTGAATGAATCAATTAATGTTTTACAAGTAATTCGATCTATCAATAATAATTCCACTATTATTGGTGTATTTCAATCGTTAGAAGCGTATATTTAGCAAAATTTGTTTCGTTTATTTGTTTTATTTGATTTGTTTATTTATTTATTTTGGTTTCCTCGGATTTGATGGGGTTCGTTTGGTTTTTTCTATTACCATCTGTTTCATACACTCTACATAAAAAGATAATTAAGGTAGTTCCTCTGCGAAAATCTCAACCAAAAGTTTACATACCATGTTCATGTTCAAAAGATTGATAATTGGTTTAATTAGTAATAAATCAAATTAAAAACTACGCAATATTGACTCGGTACTAGTAGATAATACGATGGATATCATTTATTGCCGTAAAATATATTTTATATTGTGTTTTTGATCTATCATCGCCAGTAAACTTTTGCCGGGACTGTCCAGGCTTTGCCCAAATTGTTTTTTTTCCAGGCTTTGCCAGGCTTTGCACCAAAATTGTGAGGGCTTTTCATGGTTATATCTTGGAAACTAGATGGTGAATCATTCTCATTTTTTTTCACATTATTCGTGATATCTTACTCTAGCTTATCCTCGTTTTTTAATCAATTTCTTAATTTTAGTTTTGACGGTAAAATTAATGATGCTCTGTTTGCCCATCATAACGCATTTGTTGCGTGTAAACCAAGCCAACTTTAAGTGTAAATATCTCAGGTTTGGGGTGGTCAAACTTATTCAAATTGCACAGATGTTTGGATAATGTATTAAATAACATATATGTCAAATTTCAACCATTTCTTAATTCAACTCTTCTGTGGAGGTACTACCTTAAGGGGAATGCGCATGGAAGTATATGGGAAAAATGGAAACATAAACATGTCAGTATCAAACTGATGTGTCACGTCACTCATAACCTTAAACTTCGCCTGAACAGTAAGTTCTACTAATAGGGCATTGGGTCATGTTTGCAACGGGGGGATTTGAAAACCGGGTTTGCACACGTGCATTCGTTCTAAAAATAGTAAGCGGGGCCTCAGGAGGTTAAAGGGATCTCATGAATTGAGCATGAACTTCGGAAGAGACAGCACGGATTTTTTTTTCGTATCGTCACAACTTCCGAGGACTCCTTCGAAGTCCATATCCGTATTGGGGATGATGAAGGACGCAAAATGAACAAAAAAAATACCCGAAACGCTCAACTCTGCGTGTGGGCAGGGGGTTGATTGCCCCGAAGAAGGAAAAATCGGCGGAAAATTGCTGGAGCACGAATATTTGATAGGTAGAGTAAAAAAAATTGGATCGTAACGCTCCTTGGCAGAGTTTGGAGCGTGCAGTGTCGGAATAGAGCTCGAAATGTCCTACTCGGGATATAGTTCGAGGCGTGCAATGTGCATCAAAATAAGTATTTTCCCGAAAGGTCTACATATTTTCCGGAATTTTGGTCTCATTTCGCATTCCAAGTGAAGCAGTCTAGCAGTGATATTCTCCGCTCCCCAAATCCACGAGGAGACTTTTCCGGCTCATGGTTGATGCACGAAAAACCAGACGACTTTTGGCTGTGCCAAAGGAAGAAGAAAGAAAAAACCCACGAAAAGCGGAAGGTACACATTTATTTATGGAAAAAAATCGCGGCGGCTGCGAGTAGACAGAACCAAAGTGTGTCTCTTAAAATAAATGGTAAATCCACGCAAAGACATCGTAGTCTGTGCATTACTATTTGATCCTGCCTCCAACTCGGCTCGAACTTGAACGTACAAGAGTATTGCAAATCCAATCCTTCGGTGGCGAGCGGTAAGTATGTACTCTTTGGACGGTTTTGAGGAGATTGAACACGTTCAGTCGGCAAGAAAAACTGTTGATTGGCTACGTTCGTGTGCTTTTGATGCTTCGTGTGGAAGATTTTTCGCTTCACGGTTTTGATGTCCAACCATTTACTGAATAAATACCTATTGGCTTAATTTTTATAATTTAATTGGTTATTTAAACAATAGCATTTTACTTTATAGATGATAAATGAATAAATAATAAGTGAATATATAACAACTGAATAAATAATAGCTGATTATATAATAACTAAATGAATAATGACTGAATATGACACAATATCCAATGACTAACAAGGAACATCCCTCAGGTGACACTTCGATTTTGTTGAAATTGGGATATGTTATAAAGCACCGATAAGTAAGCGATATGTATTTTTTTATCGGCGGAAAAACGGTTTTACGGGGTGAAACCACCCCTCATTAAAGGGGTGGTTCACCACTTAATTTTTTTTTGCACTGTCACTATAGTGGATTTTTCATTGCTTCGGATTAGTAGAAGAATTTTCGTTTTTGTTTCATTAAAATCGGTGGACTCCTTGTGTGTGAAACTGAATTAAAAAAATTAAAAAGTTAAAAAGTTTTTAAATATTAAAAAGAAATACGGACCGCTTACTTTTCGGTGCTTTATAAGATATCCAAATTTAAACAAAATCGAAGGGATGTCACCTGAGGGATGTTTCTTGTAAGTGAATAATAACTGGATAAATAATAGCCAAATAAATAATAATTAGTTAGGTATATAATAATAAAATAAATACTGACTGATTATATAATAACTAATTATATAATAACTAAATAAACAACAATTTAACAAATAAAAACTAAACAATTAATAACGAACGCGCGATCGCTGCCTAGTTGCGGCGATCCCCCGTGTCAATCATCGTTGGCCTCGACCAATACTCGGATGGGCAATCGGTTACCCACGACTGAGCGAAAAAAAAAACAAAAATTGTAAACTCGAGGATAAAACTTTTGACTCGATGGAAAATAAGATTTGATCTCTCGCCAAGGTGTAAGTGATGCGGCGTCTCAAATTCAAGGTATCCGTAACTAACTCTGTCCCGTCTCGGGCTCCCTTCTCTCGATCACATATCCGTTGAACATCAATACACATATGTCGAATAACCGAAATGACTTTTCGTCAAGCTCGAATGATTTTCTTTTCCTTTCGAGAAATCGGAGTACGCGACTCGAGGGAGAACCGGGGAAGGAGAAAAGAGACGGGTGCATAGAAATTTAAGAATAACGCGTGTTGCACAGAAGCGAAAGCAGAAGCAGCCTCCCATGAACGAATTGGGTCCATCGTGCGAGAAGAACACGCCAGATGCGAGACCACACACAAGTGGATGTATCGAGCGTGCGGTCATCATCAGGTGACAAATAGTGTCATTGAGCACGAGAGGGAGAGAGAGAGGGAAAGAAAGGAGAGGGGAGAATCATCGAGGGCGCACTTCCAGGTCTTTTGAATTTTACCGAATAGAGCTAGTGGCATACGTTGAACATATATATATATATACACATATGGGGCATTCCACGCCATTTCACCTGGCCCGTGAACCCGACCATTTTTGGTTTTCTTGATTTTTTCTCTGTAAAATTCCCCATGAAAGGAATATCTACACCAATTGTTCGATTTTCATCTCTGCTCTTTTAGGAGTTATAATTTTCCAAAAAATGTCGCTTTCGGAAGTTTTGGAAACGTTTAAACGCCGGTAACTCCTGAAGTAATTGAGATATCGACAAATATCACTATACATTTTTTTTCATTTTGAAGCATACTTTTGTTAAAAAATATGGAAAAATGATCAATTATCAATGTCAACGTTTTTTTGCTTCTAAAGTGAAAACTATTTTTTTTTTAAGATGACAAACTTTTTAAATTGTTTTCAAAAAATGTTCTACAATCGAGTAGATCATTTTATGATTTTTACGACTAGTCTCATCGTGGGCCCATTTTTTCTTCTATTTTTCTTCGAATTAATCATATTTTTTAAAAAATATTTTTATCATTTTAATCTCCAACAATGCCATTAATGATTTTGTGATTTCCAATTCGGCTTCGTCAGGCCGGAAACCGTTTATTTTTTATTTGTGCTGAATTTAACAAAAAAAGATTTTTGCGTTAATAAAATATTTTTGTTTCGTCAAATTCCGCATAAATTAAACATAAACTGTTGCGGGCCTGACCAAGTTGAATTGGAAATCCCAAAATCGTTAACAGCATTACTGGAGGTTAAAATGATAAAAATCTTCCAAAAAGGTCATTAATTGAAAAAAAAATAGAAGCAAAAATGGACCCACGATGAGACTAGTCTTAAAAATCATAGAAACGGTCACTCGATTTTAGAGAATTTTTTGAAAGAAACAAAAAAAGTCAATCATTTTTTAAAAATAGTTTTCACTTTAGAAGCGAACAAAACGTTTGCATTGATAATTGATCATTTTTTCATATTTTTTAACGAAAGGATGCTTCAAAATGAAAAAAAATTGTATAGTGATATTTATCGATATCTTAATTAGTTCAGGAGTTATCGGCGTTTAAACGTTTTTTAAAATTCCGAAATCGACATTTTTGGAAAATTATAACTCCTAAAAGAGAATAAATAAAAATCTGAAAATTGGTGTGGATATTCCTTTCGTGGGATGAAATTTTACAAAAAAAAATCAGGAAAACGAAAAATAGTCGGGCTCACGGGCTAGGTGAAATGGCGTGGAATGTCCCATATATACTCGCACATGTATACGATGCATGGGCGGGTCCATGCTAGCTGCTTCATACGGCGAAAAAAAAGGAGCCCACCCCATGGAGACTTCACGCGCGTCAAAACGCCGACTCCCAGCACGAAGTCCCGCTGGCCTCAAATAATAAGAAAGTGATTGTTCTTTTCTTTTCATTGAGAAGGCAACCGCAGACGGGCGGGTAGGGGGCGATAGGAGAAATGAAATAAACTCCTCTTTTGAGCAATCTTGCAAATACTGAAGATGATACTTTTTCAAATTCATTACTATTTTTTCTTTTCTCGCGCGGACGCCTCTTTGGAAATTCGACACACTTCTGGACCTGATTGTGTATCTGGCGCTCGTGGGGCTGCGGCCACGTGATTACATGTGTCTTGAATACCGGAGTCATCCTGTGCCTGTGCTTGACTGTCTGGCGCATGATTGATTGCTCGGCATCTTTCGAAATGATTTTTATCGTATTTAGACACTGGAAGAAACTTTTCCATGTGGTTTGTTATATTGAGAAGTTGAAAAATTGTTCTGTAGAGTTTATAATACTTACGAATTGAAAATAATAATTCGATTCAGCCTACTGGAGTTGGAAATGAGGAAGTAATTATTATGGAGAGGTTTGTGGCATACCCAAATTGAAATATATTTAAGTGTATTTAAATTATTATATTCTAAAAATGACAAAAAAATGTTTTTATTTTATTTGGAAATTTAAAAAATTATTATCATGGCGGCGAAAATTCTCCACCCCTTCGACGGGTCTGCATAAGCTCGGGGCCCAAAAAACGGGCCGATTTTTAATATTTTTTTCTGATGAGAGGAATGAAAGGGCGGGGACGGGATTTTACACACGATTGATACATAGTCTTGCCAAGTTTGAGTTTTTTTTTGTAATGAAAAATTTTGCTGAACAATGAAGTTATTATTTTAACAAAGTGCTGCCGTTGCTGCATGGCTAATCGGCGTAGGTGCTATGGCAACTAGGGTGATTTGAAATAAAGAGTAAAAAAATTATTTTTAATGTAACAATGCAACTTTTCTATGACCACATACCTGCTATTTTTTAATTTTGAACATTGCTGGAATAGCATGCTGTAGAAAGGGAGCTTCTTCGAACAAAAAAGAAAAACAACTTTAATAATATGTTAGTAACTAATGGATCAACATATGAAAAAAAAACATCCGGTCACACGAAAGAAAATGTTATAAACTAGGCTCCGTCTGAATTTGAACTGAATTGGACGAATGTATTTTGAGGTACGCCTTAAACCGTTTCATAAAACATAGTTTCGAGAAAAACGAGAAAAAAAATGATTTATATTTAAATATAATTAGAAATTAAAATAAATAATAAATAGAAAGGAAAAAAAACATAGCAATGGAGTATCCCTCTCTGAAAGCCGAATTTGAAGAGTCAGAATGATGATGAATTGAATTAATTATTTTTTCCCCAGCATAGTATGCATATGTTTATGGTTACAACGTAATTATTTTGGGAGAAAATCTTTCAAAGTGGTCGTGGTGCCGCAGTTGACGTTGCAGTCCTCCAGCGGCGAGGTCCGAAACGGCGGGATCTCTACCAGGCTCAAATGTAATCTGAAACGAAAATAAAAAAAAATTCTTCATATATGTCAAAGTGGCTATGGGTTCACGATCCACTTTTTGAAATTTCGAAAAACACGAAAAATGACAGCTTCTCCAAAGAAAACCTCATTTTTATCTTCAAAAACAGCATGCCGAAGTCATAGTTATTCACAAATGGTTCGTCCAATTAAAAACGCGATCGTGAACCGAAAATGACTACTGATTGAACGTTAACTGTGCAAATTCAAGTCAATAGGGTGAAAGTTACTCAAGATATCAATCCCGCCGCGTCAAGATATGTAGTTTCGAGATAATCGCTTTCAAAGTTTTGGTATATATTTCACACGATCTTGTGAAATATTGTCGTCTTACCGCTAATCAGCGATTCTGGCACCATATTAGTGTCCTTCCTCATAATCAAGATCGTGTTGCACTCCTAATCTATACAATCTGCGGGCAGTTCGGGTCTCTTCTGAGTGTCTTGTGTTTTGATGTCCGCTTTCGTTACACGCGAATCATCCTTAAGGGGAAGGGTAGGGGTTTCACCGTGAAAAAAAAACACTTTTTTGCGATTTTTCTCATCTATATGGATAGAGTAAATTTATTGAAACCTTTTGTATATTGTTACGTGTCATTTCAAGAACATTCCGTGAAATTTATACGCGAAAATATCCACAAACAAGCCGGTGGCGCGCTTTTCTCGAAACCACTTTTTCAAAGTCCGTGTTCACTGCCATTTGAAAACTACATGACCGATTTATTTCAAACTTGGTACACACTTTCTACATATAAAATACCTCCCCTCAACGGTTAGTTTGAGATTTTTTTTACATTGAGGGGGTTTTCCACCCCCAAAATGGCGGAATTTTTCGTGAAAAATAGCACTTTTCACTTTACATAACCACCAAAAATTTAGAAATGAAAAAAAAATTATCAAAGACCGTTGGGGGGAGGATTTAATCATACTTTGACTAAATTTTAATGGTACTTGATTTCAGATAATTTCTAGCTGAGATACAGTGAACACCGCAAATCGTGTTTTTCCAAAGGCGTTCTCGGAAAAGCTTTGTCACTGGCTTGTTTGTGGATATTTTCGCGTACAAATTTCACGGAATATTCTTGAAATGACACTCTATAATGTACAAAAGGTTTCAATAAATTTACTCTATCCATATAGATGAAAAAAATCGCAAAAAAGTGTTTTTTTTTCACCCCGAAACCCCTACCCTCCCTTTAAGGCGTTACCCCCACTTGTAGCGCAAAAAGGCCTTTTTCATGATTTTTTTTAAAGAAAACTACAAAACTTTTTTAATCGATCAATATACCACCTTAAAGAACACATCTTGAAGAACTTTCAGTAATTTTTTTATTGAAAAATTTTACATTGTTTAGTGGCAAATGGCTGTCAATGAAATAATGTTTTTATATACACGGTTTGCGGTGACCAACATTGCGGCGAAGTGGATGATCTGAAAAAAAATGCGGATGCATTTAGTCAAATATAAGTATAAACTAGTCTTTAATCGAAGGATTTTAAAAAATATTCATTTTTCACAAAATGGCGGACAGTCAAAGTTAATGGTTCGATTTTAACGAAAAAAACGGCCGTTTTTTGGCTATAAAACGGCCATTTTTTTCGAAAAAAAAATCGAACGATTAAAGACTACATTTTTATGTATTAAATAAGCCTGCGGAATTTCAAGAATATCGGATCATTAGTGTTCGAGTAATCTTGGTCACCGACTTCAGAAATGTCATTTTGAGAAAAACGCGTTTAAAGTTTCAATTTCAGTTTACATGAAGAAATTTTTTTTTTGTAAACTTACATAGAGTCATCTATTCCGGGCATAAAAAAAACTGCACTTCAAATTGCACTTCAAAAAAATGCAATAAAAAAAAATCAATTTTTTCAAAATCGCAAGTGGGGGTAACCCCTTAACCCGACGCACACTGGTCCACTAAAATAGGTGTAACTTCGTCAATTTTTGTAATTTCAGGGTCCGGTTGGTCTTAAAACATTCTTGAAAGTTCACACTATAACAATATGCAAAAAACGATTTTCTTGAGTTTCCAGAGAGGGATACCCCCTTAAAGAAAACGAAAAGGTAAATCACAGTGGACGATCTGACTCTGTACAAAAATCATCATACCTCGATCAATTTTTGGACCAATTGCAAAATCTTTGTTGCAAATTGAAACCAACGCCCTTGGCTACAAAACTGTGCGATGAAAAAATCGTATTTCTCAAATTTTAAGGTTATGCAGGCCCCTTGAATAAAACTCACTACCATACGCTTGGAAGTTTGCTAAAGCGTAAAAAAAAACTAATGCACAACAATATTATTAATCAACAATGAGAACTCACGAATTAAATTCGACAAATACGTTCGAATACAGGTGCATTAATATTCGACCCTAGTTAGGTAGGAAAGAAAAAGATGGATCGCCGGTATGGGAAAATTGTTGCTACACGACGGGATACGAGGAAGAGTACAGCGGTCGGACCGCGCGTGTACCGGCCGTCAGAGCCCGTTGACGAATCACTTCCTCTCGTGCTCGCGAGTCAAAACGCTCGAGAGGGAGCGTGCAATCACGGAGGTTTTTTTTCGTTGTTTTGTCGGAAACGCCGCTGTGAAAAGATAATTGGACTCTCGTTTTCACGTGAAGCTCCAATGCTGCAGGTACGCGCGATCCTACGGAATCGTACGGTTATGTTTCCGGCCGAAAAATGTCGACCAAAGAAAAAGTGCCATCGGAGTGCACGCAGCAGGATCCAGGCAAATGGCAATTATGGAGGAAGAACAATCGTCTTTCGGCGAGGAGAAAATTGCCGATTTTCATGATTTTTTTTAAAGGAATGATTTTTTCACAATTTTTGAGACTGAGAGTATATTTTGTTACTGCTTTTGGCTATTACGCGATATGTTTTTTTTATTTATCTTCAAAAATGGCGGAGGTTCGGCACGGTCTTCTAAACGGGTTGGGGCGGATGTTGTCAGATGGCGTGACACGTAGCGACGACGCGATTAATGTGAAAAAAAACCAACGAAGATTTTTCTTCAATTAACACTCATACGCAGAATGTGAACCAAGAAAAAGTGAGAAATGTTGAAAATCGATGAAATGGTGCTATTTGAACTTTTTGTATCAAATCGCACCATTTCATCGATTTTCAATTTTCACAAAAGATAGGCCCATTTTGGAATAAAAATACTTTTTTTTTTCAATGATCAAAAACATGTAGGGTCATGTTTTGGACAACGAGGATAGAAAGATTTATATCTATGTTTCATCAGAATCGGTCGATGGGTTTTTTAGCTAGACGTCACGCCAGTTTTGGAAATGCAGTTTAGAAGACCGTGCCACATCCGCCATTTGTTAAGATTAATTTTTAAAAATACCATGTAACAGCCAAAAGTATTAAGAAAACATACACTAAGTCTCGAAAGTAATGGAGACATCTTCCTTTAAAAAAGATCACGAAAATGAGCCTATTTTTTCTTCGCTTAAGGGGTTACCCCCACTTGCGATTTTGAAAAAATCGATTTTTTTTAATGCATTTTTTTGAAGTGCAATTTGAAGTGCAGTTTTTTTATGCCCGGAATAGATGACTCTATGTAAGTTTACAAAAAAAAATATTTTCATCGTGTAAACTGAAATTGAAACTTTAAACGCGTTTTTCTCAAAATGGCATTTCTGAAGTCGGTGACCAAGATTACTCGAACACTAATGAACCGATCTTCTTGAAATTTTGCAGGCTTATTTAATACGTAAAAATGTAGTCTTTAATCGTTCGATTTTTTTTTCGAAAAAAATGGCCGTTTTATAGCCAAAAAACGGCCGTTTTTTTCGTTAAAATCGAACCATTAACTTAGACTGTCCGCCATTTTGTGAAAAATGAATGTTTTTTAAAATCCTTCGATTAAAGACTAGTTTATACTTATATTTGACTAAATCTATCCGCATTTTTTTTCAGATGATCCACTTCGCCGCCATGTTGGTCACCGCAAACCGTGTATATAAAACATTATTTCATTGACGGCCATTTGCCACTAAACAATGTAATATTTTTCAATAAAAAAATTACTGAAAGTTCTTCAATATGTGTTCTTTAAGATGGTATATTGATCGATTAAAAAAGTTTTGTAGTTTTCTTTAAAAAAATTCATGTAAAAGGCCTTTTTTTGCGCTACAAGTGGGGGTAACGCCTTAAGGAGTCTTCTCACTTTAGACGCTAAAAAGGCTGTTTTCATGAATTTTTTCGATAGGTTTATAATAGATATTGATATAAAAGTTGTTACACTTAATAAATACACTTTCGGGGGAAATTGGAAACCCTGTGAGCTGCGCGATAACAACGTCATCAAATGATTGAAAAACAAGGATTTTTATCGTCTGTACCTCAAGGCCTTATATACCATTGGATGGTCGGAAAAAGGGCTTTATCCCATCTTTTCTCTTTAATGATAATAAAGCAATCAAAATAAGGTTTGGAAGGTTCATTTTACATATATGTAGGTACTCGAATAAATTTTTTATTTCTCAAATAAAAAATAAACTAATAAAGCGATCAAAATAAGGTTTGGAGGGTTTATTTTACATATATGTTGGTACTCGAATTAATATTTTATTTTTTAAAAACCCAAAATGGCGGTCCAGTTGCCGGTAGAAAAGGAACGCCTTTTTAAGGCCCTCCACGGACGGTCTCGTTGGAGACGCACATGAGCACCTAGAAGAATTTTTTTTTCGTAATCTACATGAGTTTTTTTAGCCAATTATACAATCACGAAGTCCTTGAAATTTTACACGGAGTCGTAAGACCTGTTCGCAAATATCCTCTAAAAGTTTCAGCAAATTCTTACTATTTCACGATAGCTGAGCAACCTCCTTAAAATTTTTCAACTATTTTTCTTCGGACTACATCGTTCTTGGGGTGTTTATATACCATTTAAGCGAAATGAAATAAAAAAACGATGTTTTTGTTCTTTAAGGGGGTGGGGGAGATTAAGGGGCCAGTCTACTTTGAAAATTTGAAAAAAATCGAAAGCAAGCAAGACTTTAAGAAATCGACGTTGATGAGCAATCAGAAGGGATTTTGTATGGGGCAGGAACTGCCGATTGAGTTTAGGTAAGAGTTTTTCATAGTATAAACTTCAAACGCGTTTTTCTCGAAACAACGTTTTCAAAATCTAGCTCCATCGGATCTCTAAAACTAATAAACCGATTCTCTTGAAATTTAAACCACATCTTGTAAACATGATTCGCAACAAGATGACCCTCGATGGTTTTAAAAATTTGGATTTATACTCTTTTTTTTGGGAAAACCTGCGAAAAAAACGCGTTTTTAAAAACTTTTTTCGTTTTTCATCTGCCATTTTTTTATTTTTTGATAAAACTTTATATCCGAGGGTCATTTTGTAGCTGGTGTCATACTGAATCTAATGGACTTTGATTTTTTTGTTTCACGGGTTACCCCCCACTTGTAGCGCAAAAAAGGCCTTTTTCATGAATTTTTTTAAAGAAAACTACAAAACTTTTTTAATCGATCAATATACCATCTTAAAGAACACATCTTGAAGAACTTTCAGTAATTTTTTTATTGAAAAATATTACATTGTTTAGTGGCAAATGGCCGTCAATGAAATAATGTTTTTATATACACGGTTTGCGGTGACCAACATTGCGGCGAAGTGGATCATCTGAAAAAAAAATGCGGATGGATTTAGTCAAATATAAGTATAAACTAGTCTTTAATCGAAGGATTTTAAAAAATATTCATTTTTCACAAAATGGCGGACAGTCAAAGTTAATGGTTCGATTTTAACGAAAAAAAACGGCCGTTTTTTGGCTATAAAACAGCCATTTTTTTCGAAAAAAAAAATCGAACGATTAAAGACTACATTTTTATGTATTAAATAAGCCTGCAAATTTTCAAGAAGATCGGTTCATTAGTGTTCGAGTAATCTTGGTCACCGACTTCAGAAATGCCATTTTGAGAAAAACGCGTTTAAAGTTTCAATTTCAGTTTACACGAAGAAAATATTTTTTTTTTGTAAACTTACATAGAGTCATCTATTCCGGGCCCATACAGAAGTATGGGCCCGGATAGTTATACTTCAAAAAAATGCAATTAAAAAAATCGATTTTTTCAAAATCGCAAGTGGGAGTAACCCCTTCAGACAGGCCGTTGCCGAGTTGTGACGGAGCACCTGACCCGCCTATTTTTGAGGCGTTACTTTAAGCTATAGTTTTTGTACTTGAAAATGAATAAAAATGAATTAACATTTTTTAAAATGTATTTCAAGACTTGATTTATCAAGCCCAACAACTTTTATATTCATATCTTTGATGAAATCCTCAAAAAAAAAATCGCTTTTTCGTAAATAGAAAATAGAAAAATAGCCTTTTTCGTGGCTCCAAAGTGGACTGGCCCCTTAGTCAAGATTATATGAAAATCCAGTAAAAAATTGAAAAAGGTACCGCGAGAAAGTGAGAGAATCAATGAATAATTCAGGAATTGTTGACTATTCTGTCGAATGACTGGTCGAGTGTCCGATACCCTGAGCAAACACAGGCATGCCCTACACCCTTTGTGCAAGAACCGTCGCGATACACGATCGCAGAAAAGCTGGAGTCATATCGTTCCATAAAAACGCCGAGATATTTCGTGAGTAAACTTCGACGTGGATGACCAATTTGGTCGATAGTTCTCGTGGGTGTATTCATCAGCCAGGTACATCGCATTCAATTAACGAACCTCGTATCGTCCTCGTCGTCGTCAATCATTGTAATTCGCTCGAGGAAATAATCGATCAATGATGTATCCTCAACAAAGTGTTATTCAATTTCTCGAAGAGGGTGGTAGACTGTACGCTACTTCTTCAGCGTTTGAATAGTATGAATTCCCATACATTTTTAAAATCAATTTTCCTTGATTGAGTTTACCAAGATTGTTGCCTGATGGAGGCTGCGCGGCGCAATTTTACGCTGTGTGTAGCCCGGAATACATAGTGCGGATTCTGTACACAGACACCGCGCTTTTCCGTATTTACCGAATTGAAAAGGGGCCTTTATCTGCTCCCCGTTAATTTGCTTTGCTGCGAGGAGCGCATGAGAACGCGTGCGCATTGTTCGTATCGGTTCGAAAAGCAGAGTAGATGAGTGGCAAACTCTCTCTCTCTCTCTCTCTCTCTCTCTCTCTCCCTCCCTCCTTCTCTTTCTCATTACCACTTTTTCTCTCCCTGCATCTCGTCCTTCGCAACGCTCTCTCCCTCTCTCTGTCTCCCTTTTGATGAAGTTCGATGCCAAGAGAAAAAGGTAGAGAGAGAGAGAGAAAGAGAGAGAGAGAGAGAGAGAGAGAGAGAGAGAGAGAGAGAGAGAGAGAGAGAGAGAGAGAGAGAGAGAGAGAGAGAGAGATGAGCTGCGACCCTTGTACTGTGTAGTGTGCGTGAGCTTGAGTACACAAGTCTCGGGCAAACACTCGACAACTCTCGTGTTGGCGGCACCGGCAAACTCGTTGGGGTGGGGCAAAAGAGGGGTGGAAAGATACAAGGGTAGTATAAAGGAACGCTCCGCGAGGTAAAGTGCGCGGGGAGGATGAAGGTGAAAGCAATGGCCGAAGCAAAAGAGTACAGAGAAAATCGACGTGAAAGACGGATTACACGGAGAGAGACAGAGAGAAAGAGAGAGATAGCAATGCAATGCACTTCATCCCCGATTCCGGCATAGACTATACAACGTAGGAAATGTGCTTACCACTTTTCCGAATGCTTATGGTCTTGTCTCTTTCGTTGACCTCGTTAACCTGTTCCATTAATGTCAGTCTTGTTACATCTACGATATAAATAATATACACTATGTGTGTATGTATATACATGTATATATATATATATATATATATATATATATATATATATATATATATATATATATATATATATATATATATATATATATATATATATATACATTTATTCTGGAAGGGGTGAGAAGGAGTATTTTCAAGACATTTGATTTCAGGGACCGTCCCCATAGTCATAAACACATACTAATCGTCCCCGGACTCAGCATTGCACGAATTTCAGAGTCTTTAAATATATATATATATATATATATATATATATATATACACACATACACCACCGGCGAAAAGTTTCCGGACAAAAATTCAAAAAAGGTTCCGGGCCGATTTATTCTGCCATTTCGCCAATACTTGACATAAATTAATTTAATAAACGCCATTTCGAATGCGAGGAATTCTGCGTCAATCCGTTTTTTTTTAATTTTTGACTATTTTTTCTACGACTAGTACCCTTTTTCGAAGATGACCATTTATGGCCTTTTTTGTTCCTTTTCTGGTGGACCCCGTTTACAGGCAACATTTTCGTATGCATTTCTTCGACCGGAATCATAACGGGGGAAGCTCAAGCTTTGATTTTATTTTTTTAAATCTTCGTACGCTTTTTTTTATAAAGATATTTTTATTTCTTTGAAAAAAGAGAGAATTTGAAAGATAACGTGTAACGCAAAAACAAGGATTCAAGTAAAACCTCAAGATAGTAAAAAGTTGAATCGGTTTCGTCGACTTCGCGAGAATTTTGTCAGATTTGTTTTTCGACATTTTTTTCACCTTTTATCGGTAAAAAATCGGATGATTTAATTACCGTGACTCGAGAATGAGGGTTTATGGTTAAATTTCAAGAGAGGTAAGAATTGTGTTTTTCTATTGTCAACGCAGAAGAATTATTTCAGACTTTTTTCGACATTTTTTTGCCCGTTACAATTTTATAGTTTTCTAGTCACGTTAATCGACTGATTTCAACCGATTCTATTGCGTTGAAGATAGAAAAATACAATTTTTTCCTCTGTTGAAATTTGACCACAAACCCCGTGGTTCGCGAGCTACGGTATTAAATTATCTGGTTTTTTTAACCGAAAATAGGTGAAAAAAAAACATTTCGAAAAAAAATCTGAAAAAATTCTCGTGAACTCAACCAAAATCGATTCAACTTTTTACTTTCTTGAGGTTATCTTTAATCCTTGTCGTTTTCGCGTTAAACATTATATTTTAAATGGTCTCTTTTTTCCAAAAAAATCAAAATATCTTTAGAAAAAAAAATCATACGAAGCTTTAAAAAAAACAATATTTGAGCTTGAGCTTCCCCCTTTATGATTCCGTTCAAAGAAATGGATAAAAAATGTTGTCGGTAAACGGGGTCCACCAGAAAAGAAACAAAAAAGGGGATGAATGGTCGTTTTCGAAAAGGGGCACTAGCCATAAAAAAAATAGTAAATTTTTTTTTCTAAGCGGAATGAAGAGGAATTCCTCCCCTTCAAAATGTCGTTTCTTAAATTAATTGATGTCAAATATCGGCGAAATGGCATAAAAAACCTTCCGGAACTTTTCGCCGATAGTGTATATATATATTTAAATACTAAAATACGTATATTTATATACTTTAGAGTGCAAAGACATGAGCTGCATGCATGTATGACACGAGACAAAGGTAAGTCCAATCAAAGTAGTCATATGAATAATTACAATGTGTCTCGTACATTGAACTCTCGGCTTCGTTATTATTCGCTCATGAATACGTGAATTGGATTATTCGAACGTTTCCTCCTTTTCACGATTCTCCATCGTCCTGTCCGAGAATAAAATTAGGTCTTGAAGAATTGACGTCCGGGAACTCCGAAAATTGGCGCCATTCGGAAATCTCTGCAGGAAAAATGGCAAATAATTTAGAAAAGACGTCCATCATTTATTATTTTTTGCTTTGTTTGCATGCGTTTTATAAACACTATTTAATAATAAATTATTAGTGTTCATGTATGCGATGTTCAGGCCTCTGATGAACACAGATGTTCCTATTATCCGCATGATGACTGACTCATTGATGGCTCTCAATAATCCAAGAAAATTGCTGTAAAGTAATATAGAGTAGGCTGTCGAGGCAAATTTTTCAATTTCGAACCTAGAAGCAAGCTGTAACATTTTGAAAACAAAACATTTTTTATAAAGCTTTAAACGTTCACTAAAAGTGTTTAAAAATGCTAAAAACGACTCGCTACATTATAGAGAATCGATTTTCGAAGGTGAAAAAAAAACGGCATTGAGAAATATTAAAAGCTATTCACGGTATGGTGCCGACGACCTCGAAAAATGTCGTGTCGAGAAAATACTCTTTTAAACTTGCGCACGTGCTGGGCCCCTTGCGCACGCTGCCATACTTATCCTCACGACTCTCCCTAATTGAGATTTAGGGATTTTTTTATGACTCGTAAAAGGATGGAAAGTAATAATCAACGATAAAAAAATCGATTTCTTGAAAAATGCTAAAGGATAGCTTTTAAGGGGTCGTCTCACTTTAGACACTAAAAAAAAACTAGTTTCATTAATTTTTTTGATAGAATTTTTTTGATTACACTTAATAAATACACTTTCGAAAAATATTTTAAAAAAATATTTATTTAAGTCACTATTTATAAACGAAAATGGTGATAAAAAAATGTCCTAAAAATTGTAGGTCTGCGCTGTTAATGAAATCTCGGAGATGGATCATCCGAAACAAAAAGATCAAACGGTTTTTGATTCAATATGTTAATGGCTATAGCGCATATCATACGATTTTTGATATATGCAAAAACAACAAAATGACGCACATTTTTCGAAAAAAACGTGTTTTTTTCACCGTTTTTGGCAAAAAATAGTAAATATAAGAAAAAATTAATCCTTGATATGCGCTATAGCTATAGTTGTAAATAATATGTGGTTGAAATTTCATAAGGATCGGTTCAGTAGTTTCGAAGATTTTATCAACAAGCCGTCGAAAAACGTTGTTTCGAGAAAAACGCGTTTAAAGTTCGTTTAGGTTACATAAATACATTTAAAAAAATTAATATATTTCGAAAGTGTATTTATTAATGGGCCAGTCCACTTTGGAGCCACGAGAAAGGCTATTATCGCGATTTTTTTTGGATTTTATAAAAGACATGAATATGCAAGTTGTTGGGCTTGATAAATAAAGTCTTGAAACACATTTGAAAAATGTTTAATTCATTTTTATTCATTTTTAAGTACAAAAACTATAGTTTAAAGCAACACCTCAAAAATAGGTGGGCTAGGAAGCTGCATCACAACTCGGCAACGGCTTGTTTGAAACAAAAAAATCAAAGTCCATTAGATTCAGTATGACACCAGCTACAGGATGACCCTCGGATATAAAGTTTTATCAAAAAATAAAAAAATGGCAGATGAAAAACGAAAAAAGTTTAAAAACACGCGTTTCTTCGCAGTTTTTCGCAAAAAAAAAAGAGAAAAGATCAAAATTTGAAAACCGTCGAGGGTCATCTTGTTGCGAATCATGTTTACAATATGTGCTTCAAATTTCAAGAGAATCGGTTTATTAGTTTTAGAGATACGATGGAGCTAGATTTTGAAAACGTTGTTTCGAGAAAAACGCGTTTGAAGTTTATACTATGAAAAACTCTTACCTAAACTCAATCGGCAATTTCTGCACCGTACAAAATCCCTTCTGATTGCTCGTCATCGTCGATTTCTTCAAGTCTTGCATGCTTTCGATTTTTTGAAATTTTCAAACTGGATTGGCCTCATAAGTGTAACAACTTTTATATCAATATCTATAATATAAACCTATCAAAAAATGCACGAAAAAGCCTTTTTTAGCGTCTAAAGTGAAAAGACCCCTTAAACGAGCAATATGTACGTGTGTGTGGGTGTGTGTGAATTTGTGGATGTGCGTTAGTCAGTTTAAATTCGAGCGTTGTTACACGCGGTGTAACAATTTCATACGTGAAATATACAATACTCGAGGGAGCGAGAATTGCTTCGCAAAATGTAGAATTACATCGTTGTACACATAAATACGAGCGGCACTCTACGAATGAGAGCTATTAATAATGGGAAGGCCCACGTGGCCAATGAAGCGCATTATCATATTTGTCATATATATACACATAGAGCCAACGATGCATACGCTTTTTGGCACACGGTACGAAAGTAACGAATTGCCGGAAAGAAATAAAGAACGAGAGAAAAAATTAAACAAATGTGCATTTGCTCCAATGATTTCACGACTCGATCGAGCGGAATAGGGGTTGTTCCCTTACTCGCGGATTCATTCCGACAACTTTTAGGCGCGCGAGTGCAGCCGTAACGCTCGCCGTACTCGTGATTATTTCTGTAATTTTTATGAGGCGATTACTCACGTTCGTGTCCCGTATGTGTATGTATGTATTCGTTGCCAGCCCCTTTCGAACTGTGACGATGTATGAATAAATTGCCTCCTAAAATCTTTTTTTTTTATTAATCTTTGGCTCTGCAGCATTTTTCACGTAAAGCGAATTACCACGAGCTATTTTTTTAAGTTAATTGTTGGGATTTAAAAAAGTAAATATTAACAGATATATCGATACCATGACTATACGTACGTAGGAGATGATAATTAATTACTTCAAGGCGTTTCGGGACGATTGCCGATATGTCACCATTTGATTCGAATTTATAGAGTAAATTCCTCGTCATATACCGAGGGCACCCTCCAAATTTTAAATCGATCGTCTGGACCGTTTCGATAAAATTTACAATTGAAGAAACACTTCTTTATTTTGGGAGATGCCTAAGTTCATCGCTGAATGACAGTTTCACGCACGTAATAGTGTAAAAAATTGGTGAAATGTTATGGAAAACTGTCAAATCACTCAGTACATGATGACACTGATGATGAAATTGTCATAATGTACTGAGTGAATAACTGTCGAATCATTTACTGTATAAATTTGAATCAAGTCCTAAAATATCGTCAATAGTCCCGCACCTCATTAAGGATAAAAATTTAACAACCGCGAAACTTTTACGAATAAATCGAATATATCTCGAACAGCTTGTGACCATCGCTATAATAAGTTGCTGATTTCAGGTAAATAAAGAAAAAAAAATATGAATAAATATGACTAAAAAATTCTTGTCAATGCCAAAGCGCATACAGGTTGTTTTGTTTTCCGAAGTTTTTATAGAAGAACTATCAGAAATGTAGATGAATGTCCAGCTCATTGATTTTTTAGAAATACTCTGTACTGAAAAAAATACGATGCCTTTCAATACTCCAATAACTGTATATTGGCATTAGTCCATAGACATAGGGCGAACAATTTTAGCATAATCCACTGTCAGAAATTTCAATTAATATATTAATTTCTTACGACGGAGGATGCTGTGAGAGGATAGCATGTATTATCGATAGATCATATTAAGTGAAAGTTTTAGATGCCCATACATATATTCAATCGTATGAGTATATAAATGTAGGTATCCATATACATATACAAATATGTGTATAGGGGAGACCGGGGCAAAATGGTATAGCGGGGCAAAACGGTACCGGGGCAAAACGGCACTGGGGCATAATGGGATCGGGGCATAATGGAATAGCAAAAAAATGAAGTTTCTTGGTGCTTGATTTGGGGCAAAATGGGATAGGGGCAAAATGGGACAGAGAGGAGTGGAATATCAAATTGGGGCAAAATGGGACACACAAAAATGAAGTGTCGCAGCCCGCTGAATTTGGGACAAAATGGGATAACAGGAAAATTCATGCTTCGGCTCTATGAAAGAGCTGTTGAAACATAATCTAATCTAAATGGTGCTTGTGGTTCGTTTCAGTCCACATATACGCAGATAATACGGACTGATCGATATATTTGTCGACACATATCCGTCGATTTCATGGGGAGCGGCGGTTCTAGTTTCATAAAACAATTTACGTAAAAATTGACAAGAGTTAGATTTTCATCAATGGCTTGAAAATCAGTATCAGTAACGTGCAGTTGGCAGAAAATAAATTAAAAAAAAAACAAAGAAAGATAACAACAAAAAAAACCACAAATTGCACGCGTCAGATTATAAAAATTACTTGATTATTTAAATAATTAATAACGACAAAGAAATTGTACCAATCGAATAAGAAGGCTCAAATAACAATTTACGTCAAGTTTGGTACAGTTCTGACCGCAGAATCAAAAGTAATTGTTTAACAAACTTTAATAACAAATGAAAAATTAGTATTTTTTTGAATGTTGAAGTCCTTAAATTTATTGGATTCAACAAATCCTGACGAGCCGAGCACGAACTGTTGTTGTAAAGTCAAAAATTCCACTGTCCCATTTTGCCCCGATCCCGTTTTGCCCCAACCGCCTCTTTCTGAGGAGCCTGATTTTCTCCGGCCCATTTTGCCCCAGTCCCGTTTTGCCCCAATGACGTATTTTCCAGCAGTGTTAATTTTCACTATTCCATTTTGCCCCAAACCCGTTTTGCCCCGGTCCCATTTTGCCCCGGTCCCATTATGCCCCGCTATACCATTTTGCCCCGGTCTCCCCTACATATACGTATGGTGGTTCAAATAATTTTTTTTTATTTCGCGGCACTCAACGGAAAATGTTACTACGTTATGAAAAAATAATTCATACCAAATTTGAGAGGTCTAAACATTTTTTTAGACAATGCTCAAACGACTTTTAATGTTTTTTTCTCGACTTTTCTTCAATTTTTTTCCCCGCCAATAGACATCATAATAATATAATTCAAATAATTTATCCAACTTATGTTGAAAGAGATTTTCGTTGAACGATTGAGTTTGATTTTTCCGTAAATCATTTTTTTCAATGCTACTCACTCCAATCGTAATTTTTGTAACTTTTTGAAATTGATGCAAGGTTGAGAAATTCCTATTCCGGTGTCGCTCCAAATTTTAGTTATTTAGACGATAACGTTTTGTGTACTCTCTCGAACAGAAAATTTAAGAGAACAAAACAACATATTACTCCAAAACAACACGCATACTTGTTAGACGTTCAGTGATGCAAACACCGTGTTCTTGTTCATCAAGTGGTTGACATAATTCTCACAACCGAATTACATATATTGATTCTTAATCTGCAAATACAAATTGTTTATGGTGAAAAAAAAATATTTAAAAATATTTAGAAAAAAAAGTCAATAGTTACATTGGATCACTCTCTAATATTTTCTGCATCGAGATAAAAAAAAATACTTCGATAATCATGAAAAATGCGTTTGAGCACTAATTAAAAAATTGTCTAGAACCCTCAAATTTTGCAAAACTTTCTTTTTCTTAACATATTTCAATTTTGCGTTGAGAAAACAATCGATTCTTTTTAACCACCCTAATATATATGCGTGCTCAGTAAACACAAAATATAACGATATATTGAGTCGAACAAATATCCAAGCCCAAAAAGCAGCCTTTATAGTAAATTAAAAAAAAAAATTCAATCAAAAAAATATTCAAGCTCAAAACGCAGGTTTTATAGTAAAGTAAAATGTAACACAATTTTCAGTCAAGCAAATATCCAAGTTTAAAAAGCACCCCCCGAGGGTCGTAATAAAATAAAAATTGAAAAACGATGATTGTAAATAGCTGACATTTTTCATACCAATAAAGCTCTTAAAACATACCAATGAAATAATAAAACGTTATCAAAAAGATAATAAACGTGAACCGATAAAATAACCTTTCAAAAAGTTGAATTGGCGATAAATTGACAATTTTTACGAACACGCTCGATGTCACGAAAAATTCTAAAAAAAAGACGAAGACTCCGGTACATTAATAATCAGCCCTAAAGCGAGTCCGGCATTGGTGCAATTTATCTCGTACATGTATATCCGTGTTTGACGTTGAGCCGTTTTATTGTGACCTTTACATGCGGCACTCTTGTAAGAGCCCTAATATTCCTCCACATGCATATCGCGGAGCTTTTATAAGCATTTGTATATGGTGCTCCACAAGTGGTGAGAAGACCAGCTGTGCGAGATATCTCGAGTGTTTTATAGGGCGGTCTGTTGTTCATTAAACGCGCCGGCTCAACAAACTCACTCTCTCTATCTCTCTTGCTCTATCGGTGTGTTACATTTATCGGGGGTTATTTCGGTGATAGCCACCATAAGTGGAACGGGAAGATGAAACGTGCATGCGACGTACACGTATCCCTCGTGCATCGGCGGCATTACAAAAAATTCTTGAAACTGTAAAAAAAAATAAAAAACGCTTATGACCATCGATATATTATGTGTACATAGTGTATATGATAAAATTAATACCAAATTCAATGCGTTTAGAAATATAGTACAACGTCAAACAACTAGAGGTTTTGTTAATATTAAATTAATAACAAAACCAGCCACGAAAATATGTACAAAAATCTCCAAAAAGTCAGCTTTTCGAATATAGATTGTATAATTAATGTGATGCAGATAAAAATCATACTCATGACGTCATCAAACTGTAGAAGATTTCGTCAATGGGGAATTGATAGTAAAATAAAGCTATTTAAATTTGCAGAAACCACTCAAAAGTGGGCTCGAATGAGGAAGGACGATTTTTTCAAATATTTTTCCGAAACTAAAAAAGTTTTACAATCTATATAAATTTAAATTTCGTTGGACGTATCTGTTTTTCGAAAAACAAAATTCCCAAAATGCCGGGCGTTCAAAAGAACTTAATTTTGGCGAAATTTTTACTTATTTACTTAGAAGAAAAAAGGGCAATTCTTTAGATAAGTGACTTTTCCGAAAAATGAGCACATTTTTTGTTCGCTATTTTCTCATTTATTGGGTTATAAATAATGATATTCAGTCGGGGGAAGCTGAAATTCCCCCCTGTATTAATACAGGAGTTTTTGAAAAGTTCGAAATTATTTATAACGATTTTTTGCTCTTGAAAAATTTGTTAATAAACATGTTCAGCTTCCCCCGACTGAATATCATCATTAATAACCCAATAAACGATAAAATAGCAAAAAATAGATAGCTACACTGTACTTACGGAAATGTCGGTTTTTTCAAAACTGAAAATCGGACATTGACAAAATTGAAAAACCCAAATTGAAAATCGGAAATTATAGCTAGAGTTATGATTCCGGCCAGGTCGAGAAAATTGGCTTCGAGAAAAACGCGATTGAAAGTTTCACCAACGTAAACCGTTGCGCTACCTGCTCTCACTAAATCATCTCTAACTTGGTCAATTTTCGATATTTTAACTTGAAAATTCTCTTACATCTTTGAATATGCATACCTGAAAAAATGCAGCCATAAAATAGTCAAATGTCGACGAAAAGTAAGAAGTTTCGTCAATAGTGAATGACTAATGAAATTCAGTCGTAAAAATTTCAATAAAAACCATCCAAAAGTGAGCGTAAATCAATGGTAAATAATAAAACGAATGATTTGAATGGTGACTTGTACATTTCGTGACACAATTGCGTTTCAAGGTGTGCTGGGCGCCTTTGACGTGAAAAAGCATGGGCCGGACGCCACTACCGACATTTGTAGAGGTAAGAATCGTGGAAAAAACTCGTAAACGCCTCTATTTTTAAATTATTTTTTCTCGGTGGTTCTTAACACTCTTTTTGGTAGAGACAATGCTAGCTACGAGCAAACATATATATATTAGTGTGTGTAACAAAACCTGGACTTTCGACTCGGCTTACGTATCGTTGCTGCGGTAGCCGGGTTAGCTGCAATATTGACCCAGTCGAGAAGTTCAAACAAAAGCCCACCCTGCCACCTTATTAAGAAATTCGGTGGCTGTATAACCCGGAGCCGAGCACCGGGTTCGTATAGCACCGTGGGGAGAGAAAATAAATCTGTGGTCAGCTCGGCCGTTGTGCATGTGTGTGTGTGTACAGTGTTTCGAGGAAATATACAGCCCGGTCGTGGTCTCGGTGGTATTTTCGTTTTTCGTTCATGGACCAGCAGAGAAATGGGAATTGCCCACGATAAAATAACGTTTTAAAGGACCGAAATCGTTGATCCTGCACGAGGCCAATTGGAATTTATTCAAACACGACAATTAGATTATTAATGATAAAAGACGATAAAATTCATCATTGAAAAATGGAATTATTTGTAAATTGTTGAACTGATCGGTAATAAAACAAACTAAAAGTTTTTTTCGATGAAAAAGACTAAAAGTTTTTTTCCGATCGAAAACTTTTAGTTGTTTTTATGGAACAAAAACCGTTAGTTTTTTTAATTACCGATCAGTTCAACAATTTACAAATAATTCCATTCCACAAAAATGACAAAAATTTTACAAAAATATAAAATTCCTACGAACGCATTGAATTTCTGTGAATTTTTTTCATTTCTACGAAAAAATGAACATTTTTGTAAAAAAATTACCCAACGATAAACGAAAACTTGGCAATACATCTTTCGACAAAAAAAAATACCTGATGATAAATAGTAATATGGTAATGGACATTTCAATGAAAAAAAATGTAATCATAAATGGAAATATGGGTAAAAATACGCCGCGACGACTGCGTCTATTATTCGGAGCTCACAGTCGTCGACAGTAACATTGTGAGTCGTGAATGCCGTCTGAATAGAGATTACACGATTTCTCCCAAATTCTTCCAATGGCTCGTTTCGTGTTTCAAAGGGTCGCCTAATTTGTGGGCTTTTCAAAAAGACCGGCTCGGAAGAATTTCGTGCGAGACGTCAAATATTGATTCGAAACGCACGCTTGGAGACCGAAAAGAGACCGAGTTAAAAGAATAAGAACGATCTTTTTTTTTACAACGAATGAAAATAACGAACTCAATTCTCTTATCGAATGTTAAAAAAAACACTTGTTTTACTTATATATCGCAAATCCGATTGCGTGCGTAACTTCTATTGGTGCATAAAAAATTGTTGACACAAGTTACATATATAAAGGCCCACCTAGCTCGTGGCAGGAAAAAACGGGATTTTCGTCAATTTTTTAGTAGAAAAACGTGTACAGATTTAACATTTTTTTTTTACATCAAAGACCATAGTTTTGAGGATCTTTTACAATGTTTGTATTGAAAAATATTTATAAATGTGGTAGCTACAACGATTTTGTACAAACTAAAATGAAAAATCAAACGCCTTTAGTTTTTGCATGAAATGATCTGATGCTTCGACGAAGCATTTAATAAAATAACGATTTTTGAAAAAAATGGTTGCAGTCCAAAGTGAAAGTATCAATACTCGGCAAAAAAGCGCTCCATTTTCGTTGATAAAAAAATCTACGCATCGAAAAAAATGCCTTCGTTCAAGCACTGCAGCTTGATGTGTAAAAGAAGCTGGTAAAATTTGAAGTTAATCGATGCAGTGATTTCTGAGATATTGTCGTCGCCGATTTTGAAAAAGTTATTTTGAGAAAAATGCTTTCAAAGTTCGCCTGTTCGCGGTACCTACCTATAAGTAGAACTTGGACTATCGCAGTTTTTTTTAATACCGGTATTATTTCGACATAAGGAATCAATTTGTAATATCGGTATATCGGTATTTTGCTATTTTCCGACATTTCTGTGAAACCTTGATTAAAAACGTTAGAATGTTGAAAGTAAAGATGGAAGCTGTAGAAATAATAGTGTATAGTTAAGTGAAACCACAGTACTTATTAACCCTTCATTGACACACTTATATTTGGCCACGATATTGACACACTGAGTCAGTTTGACCCAGATGGTACTTCATGCAATTTTTACTGAAGAAAATCAGGGATACACTTCAAACATTTTTCAATATGTCTGCACAATTAAAATTCGGAAAATATCAAAGTAATTGACTTTTCAAAATTATTAAAAGTTTTCAATTTTGCGAAGGTGAGCATTTTATTTCAATTTCATCCGGGTCAAACTGACCCAGTGTGTCAACGTAAGATTAAAAATCCCAGTCTCTTATTGAGATAATAATGTATTATACATTTATAAGCAACCTCTGCTATGATCTTAAATATATTCAACACATCGTAAAATAATTCAACAAAAATTAGGAACTTTTATGCAAGACAAATATGTATTATGCAGGCAAAATTAAAATTAGGACGTTTCATGCCAGTCAGCGTAGTAATAGCTGGCAGAATGCAAGCAAACGGCATAGCTTGTGCCATGCAAGCAAGAGCATGACCACTTTCATCAACGGGATCGACATTGGTGAAACAATGACCGCAAAAAACAGAGGGCATCGACAGTTGCCCTCAAGCAAAGTAGGTAATAATATTTTAAAGCTGTTAAACGTTAAAAAAGTCAAGGTTACTCAAATGGAAATAAAAATTATAATGATATTTTAATTTGTTTAACTCTGATATCGAAATACCCGTGTTATTAGAGTCCAATATCGGTTTTTCAATATCGGATTTTTGGTCCGAAATTCCGGTTTTGCAATATTATCGAAAAACCGGTATCCATAGTCCAACCTAAAAGTACCCACATCTAGAAATTTTCAAAAAATATGTGAAATGTGAAATTTTGAAAATCCCTCGAAAGCCAAAAAATCCATATTTTCCCAACGTTCAACTAGGTATATACCCAATGAACCAGTATTACCAAAAAAAAACATTTTCCAGCCGATACTCGAGTAACCAAAAACTTGGTTTTTCCATTCCTACAAAAAAAAAAAAAAAAATAGCGTCGCTCATCAAAAGTCGAAGGCAAGAAAAGAATTTCTCCGAAATAATTCCTGGGTGGCTTTTACTCGGGACAAGTACAATGGAGCATCAGAAATGAAAACGCGCGACGCGTCTCGTTCTATTTTTCATTTTCTCTTTCTTTCGTCGATGAAATTCGTTACCCTTCGACGAGTGTCTATGGGCAGGAATACACGCACGCAAGTGACGAGCGTGGGTGCGAGTAGAGACCGATGTTTGTGCGCGAGGCACGTTCCTCTTTGAGGGCTTTTAAGATGAGTCCCCCCCTGGTAGACATCATTGACGGCATTGCGGCAGGTAGATGGTCCGAGAGCGCCGTTTCCTCGCGATGCGTCACATTATTTCCATCTTTGCGGAGGTATAGCCTGCTCGCGTGTAACAAATCGGAAAGAAGCCTCGATCGCTCGGCAACTTTTATACGAGCGACACATTCTCCGAGGGGCTTCCTCGGCAAAGCGTTCGTACGGCAAACGCACGCGGCATACAACAGAAATCCGTCTCGCTCACCCGAGCTCTATTTCTCTCCTCTTTCCATCTTTGGCTTCCAAGGAGGCTCCCATTCAGTCTCCAATTAGTTCAGGAAAGCTGCAATCTTTGACCGGGTACGCGCACCCGCTCACGAATTTCTCTCTCCCTCCCTCTCTCTCTCTCTCTCTCTCTCTCTCTCTCTCGCTCTTTCTCGCTCTCTCTGAGTCTCTGGATCTTTCTTGCTTCTTGCTGGACCTTGCTCGCGTTTTATACTTTTTTTCTCAAATTCTCTTTCGACCGCTTCGACAGGGCGAGAGAGAGTGGGTGGGGGGAGGGAGAGAGAGAGAGAGAGAGAGAGAGAGAGAGAGAGAGAGAGAGAGAGGTCCGCCAGTCCACGTAGAATTCCCAAATGGCGAAAGCTACTCTCCCGCGGATCATGGACCCTCTCTTCTCCACTGCTCTCGCTCTTCACTCACTCAGCTATACTCGTTTATCTTCTCTTCTCAATTTCTCCCCTTCGTCCCGTATCGTTTTTGCCTTATTACCCGGTCGCCTTCGTCCCCCGAGGATCACGCGCGGGCACTAAAGTGAGAGAGAGAGAGAGAGAGAGAGAGAGAGAGAGAGAGAGAGAGAGAGAGAGAGAGAGAGAGACTCGTTCACAAAAGCGCGAATAAGAAGTTCATTAGCGGAGACGAGAAGTTCTGCATCAAAGAATGTCACACGGTCACCGGCACGTTCTCCACGAGCGTTGTAAACGCTTTCACGCTCGTACGTGGGTAAAGAAACATGATCTCGCTGTAAAAGCATCCGGGATCCTCGTCATTGCGTACGATGCCATGCTCACTTGCCCATTTTTTTTAACGCTACGCGATGCAACACAGTCGCGGAATTTGTGTTTCCCATCTTTGACTAGCAGTGCAGTCTGGTTGTATATGGTTGGAATACGAAGCGAAAAGACGAACTGTCGTCGTGGGGTGTCGAAGATCTTCCATGTCAAGCAGCTACCGCCTGAGCCAACACTTGGATGGGTGACCGCTTGGTCGAGCAGCTTTCCCGAGCTTCCGATGGGGAACACATTTGAAGAGGCGTCAAAGCACCCGAGTAGAAATGTTGTCAGGCTAGCCTGATATTGGATCCGGGTCTGATCACGTTTTAGTACGGAGGCCTTACTTAAAGCGTTACCCCCACTTGTAGCGCAAAAAAAGGCCTTTTTCATGAATTTTTTAAAAGAAAACTACAAAACTTTTTTAATCGATCAATATACCATCTTAAAGAACACATCTTGAAGAACTTTCAGTAATTTTTTTATTGAAAAATATCACATTGTTTAGTGGCAAATGGCCGTCGATGAAATAATGTTTTTATATACACGGTTTGCGGTGACCACCATTGTGGCGAAGTGGATCATCTGAAAAAAAAATGCGGATGGATTTAGTCAAATATAAGTATAAACTAGTCTTTAATCGAAGGATTTTAAAAAATATTCATTTTTCACAAAATGGCGGACAGTCAAAGTTAATGGTTCGATTTTAACGAAAAAAACGGCCGTTTTTTGGCTATAAAACGGCCATTTTTTTTCGAAAAAAAAAAATCGAACGATTAAAGACTACATTTTTATGTATTAAATAAGCTTGCAAAATTTCAAGAAGATCGGTTCATTAGTGTTCGAGTAATCTTGGTCACCGACTTCAGAAATGCCATTTTGAGAAAAACGCGATTAAAGTTTCAATTTCAGTTTACCCGAAGAAAATATTTTTTTTTGTAAACTTACATAGAGTCATCTATTCCGGGCCCATACAGAAGTATGGGCCCGGATACTTATACTTCAAAAAAATGCAATAAAAAAAAATCGATTTTTTCAAAATCGCAAGTGGGGGTAACCCCTTAAGGGGTTAGGCCGCTCTGGAATTTTCGAAAAATCGACTTTTTTTACTGGTCACCTAGGACCTCAAAAATAATGTCCTAAAAGATTATGGCCGGGAAAAATCTCTAAGTACTCGGTTTTCGAATTTTAGTACAAGGCCGCCTGGTCGGCAGCGAGCTACTCAAAACTGCATTTTTTAAGTTGGCCGGAAATATAACTCAGACCGTCATTGTCAACCGATTCACTTGAAGTGATATATTTAATATATCTTGAAAAATACATTGTCTATGGTAGTGCGTAGGATTTTTTTTTATATTGCATAGTTCATTTGTTATTAACAATTATCTAACGATTTTTTAAGCAGATTTTTCACTTTCCACTTTATAAGTGCGCCATTTGGCCAAAAATCAATATATCGAAAAAATCCTACGTACTTCTATAGCAGTTATTATATATAATCAAAAAAAAAATATTGGCTCATTGTAATTCAAAAATTGCAGGAGCTGTTTGTCCGACCGTGGACCCTGGAAAAAAGGAGACGTCGTCGCAAAAACGCTGCACAGCCGCCATTTTGAAATTAGTCGCTTAAAAAAATAATTGTATTCAGTCACTGATATTTATGATAAACACCCTTTTTTGTAATCTCGATTTATTTTGTAGTTTTTCTGAAAAAAAATTCCAAAAGCCTATTTTTTCGGCCTCTAGAGTGGCCTTAAGGTATGCCTCAATTTGCCTGATCCGGTTGGTATAAGGTGATAGTCAAGCAACTGGATGTCTGTTTCCTCCAGTTGCCTGATCCAGCTAGCTTCAGGCGATGGTCAAGTAAGAGGATTTACGGCTTGCATAAATTCGCCTGATCAGTCTACCCTCAGGCGATGGTCAGGCAACTGGACTTACGGCTTGATTCAATGTGCCTGATCTGGCTAGCTTTAAGCAAGCATCAAGTAACTGGACCTATATACAGTTTGGTGCCTTTTACATTCCTAACGTCTTATCAAACACCAGACGTACTATATATATCAGCGCGTCGTCAAAACGTCGAGACATATTGTCCACTCGATGCATACGTTCTTTATTAATACTAATATTTTATTTGTTCCTAATAAATGCGTGATTCCGTTTCCTCTGTTTAAAAAACAATTTTGGTGAATCCACTAAATTTATCTATTAATTTTTTAGATTTAAATTGAATGGAATTTTCGTGGAGACAAACATTTTTCTGTTTGATTGAATTAATGGCCCGTCTTGATTGCAATACATACATCGAAGAGGAGGGGGTAGAGAGGGGCAGAGAGAGAGAGAGAGAGAGGAGTTATATATAGGTTATGTTTCAAAAATCTATAATATGATATTCGACAAAACTCTGTAATTATAACAATGATATTAACTAATTGATATAGTTTATGTGATGCAAAAAGTAATTGTAGGAATTTATGTGGTCTGTTATGCCACCGAAATGCTACAAACATTCGATAGCATAGGGGCAGGTTCTAGGTTCGATCCCATGCCGATGCAGAAAATTTTCTTCGAAAAAATCCATTCAGAAGGCCAGGAAATGACGGATTATGATACAAAATCATCGTGGTAGAACTGTAAATGAAGTATTTCAATTTATTTCCGATTTGTGAAATATTCTATTGAAAATTCTAAAAAAATATATTTGAAACAAATACGTTCGTAATAAAAAAACTTATTTGATTTAAATAGATCCTATTTGAATAAAATATTTTTTTGACAGTGCAATGAAGAATGTGATGAGATAGTGGTTTCCGAAGCAACAGCGAACTTCTCTCTTCGGACTGCCTGTCAGGCCTTCACTTTTTACCCTGATCAGGCCCTGATTTTTTACCCTGATCAGACCGAAATCAGGGAAAGTGTCACAAAAATGATCAGGGCTTGATAAAAAGTCATGATCTCGACATGAAAAAAGATCAGGGCGCCTGATCGGGTTTTTTTTGTAGCCAGAGCAGGATTTCTACTGGGGTATGGGCGACTTTATCGGTACTGGTTTTCGACAGTTTCCCTGTGCCTGGGAGCGAGTAGGATATGGCAGAGCGGGGGGAATCGAGTCCCGGTGGGCACCACTCCGGTGGACTTCTTACGGATCGTAAAAACCTGACAAGGCGCACGGAAAATCATGACAGGTGAGAAAAAAAAGGAAAGCGAGTTATTTGTAGGTTCCCTTTAAATTTGGGTACGTTGTTAACCACGAGTCATTATATACCATTTGAAAATAAAACCTTTCTGAAAAGACTACATTTTACATGCTTTCGCATCAGGTCCAGAATCCCAGTCAATTTTTTTTTTGCAATCGATCAACCCGTTTGTGATTTATATGGAAATTCAAATATTAATATAGAACAGTGTAAATATTCACGTGAAAATTATACAAAGATAAACGTTATTGCAGAAGAATGAGAAGAGAGAAATTATCTGACAACCAAATAGTTTTCGGCAAAATTGCGTGAGTTATTTCTTGCCCAGAGAGATTTTCGAAAGAGAATAAAAAATGACGAGCAAACGAAGTATGAATTTCAATTGAGTCATTTTTTTCCCTGCCAGTATAGGCTGCCGGTCTATTGACAGGCACATACATCAGGAGAAGTGCGTTTCGAGAGCAATCAGAAAAATGCAGATGACGTCTCCATATTTCACGCAAACGTGCACAACTGAAGGATCCGCGAGCGGTGCAATTGCCATGATTTACAGTATCGCGATATGAAGTACACCAGATGGCAAAATCGTCGTTTATCAATAAATTGGCATTGTTCCCAGTTCTGGGCTCCGCGAATCAAATATCTTTCGTTCAAAAACACATCTTTTATAGCGACATTTGACAATAAATTTGACGATAAATTCCTTGACAATATTTTGGGCACTTTTTTGTAACTTTTTTGCTCCTACCAGTTATCACTATAAATTCGTCGACAAGAAATTAATTGCGACAAAAAAAGTCGCAATTTCGACAAAAAACAGAGCACTAATTTTTTTATAAAAAGCGTATTTGTTAATCGATCGTGAAAACCGTGCGTAGTTCGCTAGAAAATCTCTATAAGAAGGAAAGGTTGCGAGATTGATCTCTCCGATTTCGATGAAATTTGGCATGCTTGTAGAATGGCCAAAAATATGCGACACGTATTTTTTTATATCTGCGGAACTCGATTTTTAAGGGTTGAAACGCACCCTCGACAATAGGGGTGTTTTTTGTCGATAACGTTATCGTTCTCATCTCCAATGTATCGCGAACATCACGAACATCACGAACATCGCGAACATCACGAAAGTACACGAAAAAATGAACATTCTTGCAATTTGAAATTTTTTCTTATCTCGTGCCGTTAAAACGTTATCGACGAAAAACACCCCAATTTTCGCGGGTGCGTTTCGACCCTTAAAAATCGGGTTCCGCAGATATAAAAAAATACGTGCCGCCTATTTTTACCCATTCTACAAGCATGCTAAATTTCATCGAAATCGGAGAGATCGACCTCGCAACCTTTCTTTGGAAGAAGCTACAGTTGAAATTTGAAGTCAATCGGTTGAAAATTGTTTCAGCTACGAGTCCGCCAAATTTTGAAAACATAGTTTCGAGAAAAACGCGTTTAAAGTTGTAAAACGATTTTTTTCGGACAATATAATTTTCTTAATGTTTATACATGTCAACCATATAATTTTTGGGATTTTATACATCATTTAAGCCAATAAATAAAAAAACGATAATTTTTTCACAGGTATAAAAGGCCTTACTTTGAAAGCCAATATGCACATACATGTACTATACATGTATGCTATACATGTGCAAGTTTACCTATATGGGTGGATGTAATAATAATAATAATAGTAATAAACATCACCAAAGTTTGATAAATCGACTTGACAGTAATCCCCAAATTACAGGGCAGTTCCGGAACGTTCGGAACATTGGCAGGTATACAGGATGCGTCGAGGGACA
>OX101787.1:17783554-17826054 GCA_944452715.1 Ophion slaviceki
ATTTTTGTGTACTCGATGTAGTTGTGTTATGTAGACTTTTGTTGTTACTTGAAATACTTTTATTGCAAAGAAAAACTATTGGAATTACTAGCCAATGTACTTCGTTGCCTTGGATGACACGGAACCGAACAAATTGTTGGGAAGGAGTAATGGATCCGCGTTTTTCAAAAACACTCAAACTGGGAACTGACATTTTGTAGTCGTTGGATATGTGGCCCTGGGCACATCAAGCTGTTTTGCGAAGGGTCTGTAGATTTTTTTTTCAACTAGTCGTTATTTTTTCTTAGCAGATCGCTTTTCAATATTTCCGTCTGACGAGAGTGTTGCGATGATGAGGTCGGGATTTTACACACAATTGATATATAGTCTTTGCAAGGTTGAGTATTTTTTTAATTGAAAAATATTGATAAAGTATGAAGTAATTATTATTCAAACAGAGTGTCGCTGTTGCTGTATGGCCCATCGGTGTTGGTGGTTCTGGAAACTAGTATCATCAAAAATAAATGAATAAATTGTGCTTTTAGTTTAATAATAAAACTTTCGTGTGACCGGATACTTTTTTGACATTTTTAACATTACGTAGACGGACAACGGCAGAAAATAAGAGTTCAATTTGCGACAAAAAAACAACTTTAACAATTTGTTATTAACAAATGAGTAAAAACATCAGAAACGCAATTGGTCATACGATAGAAAATGTTTAAAACTATGCTTTCTCCAAATTTGGAGCGGATTGAACGAATAGATTTAAAAATACAACCTATACCTATTCATAAAACATAATTTTAAGAAAGAAGCAAAAGAAAAAAGTTTGCTGTAGCGTAGTGGGCGAATTGATTCTTCACAAAAACTGTCGTAATTCGGTCGATTTTTATAATTTTCCCAAAGTCATTGTGACGAAGTAAACTAATTACCTAATAAAAGTTAAGACCCCAGGCACAAAAACAGGCAACGAAAAAATTTCATTTTTGAAATTTCAAGCACTCCCCTTAAGAGAGTGCTTGAGTTATGTCGTATTTCGTAACTTTACTCACAACGTAAAGGGCTTATGGCCAAAAGTGAACTCCACGAGGAAGCTGAGGGACCACTTTATGGCCCCGGAATCGCAGGTTAGGTCCTTTAGTTACGAAATGTTTCAGTCTTAAAACTTTAAACCCGTTTTCCTGAAAACCACCTTTTCGTGAACCTCGTACAAATAAACTCAAAAACTAATTGATCGATAATTTTGAAATTTCGCACGCTTCTAGATAACATAATTACCGTCTATGAGAATCTAAAATTCCTTAAAAATTGTTGAAAAAAAACTACTTTTTTGTTAGCAAGCAATATATTGTAAAAGTTTCATGAAAAATAAAACATTTTTTGGTAAATATTCGGCAGCGGGGCTTCTGCTAGAATCAGGCTAATTTTTGTTTGTATTTGTTTTGGGTTATACAAACCCAACCAAACATCCAGAAATTGACCTGATTATAGCAGGAGCCGACTTCTGAATATTCACCCATTTTTTCAAACACACATTTTTTTATTTCTCCCTTTTTATCCTATTGTTTAGGTTCACATAGAGCGTGTCAGTCTCGTCAATCTAAAACTTCTTGTCGCTGACGTTTCAGATCAATACACCAGACGCTACGTTGCACGTCGTGGAACAAATTAGGCGGCAATCGTCTGTGAAGCAAGTGTCGTACAGCCATCGTTTCTAAATATTAAAAAATTGTAAAATTCAAAGATGTTATATGTGCATAAATTTTTATTACGTACAATGAATAGTTTTAACACAAAAAAATCTTGAAAATTCGCGTATTTTCGGCTGCCTATGGAGAAAGAGTCGTTGATTTGGAGTACTGAAAGCATTGGGGCAATAGGCTACTACGAGGACGTTGCGTGAAGTCGGAACTCACCTTCCCTTATATATGCGTATATATATATATATATGTCACCCCGTTTCGGCTTGACGTTGAGTTCTGGGACACCCTGTATATGTATATATATACACATATACAGGGTGTCCCAGAACTCAACGTCAAGCCGAAACGGGGTGACCGGATTGATTGTAACCATCATGAGGAAAATCAGAAAAAAATCTGGGCATTTAAGAAAAACCTAGAAATTTGGTCAAACTGTAACCATTTTTCGGTTATTGTGGTTAATTTTTATTATTTTTGTTCATTTAAACTTTGGAGCCGTAACCCTAAATAACATTTCTAGAATCACAGTCAAAAATAATGACACAATTGCCCCAAGTTTCCTAGAATTAAGACTGTTTTTTGTCAAACTATGAATTAAAAATTTTCAAAATAGATTTTTTTTCTGATTTTTCTCATGATGGTTACAATCAATCCTGTCACCCCGTTTCGGCTTGACGTTGAGTTCTGGGACACCCTGTATATATATATATATATATTAGGGTGATTCGTTTCAGGGCAACTTTTTTTTCGACCCATCGTGCCCGAAAACCTTTAGTTGGTACCCAAAAACGAACTTTCGTGAAAAGGGGGTGTTGTCAAAAAATATTTAGAGGTCGCGAATCAAAATTGAAGGTTTCCCATTTGATTAACATTGAAAAAAATGTTTTCCTCACTATTAGTGTTACCATTCCGCGAATTTTGATATTGCGATATTTTCCAAGTGGGTTCTCATAGGAAATATGATACTCCACAATAAAGTTCATTGAGCCATGGCCGTAAATTCAACCGTTTCAGCGGCATCATTATTTCAAGTGAATACTGTGCAAAATATCTATTCAAACGGCTGTAACGCCTAAGCTATTAGATATATCGAAAAAAATTCAGATGAGAACTTTGTAGAGAAGGTAATTTTCTACAAAAAAGTCTTATAAGCCGAGCCCGAAAATTCAACTCTTTCTCAGCTATAGGTGGATGAAGTAAAATAAATAGATTTTTTTTAAACAAAAACCAATCTATTTATTTTACTTCATCCACCTATAGCTGAGAAAGAGTTGAATTTACGGGCTCGGCTTATAAGACTTTTCTGTAGTAAATTACTTTCTCTACATAGTTCTCATTTGAATTTTTTTCGATATATCTATTAGCTTAGGCGTTACAGCCGTTTGAATAGATATTTTTGTACAATATTCACTTGAAATAATGATACCGCTGAAACCGTTGAATTTACGGACATGGCTCAATGAACTTTATTGTAAAGTATCATATTTCCTATGAGAACCCACTTGGAAAATATCGCAATATCAAAATTCGCGGAATGGTAACACTAATAATGAGAAAAACATTTTTTTCAATGTTAATCAAATGGGAAACCTTCAATTTTGATTCGCGACCTCTAAATATTTTTTGACAACACCCCCCTTTCACGAAACTTCGTTTTTGGGTGCCAACTAGAGGTTTTCGGGCACGATGGGTCAGAAAAAAAAAGTTACCCTGAAACGAATCACCCTAATATATATATATATATATGTGTGTGTGTGTGTGTGTGTGTGTGTGTGTGTGTGTGTGTGTGTGTGTGTGTGCGTGTGCGTGTGCGTGTGCGTGTGCGTGTGCGTGTGCGTGTGCGTGTGCGTGTGCGTGTGCGTGTGCGTGTGCGTGTGCGTGTGCGTGTGCGTGTGCGTGTGCGTGTGCGTGTGCGTGTGCGTGTGCGTGTGCGTGTGCGTGTGCGTGTGCGTGTGCGTGTGCGTGTGCGTGTGCGTGTGCGTGTGCGTGTGCGTGTGCGTGTGCGTGTGCGTGTGCGTGTGCGTGTGCGTGTGCGTGTGCGTGCGCGTGCGTGTGCGTGTGCGTGTGCGTGTGCGTGTGCGTGTGCGTGTGCGTGTGCGTGTGCGTGTGCGCGTGTGTGTGTGTGTGTGTGTGTGTGTGTGTGTGTGTGTGTGTGTGTGTGTGTGTGTGTGTGTGTGTGTGTGTGTGTGTGTGTGTGTGTGTGTGTGTGTGTGTGTGTGTGTGTGTGTGTGTGTGTGTGTGTGTGTGTGTGTGTGTGTGTGTGTGTGTGAATTTGTATGTACATGTCTATTATGATTGTGTCTTTGCCAGCGCGCAATTGATATGGGTGAATGCATATATATCTCTTACTTATTCGTTCGGCTATTCACTGGGCCCGTTAGTGCGATCCGAGACCCCAAGCCTTCAAGTCGCTTAATAATTAACGCAAGGTAATCACCTGTTAGGCATATCCTCTTGAAGTCGCCGCGCTCTCGGGTGTACACGATGACGCTTCAGATCGCATCCCATAATATGAACCTGGGCTTCTATAGAAACCAACACGAATGGTATCTATATATATCTGTCTGTGTGTGTGTGTGTGTGTGTGTGTGTGTGTGTCGGCTAATTAAATACACATGAAGAACCATCAAAACGTCTCCGAATATTTCCAGTGAAGATGAGGGATCCTCGCGTGGCATTCAATTGCCCGATATATATATCGTGTACATAACTTGTCGGCGATGACAAGCTCTATGGGCGCGAACGAAAAACCAAATCTCTTCCGTGATGGCCTCGTAATCGTCACACAAGGATATATTAATCTGCCCCGCACTGCTGAAGTAACGGTCGATCGAATACGAGAACAGTTTAAGGACCAAGAGGAGATTCGAAGGTCAACGATTTATCGATGAGAGAACATACGCGTATATATATATGTATGATTATTGCCGAGACTTAAGTCCGATCGGGTACTCAATAATGAACCCCTTGTGACCTGCAAAAGATCGCAACAACGGATTGTCCGCAAATCGGTGCTTGTTTACTTGTGTAGGTACTATATGCGTATCACTGAACGTGTAAATCGACTTATATTTGGGTAATTCCACCAATTCCGTGTCAAAGTTTTACTGGGTGGTCTGCATTTTGGAAAACTAAGAAGATCACCTGAAAGATCATATTAAAATAAGCATCCATAATTTTTTCGAATTTTTTTATCCAATAGTTTTTTAGTAATGGCGGCTCACAGTTTTCAAATTTTGTAAATCACCAAATTTTCAAAAGCCCATAACTTCTCGCCAACTATAGCTAGACATTTTTTTGAAAAACGATTTTTAAGAGAAAAACATGAACTGTTTGAACAAAAATATGCAGAAATTTTGGGTTGTTTTCAAAATTACAAAAATCACGTTAAAAGTATAAAAATCGATTTTTCGGGCCTTGCCCCGTTTTTCCCGGTTTCGAAAGTATTTTTTTCGAAAAGGTCAGAATTTTTTACATCGAAATAGATTTTTAAACGAGATCTCTAAAACATCAGCTTCAGAAAAATTAAACAAACATTTTTTCCAATTTTTAAAATTTTATTTGGTAATAAAAATTATTGTTATTATTATTTTTATTTTATAAATTTGTAAGTGAGAGATTTTATAACCTCAAAACCAACAGTAGCTATTAAAATTAAATGATATTTTTTTAAATTTCCTTATGTGACGTGACATTGCCTTATAAAAACTCCGAATGTTTATTTACGTAAAAAAAATGCCATTAAAGATTTAAGGTTGATTTAAATAAATGTTATGGAAAATGAAATGTTTTATTTAATTTTTCCGAGGCTGATGTTCTAGAGATCCCATCTCGTTTAAAATCTATTTCGATGTAAAAAATTCTGAACTTTTCGAGAAAAATACTTTCAAAACCGGGAAAAACGGGGCACGGCCCGAAAAATCGATTTTTATACTTTGAACGTGATTTTTGTAATTTTTAAAAGAACCCAGAATTTCAGCATATTTGTTTCAAATAGTTCATGTTTTTCTCTAAAAAATCGTTTTTTTATTTCTAGCTATAGTTGGAGCGAAGTTATGGGCATTTGAAAATTTGGTGATTCACAAAATTTGAAAACTGTGAGCCGGCATTACTAAAAAACTATTGGATAAAAAAATTCGAAAAAAAAATGATGGATGCTGGTTTTAATATGACCTTTCAGGTGATCTTATTAGTTTTCCTAAATTCAGACCACCTGGTAAAACTTTGACACGGAATTGGTGGAATTACCCATATATATCAATAAATTAATAAATTAATATGTGTTTAAAAAAAATGGGGATATAAACTGGAATTTGGGCAATGTATCAAGGGGGAAGAAGCCTGTACAGATGGAAGGTAAAAAAAAATATATATATATATATATATATACATACATATACATACATTTAGAAAAGGAATAAATGGATGAATGAAAAAATGACTGAATCAATGTATAAGGTGTTTATTTCCACGGCATTTTTCGGTTTTTCCAAAGCCAAAATTGTGAATTATCGATCTGCCGTGACAGCTTTTGAACTGTAGATAAATGAATTGCAAAAATTTATTCGCGTATTTGATTTCTGGGTCGATTTACGTGAGCCATATGTTTAGATGCAGTAACAAATGCTCTGTGTACGTAATAGCAATAATGGTACTTACACACACTCTCACGGGCATACACACACACACGCACGCACGCATATATATATATATATATATATATATATATATATATATATATATATATATATATATATATACGTATATATATATACGTATACATTATCTACAAAATGTGTTGTGATGAAATTAGTTCTTATTAACAAACGACCCCATTAGTAACAACGACCGCACTAATTCGAAACACTCTTTTCTTTCGTTCCCTTCACACATATACTCTTCATACTCGTAACGCGTTAAAAAAAAGGGAGAAAAAAACACCACTCACACACGTGCCAAGAGCTCATTTGCTCTCTCGGATTGCTCCGAGGATACAATATTTCGTTCCATGTGTCGTCGAAAACACGTGTTTCTGTCTACGTCCTTATCACTATATAGTAGATGAAACTTTAAGCCCCTGAAACTTTCTTACGGATTCTTCATTCCTCCTCGTCTCATTTATACCATTGCGTTCCTCTCTTTTGCACGCTCTAACTCTCTCTCTCTCTCTCTCTCTCTCTCTCTCTCTCTCTCTCTCTCTCTCTCTCTCTCTCTCTCTCTCTCTCTCTCTTGCTTTCTGTCCCTGTTTATGCTCGTTTTCTCGTATCTAGTTTTCCATATATAGCAGCACCCTTCTTCCTCCCTGTAGCCTTTTTTTCCCTCTCTGTCTATCTGTCTCGTTCTCTCTCTCTCTCTCTCTCTCTCTCTCTCTCTCTCTCTCTCTCTCTCTCTCTTTCTCTCTCATTTCCCCCGGCGTTCCCTTTTCACCCCTTATCCTTTAACGTTGCCGCAACTCCTTGACTTGGATGAAAAGCAACGTAATTACGTAGAAGCAAAACGTAGAGTCGAAAAAACCGCTTGCTCGCTTATTCAGTATCTCGAGGGAAAAAAAACAAGAAAAAATAACGACATCAGCGACAGAAGAAGCGGGAAAGGAGGTTGAAAAAAACCTCGAGAAGTTTGTTTAATTAACCGTACTAATGTTTCGTTACTTGGCCTAGTGATAAATGCGAGACGTTGAGTAGCGATACGTTTCGCCGTGAGGGATCGGCTTTTTTTCTTCTCAACCTACCCTCTTTCATTCTTCCATCTTTCTCGTTCTCTCTCTCTCTCTCTCTCTCTCTCTCTCTCTCTCTCTCTCTCTTTCTACCCCACTCTCCGTTGGTTCGTATGACGTCCTCTCTCGTTTCTGATGTATTGCCCACCGCTAGTCACTCGCTATTTTTGTTTCTCTTTGTTTCTCCTTTTAAACAGCGAAAGTTTTTTGTTACCGCGAAAATGGAGCTTTTCGTGACAAAAAAGAATGAATGAAAAACCTCGGGACTTAATGAAATTTTTCAGTCGTTTTAAATGTGCACCGATTTAAACAAAGACCCGCGTTAATTCGCGACTCCGCGCAAGCTTAATCAGGAATCTAAAAAATATCGTACTCGTGAAAACGATGAAACGAGGCAGAAGCTCCTCTGAGCAATTTATAATTTCGTCGTAAAATCTTGATAAGCATGAAAGACCTTCGATGAACGATGGGGAGAATATAATTAGCCGCGATGATGAATATCATATTCGACTAGACCGACGGTGGTAATAAATTTTGATTTATTCTCGGAAACGGCTAAATATCGATACTTGTATGGTGCCATGACGAGAGGGCGAAAAATTGTGTAAAGTTCTAGACATACGTGAACTGCAGCGCTGAAATACACTATCTGAATAATGCGGTTTTGAAGCAACCGCAAATAGCAAACCGTTGAAACGAACAGCACGGGGAATCGTTCCATTGTCTGGTTGTATATTTTTTGCGCCGGTACTCGATTCACTTTTGGATGAAATTCATAACTAATTTTGTAGCACTTGTGTGAGGGGTATTTCTGATTTTGTCAAATTAATTGGGTACACGTGTCACCGTGAATATTTTCATTCGCAGTGACACGTATAAACAGGTAATTTTATAAAATTAGAAATAATACTTTCTGATTTTGTAAATTTGATTTTGTATATAAGTAAAAAGTTCACCCCTAAATTAAGTATAAGTCCGAAAATATTGATCCTAGGGTAAAAATGCTTATAACCAAAATTGAAGGAAATAAAATTCCCTACCTGACTATTCATGACCATTTTGACGATAAACTTGGTAATAAACGCAATAACTGAATATAAATAAAAAGTTTACCCCTAAATTAAGTATAAGTCCAAAAATATTGATCCTAGGGTAAAAATAGCACTGACCAAAGTTGAAGAAAATAAAATTTCCTACCCGATTACTCCGTACCATTTTTACGATAAACTTGATAATAAACGAAATAACTGAACATAAAAAAAAGTTCACCCCTAAATTAAGTATAAGTCCGAAAATATTGATCCGAGGGTAAAAATGCTAATAACCAAAGTTGGAGGAAATAAAATTTCCTATGTGATTATTTATTACCATTTTTACAATAAACTTGATAATAAACGAGATAAGTTTTAAAAAACGTTTTTTACCCTTTTTAGCAGTCTAACTCTATAAATATCGATCCTAGGGTAAAAACTATAATTACCAAACTTGTGGGGAATTACATTTCCTACAACTTTGAATGCAATCATTTTCGCTCTAAGGTTGAAAATAAGCGAGTTATTCGAAAAACAAAAAAAATCCCTCTTTAAATCAAGATGGCGGCAAACGCACCAGGGGGATTTTCCCGAAAATCGAGATTTACACTACCAACCACCCCCCCCCCCCCCAAGTATAAAAAAAAGAAAATCGAAGCCCGGAATTAATTCCAGGTGAAATCCTATTTCGACTGGACTAATGCAGAATAAATCCTCCAAACCTCCTTCAGATTGCGTTTCAAGTATTCTCAAGAAAAAATTCCAATAAAGTTTCAATATTTGGTGAGCGACATAAATGTATCCCCTCAAGGCGGGACACCACTGTGGCGGGTAAAAAAACGATACTTTTGCATTTTCTCAAAGTATACATATTCAAGAGGATGTGAAAAAATAAACGAGTTAAAACATTGAAAATTGACCGAGTTACAGACGATTTAGTGAGCGCAGGTAGCGCAACGATTTACGTATACTAAAACATTCAGTCGCGTTTTTCTTGAAACGACTATTCGCGACTTGGCCGGAATCGTAACTCTGGCTATAATTGTCCGATTTGCAATTTAAAAAACCAACATTTCCATAATTACAGTAGCTATCGTTGTGAGTAGCCTTTTTTTATATTTAGTATTTTTAAAGCCTCCGTAACAAATTCGCCAAAATGAGACTTTTTTTAACAACCGCTATTTTGTGAAATTTATTTATTTTTTTTCAAAAAACGGCTACTTACAACGGAAACTACATTTATATAGATTATAAAACATGTTTACTTAAATATTGAATTTATTTACATTTTTTATTTTTTTTTCCACATATTTATAATTTTTTTAAATGAACATTTACACGAAATGTTCAATGTATGCTTAGTAACATATATTTGTTTCAAATCCCAAATAAATACAGAAGAACCGTAAAAATATGGTGATCCAAAGAATTTGAATTGCAGCAAATTTTGTGCAGAATTTTTCAAAATTTCTCCGCAATCATTACCCCAGACCGTCGTCCGCTCTAATGCTCTACCGTACAGCGCAACCAAGCGGTCACCCATCCAAGTATCGGTCCAAGCGAGCTTGGGATAGTCAACCACCGACCGCGTGTCCATAGCATCGGTGATCAGGAATTTTCGATATTCGATACAACTATAACGATGATGATTGCTTTGCCGGATTGAACGTGCGCGCGGTTTTCCGTGAATCTGCATTAATTCGAGGCCACGCGCTCATGCTCCGTGTATTTCGCCGGAAGCAATTATCCCAGCTGTCTGCTTAGTCCCCGAGAGGAAAATCGTGCCAATTTACGGAAAATTGAGAAATTCCAGTTGAGCTAGTATTGGATGAACCATCGGGCAAAAAGTTAGGCCTAAATCGTCGATTTACAAGTCTAGATCATGTCCTACATGTTTAGCATTACAAACAGCTCATTTAGTAAGAATTTAACACTTAGAAATGTTAGTTTTCCACTTTTAACCCGTCAGCAACTTCTGACTGCACGTGGGGTCGATCGAACCCCGGACGTTCTTCAGATCGTTGTTTCCGGTAAAAACGCATTTTTTTGTAGAGACGTTTTTTGTAGTCGATGATCCTTATTTTATCGCCCAAAATGTAACTTTTAAGAAAAACAAAAATCAAGCACCCAACAATTTGTTCAAAGTGGGAGATGCGTTGAAAAATAAGTACTTGCAAGAAAAAGATCATGGGGTCAAAACGACCCAGTGTGCAGTCGAACGGTTAATAATAATGGAAGTCAAATTCGACGATGTTGGCGCGTGCTTGACTGAGGTTTTGTCAGTGACTGTACATCTGTTACAAGAGTCCAACAAAAAAATGTCTCAATATTTAAATTTAATTAATACGTTCAGATGATCTTATTATTATCAATAATTACCCAAAAGCTCAATATGTATTGAGTTTTCCAATGATTGCTGATTAATTCATTACCCCTCATTATTTTAATAAATTTGTCGACAATAACCCCGTCGATTTATTTAACCCTTCGACAGCACACTTCCGCCACGAACCTCTGACTACATGTGGGGTCGATCGGACCCCGGACGTTTTTCAGAACGTTGTATTTCAGTAAATATCCATTTTTATTTGTAGAGACGTTTTTTGTTGTCAATGATCCTTATTTTATGGCCCAACATTTATTTTCTAAGAAAAACAAAAATTAAGTACCCAAATATTCGTTCAAAGTGGGAGATGCGTTGCAAGATATGTACTTGCACGAAAAAGATCATGATTTGCAGCAAAATTGTAGGTTTGCGCTGTTGATGAAATCTCGGAGATGGATCATCCGAAACAAAAAAATTTAACGGTTTTAGATTCAGTATGTTAATGGCTATAGCGCATACTATACGATTTTTTATATATACAAAAATAACAAAATGGTGGGCATTTTTGGTAAAAACAAAAAAAAACGTGTTTTTTCACCGATTTTGGCAAAGAAAATAGTAAATGTAATTTTTTTTTAAATCCTTAATTGTAAAGAATATGTGGTTAAAATTCCATAAGGATCGGTTCAGTAGTTTCGAAGATTTTATCAACAGGCCGCCGAACAATGTTGTTTCGAGAAAAACACGTTTAAAGTTTGTTTGGGTTACGTAATTACATACATTAAAAAAAAATGTTTCGAAAGTGTATATATTAAGGTTCTATACCAGTGTGACACTTTCAAAAAATCGATTTTCTTGCCTTTTTCGACAGTTTAAACTTTCAAGAATATCATTGTCACTTATATGATTTTATCTTGCAAAAATCGATAGTTAAATCTTAAAACGCGTTTTTCTCGAAATGAGATTTTTCAAACTTGCTGACTGCAACTCAAAGAGGAATTATCCGATTAACTTGAAATTGTAACTGAGTACTCTTAAATATATTTACTCTACAATGACGTAGGATATTTTTGATAGGATGAAAATTGACGATTTGGCATTGAAAAAAAGACCATTTTATAGGCAAGGAAACAGACTTTTTTTTCATAACTACGTTATTTTGTTATTTAGATTTTGATATTTTTTTGAAAATCCTTCGTCATTGTACAGGAAATACCTTCGAGTTTAACGACAGTTTTTCCTTTTTCGGTTTCAGCTACTCAATCGGCCGGAATCATGTCAGCAGTGGAGGAAATTTTTTTTGGCGCCTCCGATGGCAGCGCATAAGTCGCTTGGATCTCAATATTTTTCTATAAAAAAAATTACGTAATATAGGTCAAATATAGACAAATATATTCTTTATTTCCCGAAACATTTAATTGAGTACTTTTCTTCCAAAAAATTCCCGAAAATCACCCAAATTTTCAGCGTTCACACTGGTATAGCCCCTTAAATGTAACAAATTTTATATCAATATCTATAATGTAAACCTATCAAAGAATTCATGAAAGTAGCCTTTTTTAGCGTCTAAAGTGAGAAGACCCCTTAAGGAGTAGGGGCGCGTAAGCGATCTAGATGGCCGCCCGCGGACACGTGTAAACCCACATACTACAGGACACGAAAAGACACGATGTGATTGTTGTACACGGGTAGAGTTCGAGACGCGTTCAAAAACGGGCAAGAGCGCTCGGACCTGTATCGCAGTAGCGAGGAAGACGAATCAGCCGCAAAAGTCGGCAGGTAGAAATTCGGGTGGTCGTATATCTCGGTGTGCGGCTCTTAAGGCCGCTTTCGAAGGATACGAGGAATGTTGGAGAGCGCTGCTAAATTACACAATAAATAAGTCGGGCGTTCGCGAGTTGCCTTGGCTCGCCGCGAGAGGATCGAGGATCTAGCACGTGTCCTTTCCTCTTCTTTACTCTCCTTTGTTAGCACACGCAATTTTCGCTTCGTGTAGATGCCCTCCTTTGAAGCGACACTCTGGTTCCCCCTTTTTAAACCTCCGAGGGAATATATATTTTTTTCTTTTTTTTTTGCTATCCCGAGTTGGCTCGTTCTCCGGGCTGGGACGGTCACGAATATATGGCCCTCGTGTGGGGCTGGCAATTCACGCAATTTCGGCGAATTAATTTGCACGAGAATGGGGCCCACGGTCTATTCTTTTCTCGGCTGAGATTGCGATAATTGCGAAGATGGAGGGGCCGAAGACAGGAGAAAAAGATGGAAGAGAGCTCAACGGAACGTGTTCCCAAGCAGAAATTCGTTGGGGAGTCCCTAGATCCTACCATATCCGGATAGGGATTTGATAGGGGGCGATTAGTCCACATTAGAAACCAAGTGGATATCGCGCTATTTCCCGATTGACGTCGTTTGAGAATTTTATTGGCATTGAAAATGCTTTTAACACTGTATATGTTTGTTGAGCTAGGCTGGGTATAGGGCTCTGCGTTAGCTGGATTTCGCACGAAACTAACGCTCCACTATACCCCCACTTCACTGCCACTGTGGTGCAGTAGAGTGGGAGGAGCTGCTCTCCCCACCCAATTTTCATTTTGTTATCAATTTAAAAATGATATCATAACTTATGTTATAAATATATTACAAAAATTATATAATAATGATTATACAAAGAAACCCAAACAAACAAACAAAGCCAAACGAACCCAAACAGATCCAATCAAACCCAATTATATACCTCAATTTATCAATATTCTTTGAAAAATGATAAAAACCAAGTCGTGTTATTTACATGTACCTGTTTTTTGCTATCCGAAAGGTCTGATTGCATTTTCAATGGCATGAAATAGTTGCATTTTGCGTACTATCTGTAGATTTTTTATTTGAAATTCTCAATGAGAATTTGTTGGGTTTACAAAAAAATATATATCGTTTCGTGATCCCGTGCACCAATTTGTTGAGGAGTCCCAAGATGCACCTACATCTCTATAAGGATTTGTTTGGGACACCGCACATAGGCAGTCCTCATTGGGATCCAATTGGATTCTGCACCCCGATGAACGTCGTTTGAGAATTCTTACCACGTACGAATCGAAAATATGTGAAAAGTCACGAGAAAAAACTCGGCGTGCTGAAACATAACTTGTACGCTTTGTGAGCGCTACGTGTGTGCTGATATTATGTCAAAGTGCAGTGAAATAAATAACAACCGACACTTACAGTGGATTTTCAGTGATGTGATTCAAATCAAGTTTTAAGGAGGTTGGAGCGGTCCAGTTCAGTCAAATGACGGTTTACGATTTTTTTTTCAACGAACCTCAAGAAAATGCATACGTGGTATAGATTTAGTTCTGGAGATGCAAATTTTTCATAGAATATATATTTAAAGAGCAAAACTATGCATTTTTATGTTTTTATTACGTAAATAAGAAAAACTTTTGTTTACTACCGATTTGAAAAAGTATAACATTATCGATGATTATTATAAAAAAACTGCGGCAACGAATGTTTTATACAACTCAGAATGAAATTTCCAGCCATTCATAATTATTTATCCCTATTTATATTTGTGTCACGAGATTATTTATTATTACCATTAATTAATATTTAGTCTTGCAAAAATACGACGACTTTGCGGACATTGAGGTTGGCACCAATGCTCTTCATTCGCCAGTCAAGATTCGTAATCTTTGATCAAGCCTTGATGGTTTAATATTGAATATATATGGTTTTCGATGGGCAAACTGGATTTATTTTCATCTTACCGTTCAATAAATTTCTGAAATTGGCTAAATAGCCAAAAAAATTACATCACCCGTTACCTGGACGTATTGCCCATCTAACCGCACGTAAGATTACATACATTAAACTATTTTTATGCAAGTGTTTGGGGGTGAACAAATTTCCAAAAATTCGCAGACTCACTGTAGTTTAGATAATAACAAATATATAAAAAAGAATTTAATCTCTTTATTTATAATTTTATACTTTTTTAAGACAAGATTCATACTTCCTCAAGTTCCACTCATTTTGTATATCGGTATATCTCGTTCAGAAAATTCAACGGACAGAATGCGTTAGGATCCATCAATAATCGTATCGGTTCCATTCGGTATGGTGGAAATCCTTCCGAATTCAAATTGGATTCGTACATTGGATTCCAACGTATGAATCCCGAGTAGAATCCAATGTACGAGCGTGACGTTTTAGTGCAGCGATCCAGTGGGATAACCCATTCCTATCATGAAGTAGGGACAAGTATGTCGTAGCTATCCAATCCAATTGGATAGCTACGACAATTTCTGCACGGGTTGGGCAACGGTCGGATTTTTTTATCGTACTTTTTTTTTGTTCCATCTACGATACCTCTCTCTCACTCTGTCTCTGTTCCGCTTGGGATGAAATATAAAGGGCAACCTTTCGCATATGATGTACGATGATAAATTCGAATGAACCAATTAAAAGGTGTTTTTTTTTTAATTCATACGATCGTTTGAGTCTGTCGGTGATGAGAATACTCGTAAATAAGGGGAGCGCTATAAATAATAATTTGAGGGATGGTTTATAGGAGGGCGCGGCGTGAACGTCGCTCGCCTCGTTCCCTTTTCGAGCCAAGGCGAGATATATAACGTGTGTGTGTATATATATATATATATATATATATATATATTTATATATATATACACACACACTCACACACACAAATAAATGTATAGTATATAATAATAACAATAATGATTATATATATATATATATATATATATATATATATATATATATATATATATATATATATATCATATACGAATACATATTATACAGAGGACCTATATACATGCCACAAGGAAGACGAGTGGACATAGTTCTAACTGGGGTACAGATAAATAACGCCTTAACGATCCGAAAGTCGTCTTTTGTGAGACTCGCCATACGGGGGCGTGTTTTATATATACCACTTTGTTAGGGCGCATTATTTATTTGTTTTCGTCCTTTTTCCAATTTTTCACGTGTCGCAGCTTAACAGGCATTTTACACGGGCCTACGATCGATTCGATAGAGTTGTACCGTGCATGTATCGTCACGTGAAACCGGTCTAAGCCGTAATTCAATCCAGAATCACCGGACTCCGTTAATTTCGACGTTAATCGCGCTGACGTAACGGATCAGCTGATTCATCGTCTAATTCGCCGAGGACTGACGTATAATTCGCGAATTATTGAAAGACCGAGCGAGTGTCTATTTTCGAAACGGTAGTCCCGCGGGAATAAGTGTCATCACGAAGCATTCGTCGTTACGGTCGTTACGATGATTCATTCAACCGCATCGCACGATGCGTTAATTTAATCATATTGGGCACGGACGGAGGATCCATAAAATGAGCACAATTCAACTGGGGGATTCAGTGGGGGACAGATACAGGTATAGTAGGTTTACGGATTTTTGTTTGTGTACCTATTTTTACGGGTATCGGTAAAATTGACGGGTGAATAAAAATGCGCATTTCTGTCAAAAAGTCGATTTATTTGATGACGGGTTAGCAGAAGTTTTGAGTGTAAATACAGGTGGATTTTCAGGTTTTTTTGTGATGAGAGTATTAGGATGGGTAGGTCCGGATTTAGTACGCAATTAACACCTGCGTACTAAATCCAAAGCCTTGCCAAGGTCTTGCCAAGGTTGAGTTTTTTTAATTCGCAAATATTGATAAACAATGGAGTTACTATTATTTAACGGGGTATCCCTCTCTGAAAGCCCAATTTGAAGGGGCAGAATGATGATTTTTTTTTCTAGTAACACATTGGTTGGAGTAAATTGATTTTTTCTCAGCAGTTCGGGTCTCTTTTGAGTGTTCTTGTGCGTTGATGTCCGGTTTCGTTACACTTGAATCATCCTTAACCCGACGCACACTGTTCCACCAAAATAGGTGTAACTTCGTCAGTTTTTAGAATTCCAGGGTCCAGTTGGTCGTAGAATATTCTTGAAAGTTCACACTACAACAATATGCAAAAAAAACTATTTTTTTAAGTTTCCAGAGAGAGAGATACCCCTTTAAACAAAGTGCCGCCGTTTATCCATGGTCATCTGTGAAAATGGTTCTGGCAACCACGGAGATCTGAAATAAACATTTTTAAATAGGACTTTTAGTTTAATAATGAAACTTTCGTATGACCGGATACGTCTTTGAAATTTTGAAAATCACACAGGACAATGATAAGTTTGATTTTCACCACAAACAAACAACTTGATGATTTACTAACAACAAACGAATCAACACGTAAAAAATAATCCGGTCACACGATAGACAATGGTGTAAACTATGCTCCATCTGAATTTGACGTGAATTGGGTTGATAGATTTTGAGATACGACTTGCACCGTTTTATAAAACACAGTTTCACGAAAAACGCAAAAGAAAAAAGATTAGTGGGTGATCCAACCCTCCACAAAATTCACCGACATTCGATCAATGTTTAAAATTTTCCCAACATCTCCGTTGCAAAAGGAAGCTGAGACCCTACGCTATAAAACGATTCAATGAAAAATCACATTTTCGAAATGTTAAGGGGTGTTCTCACTTCAGACGTTTAAAAAAAGCCATTTTCATTAATTTTTTGATAAGTTTATGTTATAAATATCGATATAAAAATTGTTACACTTTATAAATTTTTAATGTATTTATGTAACCCAAACAAACTATAATCGCCTTTTTCTTGGAACAACATTTTTCGACGGCTTGTTCATAAAATCTTCGAAACTACTAAACTGATCCTCATGAAATTTTAACCACATATTATTTACAACTATAGCTATAGCGCATATCAAGGACTTTTTTGAATTTTAATATTTACTATTTTTGCCAAAAACGGTGAAAAAACACTTTTTTTTCGAAAAATGTCCGCTATTTTGTTATTTTTGCATATATAAAAAATCGTATGATATGGGCTATAGCCATTAACATACTAAATCTAGAACCGTTTGATTTTTTTTGTTTGGGATTATCCATCTCCGAGATTTCATCAGCGCAGACCGGCAATTTTTTAGTACATTTTTTAACTACCATTTTCTTCTGTAAATAGTGACTTAAATAAACATTTTCTTAAAAATGTATTTCTAAAATGTATTTATTAAGACCTTAGGCCACAGTAACGGGTATGAAATCATGTGCGAATTTAACATTTTTTTTGACAAGTATGAAATTCGTATGAATAGGTGATCCACTCATCAAATTAATTACACATAAAAAAAATATATATTTTTTTTTCGATGTACAAAATGGCCGACTACTCGAAACTTCTCAAAACAGCTTTTTTCCAATTGGCGTGACAAATAACTTCAACAATTTTCACTCGATTTACTTTAAATTTAAAAGTTACGTTCCTAATTGCATTCCGCAGAGAAGTACGTACGAAATTTCTGATTAATCGAAAACTCTTCATTTTATAAGCAGTTTATGAGCAGTTATAACGAAATTTTTCACTGGGAATTCATTTCTTAAGTTCAAATACCTACAACTTTTGATCAAAACAATATTTTTTAAATTCCCTACGTACTTCTCTGGGTATTCTAATGTAGATTGACGAGAATTTTTGTTTTTTGTTCTAGGTAAAAAATTGTGGATGCCAAATGTCACGCCGCGGAGCGTATAAAAAAAGATGACAAAAGAAAATATTAGTAGTCGGCCATTTTGTACATCGAAAAAAGATATATATATATTTTTTCTAACAGCTTGATATTTATACTAAATAGATGTGTAATTAATTTTATGAGTGAATCACTTTTTTATACGAAAAAAATCGTCAAATTCGCACATGACTTTATACCCGCTACTGTAGCCTAAGGCCTTAAGTGTAACAACTGTTATATCAATATCTATAATGTAACCCTATAAAAAAAATCATGAAAATGGCCCTTTTTCAGCGTCTAAAGTGAGAAGACCCCTTAAGCATATGCAGACCCCTGAAGCTATTACCGAGTAAAAAAAGTCTTAAGGCGTTACCCCCACTTGTAGCGCAAAAAAGGCCTTTTTCATGATTTTTTTAAAAGAAAACTACAAAACTTTTTTAATCGATCAATATACCATCTTAAAGAACACATCTTGAAGAACTTTCAGTAATTTTTTTATTGAAAAATATTACATTGTTTAGTGGCAAATGGCCGTCAATGAAATAATGTTTTTATATACACGGTTTGCGGTGACCAACATTGCGGCGAAGTGGATCATCTGAAAAAAATGCGGATGGATGTAGTCAAATATAAGTATAAACTAGTCTTTAATCGAAGGATTTTAAAAAATATTCATTTTTCACAAAACGGCGGACAGTCAAAGTTAATGGTTCGATTTTAACGAAAAAAGACGGCCGTTTTTTGGCTATAAAACGGCCATTTTTTTCGAAAAAAAATCGAACGATTAAAGACTACATTTTTATATATTAAATAAGCCTGCAAAATTTCAAGAAGATCGGTTCATTAGTGTTCGAGTAATCTTGGTCACCGACTTCAGAAATGCCATTTTGAGAAAAACGCGTTTAAAGTTTCAATTTCAGTTTACACGAAGAAAATATTTTTTTTTGTAAACTTACATAGAGTCATCTATTCCGGGCATCAAAAAAAAACTGCACTTCAAATTGCACTTCAAAAAAATGCAATAAAAAAATCGATTTTTTCAAAATCGCAAGTGGGGGTAACCCCTTAAGTATCTCAGGAATTGCCACGTACGTGATAATAATTTCCAGCATAAATTGTTGAGAAACAAACCAGCAGCTCCTGCAGTTTTATTCCTGAACCGTGAAAGCCGTCGAATCGACGTGCTCCTCGAGCCAAGTGTCAAATATATTGCACTTCCCCGAAAACTGCCTACCATCGGAAGCTCGATAAGATCGCCCCCCGCGCGCGATATGGTGCACAAGCCGATGGCGAGCTCAGCAGCCACCCATCCGAGTACCGGCTCAGGCAGCTCGTCACGAGAGAACACCGAAGCCACATACCATTCGCGCCTCCAACATCGCACGCTTACACTCCAATGTATTTTATTTTTCCCGTGATTTACGTATAGATCGTAAAGAAGCGCGAAATTTTATAGCCCGCGGCACCGGAAATTCCACGCCCGGACACGCGAGCGGTGAAATCTATTTCTGATTTAAAAAAAAATGATCACCCTCGAGAGAAATACGGGAGACGGCACGCAATGAGGCAGTTATATCTTACGAGCCCCGGGTATTAACGATTTTTCGTGAGATTAACATAACGAGGGACGTACATAATCCCCGGCTCGATCTCTCGCACGTATGACACACGTATCGAGGCGAGAATAAGTCAGATGACATTGTCAAGGAAGGAGAGAAGATGCGACGAGCACGATCGAGGATTATTTCCCGCGGGTCGAAAGAAGTCGTGAAACGTTGATTTCCACTTTCCACCGAGGCGACTGGCTAATCTTGAGAAAAGTCTACCGATGTCTCTTTCCGACCGGATTACCATTGAACTTGACGACGCTCCTAGTTGCGAGTGGGGAAGACCGTATTCTTCGTATAAAGTACTCCATTAATCTTGCTCTACCGATTTATGTCGTATGAGCCCCCTCGTGGTGGATTCGTGTGTGCCGTGTACCTCCGGTAGGCGCGACACAGCACGCGCATGTATGCCCTATGTGGTCCTCCAACTTCTTTATAGCGCTTTATTATGTCGCTGGGAGCAGCTGGGTTCGTATAAAAAGACGCGTCACACCCCTAGCATACATACAGAGGCAGAAGTAATCGCCTATGTCTTTCCTAGCCCTGTATGTGCACCAACATCTACACTGAGAAAAAAAACCAATTGCATCAAAAAAATATATTGGTTGATCCAAATAAATGTGCTGCTGCGGAGTGCCACCGATATATGAGATTGTTACTATACTATAAAATATTGGGAAATGTCATTGATTTAAATAACATATTATTTTATTTGAAAAAGCTCTTCTGGTCTTTGAATATCTACATTATCCTGCAAATAAAATTATATTCTATTCAAATCATTCTATATACAATCTGTAGATGTATGGATGAAATAATTAAGCGGTTGCTACAAAATTTTTTTATTTCGTACAAAAATATAATCAATAGAATTCATTATTTCTTTACTGCATCGAAACGAAAATGCCATGGGACGCAAGTTTTTCAATTTGTTTTAAATCTTAAATAAAAAGTGAGCACTAGAATGATCATCCACGATAATAGTGGAGCGAATATCAGATGTTCAACTGATAAGAACAGATACTACACTTTGATCTTAGCCACAGGCCAAGAAGCGATATTCTTCAGAGTTTCTCCGGCGTTTAAGTAGATTTTCGGTTCGCGCTACGCTTACGAGAAACGAGCGCGCGTGCGGCTTCTAGCGGTTAACGCGGTCCTCTAGTTTCTCGGCTGTTTTTTTACGGCTTTTTCAATAATTTTTTACGGGCAAAGCATCGAAATAATCAATCTCATTGTTTTCGCATAATCTTTATTAACATTTAAATAAGTTTAACAAATTTTTTAAATTCAAAATATATAATAGAATAAACGTTATAGTGGCCGACAGGAAGACATCAAGTAAAAGAGGTGCTTGACGGTGACCAAGATTGCAGCTGTTCTGCTTATCTGAAATCAAAAAACCAAACGGCATTTTAATCTTCATATTTAAGACTAGCGATTGAACTAGAGTGAATTCTAAATTACAAAAATTGACTTTTTTATACACTTTTGAAAATTACATTCTATTTTTTACTCATTTTTTCTTAAGTTTTTCGCTCGTACAAAAAAAACTATCGAAGCAATCATGATAATCCTAGTTCAATCGCTGGCTTATAACATATTAAAGATGCTGTATAAATTTGAACAAGATCGGTCGAGTAGTTTCTGAAATATCGTGGTCACCGTTTCGAAAAATGGTGTTTCGAGAAAAACGCGGTTGAAAGTATACCTGCTCCGTATACCTGCTCCGTTCCAGGGCCGTAACTTGTGAACCACTTCGAATATCGAAAAATCCTTTGGCACACATTTTCTACACATGTTGTAGATGTGATTTATGAAAAAAAAAATCGATTTTTTCGACCCGAGAAACTAGAGGACCGCCTTAATTCGAGAACTACGGGTTTCTTCACACTTATCATTTCGGTGGCGCTCGGCCATGATTTGGTTGAATTTTTTCCACCAAATGCGCTAGATACAAATTTTATTTTCGCATAATTTTTTAACCAATTCAGACATTGGCTTAATATTTTTCAATCAAAATAAAATAATAACATTTTAACGAATAATGTATGTGGAAATTAATATCGGATATGGCGAAGAAAATAAAATAACATATTTACTCAATAGAAATTTTATCTGAATTAAACGAGCGAAATTCAATTTTTATTGTGTACTCGAATCAACAATACTCATGTTGTAAATTGAAACGCTTTATTTGTTCGTTGCAGAAAATGCATTCAAAACTATATAATTAGTTCGCGAAATTTTTTTTAGATAGTTCAATAATATGTTGTTCTCGGCTAACAATATATCTTTTGAACGAAAGAAAACTTTTAATTTTATCATGTTATTAAAGTTAATAGTATTTTGTTTGGTATCATAAATCCGATTATTTACACCAACAATTTTGCAATTGAATCAACGAAATTTCATTCTACAACACCAATGATATTGGATCAATGATTTTTTTTCAATGTAGGCGACGATACACATGCGTCCAGCAACATTCCCCGTTTGCCGTAGTGTGGCGACTCCTGGTGTTGGAAAAGTTGGAAGATTCCCCGCGGAACTTCCAGTTCCGTTGTCCAAAATTGCCGCACGTGTCCCCTCAATCGTAGGCATTCATCTGTATACCGGAATATTTTTTTTCAAATGTTACTCGACATTTGGATCTCGCCTTAGTTGCCTGTCTTCTGTCTCCTATGATTTTCACTGACATTCCCGTACCGACGACTCATCGCGCGACATTTCTTTTAACGAGCTTTCCGCTCGTCGTAAACGTGAAAGCTGTCTCATGAATCAGCTGGCGTTCTTGGCCTGGTCGTAGGACTCACGCTGTTTAATCGTTTCCCCCCATTGGTAGACCACAAATTTGGCCATCAGAACTTTTGTCTTCCAACCGTTCCTCGTATATGTACACCGGGACGAACATATTCCCCGACCGTTTCATTCGAGACTAGCAATTATCGTACCAACCGCAGAACCTTCCTTCGGTGTGTACCTGGCAGCGGTGAAGAGAGAGAGAGAGAGAGAGAGAGAGAGCATTAACAATTGAACTTCCGGCGAGGACTTCGATTCGTCCGGAGAGTTGCAGCAATAGCAGCAGCTGCAGACTCGGTCACCGTCGAATTGGGCGTTTGTCGCAGAGACGAATGCCTTACCGATGGGAATAGTCGTGAGCAGATAGCACATTCGGTAACTCCGAGTACCTCATCCCCCATCTATTGGAACCGAGAGAGGCGTATGCATGCGGAAGGACATGTCATTACTGGATTGGAGACGCTCGGGTCCTGATGATCCTCTCACAGTGTACCTCTCGCCCGTCGCCCCCCCCCCTGTTGCATCCCACGAACACTCGCCTGTACGTGCAGACTTCCTTGTCTTGGACACCAGGCGAGCGCTCGACATTCCTGAGGGACATATGACGAATTTTGTGTACCTGCATTTCGTACTATCGTGCGGACCTATCTGAGTCGATCGGTAGATTCGTGGTTGGGACAAGGCGCTAGCAGCCCCTGTATGGGGCCTTGAGGACGCACCGATGTAGAAAATGTGGCAAGGCCTGCATGTCCCCTCGATCTTAGGCTAATGCCGAGATCGGCATGCGATTGAGCACTGAGATACCCGGGAGATAAGCCCTTTTGCTCAAAGACCATTCGTAAAAATACGCTGCTATAGACCCTATGTCCACCTTGAATATGTATGCGTGGCCATTGAGACTGGCCAAAGGGAACCATCCATCGGAGCACCCATTTTTAATCCTCCGTGTCGCGCGGAGATCATCTCGGCCTGCGCGGGGCCGTTGTACAATCGCTTCGAGACGAGATCCACATCGTCCACGCACACACACGTAGGGCCTTGTACTTGCTTTTGGAGCGCCCTGGATCACGATGCAACCTGAGAACCGGTGCGCATCGAGAAAGCTTAGTTATCAGCTGGACGTATCTTTCTCGAGTTCTCTGCCAGTCCAGATAGCGAGCACAGACCCTGTAGCTCTTACCCACGTGGTATTAGGAGGTCGAGGATCTTGATTTTTTTTTCTCCCGTCCTTGCTCTTCCTTCCAGCACGCCAACAAAAAAAGACACTTCTCTGTCTCGGGCGTGAGTAAGCTCGGATCTGACGCGTTACTGCAGCCAGTCTGTTACCGTATAAACTTTCTCGGAGGTCCTGAGCCTTTCATTCGTTTCCATTGTGTTATGAAGATCTCGCCGATCGTGGTCTCGGAGATCGACTCTCGGAAACTGAGAATGAAAAACGACACTCTTAAGAAAATCTTCCTTGATCGTCCTCCATCGTAATCTTTTGGACGATTCACGATCATACCCCGTGCATGATACAACCCGACCGAGCTGTCGAATGTGGGAGCACATTGAAGCATGAATCATCTGTTAAAATGGACACTCGGGCTTCCACCACTATGGCTCATCAGCCGTTTTCATTTGGATCACAAGACCAGCTTAGTTTCCATTTCAAATGGATTTTATCAAGATTCCTTTGCAGTCTGGTGTGATACTTCAGAATCAAACGTTGAGCTTCTTTATCTCGTTGCTCCACCGTAACCTGTTGGCTTGGCTCGATATCGGGATTTTTCCTGCAGCCTCTGGAGGTCCGATCCCCGTGCATATATGATACCGCAAGAATCTCAATGCCAGGACAACTGTTACGATCCGTCTCGTATTCTCTTTTGTGAAAGAGGAAATTCATGGTAGACGACACCTCTTCCTCTTGTTCTCTCCTAAAACGGATGAGACACGCGAGAACACATTTCGAATGGGGATTTTGTGATGACGACACGATTGCTCGCGGCATACCACACAATGCGAAATCTCGATCAATTCCTATTCTTCGCCAAGTGGTCTCTTCCGGGACAGAGAGATTCTCAAAAGTACATACGTACATACATACGTCGCTTCCTCCTCCCGTCTCCATTCGGTGTCTCCAGCGTACTCGAGAAAGGGAGAAAAAAAAGAAAAGAATAAAGCATGGAGGACGTAGTAGGTGAGGTATACACATGAAAGGTATATGTATACGACGTTTGTACACATGCAGGGAGATATCGCGGAGAGAACTCAAAGCGATAGAAACGCGAGATGTAAGAGTGGTAGGGAGAGAAAGAGGGGGGAGGGAGAGAGAGGTCCTTGCCGCTATCGTCACCGCATCTCGCCTCGTCCTGTCCGCATTATGTCTCCCGGTATCTCCTCTCGGTTCACCTCAGCTTCGAACTATCTCATTCGCATCTGCTAGCTCCCCCTGTCTTCTTTTCCCTCTTCTCTTCCTGTCCCACCCCGCCGTCGTCTTATCCTCAATTCGCTTCCTTTGCTTCCACACTGCCACGTTCTCGAGCACCCTTGATATATGTCTGTGTATGTGTCTACTACAAGAAAGTGACATTTTTTAGGCCAGAGGAGGCGTGTGCCGCAATGCATGAGTGCATGCTCGAGGTGCATCTCTGCGGTGAAAAAAGGGAGTCCAGGTTGGAGGAAAACTCCCAAGTGTACTACGTCGCCCGCCACCAAATGCTCCTCAAGCTGACACACAGCACCCATACACACACACACACCCACACACACCCACCCACACACAGGCACGTACACACACTCACCTACACACACACACACACCAACTCACGTCTAAGCCCGGCACACCAGTGTTTCAGGTCCTTCTGCTCTGTTCCACCTATCATCCCATCCTTTGTGTCACATCAGCCTCCCCCTCATTCTCGCTTCCTCATTCGCGCTATCTTCAGCGTTCATCTTCTTGTACCAAGGCTGTTCTGGGACTTCGGTCCCTATTTCGGGGCCCCTTGGTTTCCCATGTTCCACAATTTTCTCTCCTCAATCTTCGTGGGTACAATGCCTCTTGATGAGTACATACAAGCTGGATGTTGGACACCCTCGTGTTGTCCTCATCCTTACTGTCACCCCTCGAAGTTTTCTGCCACGTTACGACCGGTTGATCCCGATCACCTGTTGGAACGTGTCAATTTTTCCGGGCTCGTTCTTCCGGTTGTGAAACACACTCCGGTTTGCGTCGGAACTTCTGGGCGCTGATTGGACCGGGAATGCCGGGCGTGAGCGCAGTAGGAGCCTCGGGATCCGTGATTGGGCACATGCGCGAAAAACAGGACGCGATCGCGAGCGGCTCACTCAGGGGGCCCCAACGACTCGAATCGCGAGGACTCGGAATGTATTGAATTGTACGCTGATGTGTGCATGGGTTGTGCATGCGCTTGGAGCAACGGACACGAGACGGGGGCAGGTTACGCGCTCTCCGGTTGTAAGTACGTCACGTGACAGCCGGATCAGTGCACTCGGGGGCCCTTCTGGGATGCGAGAGCAGCTAAAAGGCCCCGCGGCTCCGTCTGTTTGCTCTACTCCCTCCTTCTCACTGTTGGCATGAGCCTGCGGTAGCGCGGATCTACCGTCTTCGGAGGAAGAAGGACCGAGATCTTCTTGCGGCCTGTCGCTCCCCGTATCTCATGTACTCTGGGACAATCGAAGGGAGCACTCGCCAGAGAAAGATAGAGAGAGAGCCTATAGAGAAAATGTCACCCCCTGTATGTGGACGTTTTCTCTTTGCTTCTTTCGTCTTTCTCCTATACTCGGTTTTTATACGGCAGCAGGTCTGTCGAACTTCCTGCTGTCGCCTGTCCTGTGATGGCGCTCTCTACCCCTCTCTCTCTCTCTCTCTCTCTCTCTCTCTCTCTCTCCCTTTCTGCCGGTCGAGTTCACATGTCTTATTTTTATTTCGTCCCTTTCGCATGTCCTATCCCCCTCGACGTGGGTTCATGCGATGCCCCGGTTCGTTGTTCGCGATTCACCAGCAGCCTCTTCTCGCCCTGCTGTCCTCAAGGTATGGGCATTTTACATACATGTGCTCGTATACAGTGGGCCGCGAGGGTGAAGACGCGGCGAACCGGTATTCGTAACTTTTTGCTATTCCCGACTGGGCGCGAGAGAAGCAATCTTGGGAGCTTGTCAAATTGCATGACTACCAAATCCACCAGGATATCGCCTTTCTCGGCTACTTCTCATATCTTCCCTGACGCTTTCGTGGATCGCGAGTTTCGGCTATCAAGCGTTTTCTTTCACGTTTACCGCTTACGTTGCATCTGTATCTTCGCGTACGTGATGTACGTGCGTCTCTTTGGGATATGTGTGCCACCTGGGTGATGAGTGGAAGAGCCAGTAGGGAGATTGGCGGTCCTTGAGTCGCGTGGATAGATGGAGCGCATCGAACGGTGGAATACGCGAATGCGAATACGTGGTTGAGACGAGGAAGGAAAGTGGTTCTATACTATTGTCGTCAAGAACCGGAAGCGAAATCGATTGTCGTACGTACGGGCTTCGTGTACCTTTTATGCGGTGCACGGTGGGTAGGATAGGTACGAGCATGATAATCGTAAAATTGAGTAGAAAAGACAGAATGTTCAAGCCGGTAGAGGTAGGTGAGCGATCTGTCTTTATTAGGGACATATTTGAATTGAGAGTAGTCTATGATGGTGGACAGCGTTGGCCTGGGACACTACTTGGATGGGTGATCGCGTACTGGCCTACGCATCCACCGTGGAGCGGGTGGCAATTTAAGGGGTTTTCTCACTTTAGACGCTGAAGAAGGCCATTTTTATGAACTACCATTTTCATCTATAAATAGTGACTTGAAGAAATAAATAAAAAATTTAATGTATGTCGAAAGTGTATTTTTTAAGTGTAACAACTTTTATATCAATATCTATAATATAAACCTATAGAAAAGTATTCATGAGAATAGTCTTTTTTAGCGTCTAAAGTGAGAAGACCCCTTAACTGAGTCTCCGATGTCAAAGCATTCGAACGAGTAAAAGTGATCCAATCGTAAAAGCCCTCGAGGGTATACGAAGAAATATTGATCAGAAAAATAATCGAAATTTATTTGCTCCGCTTACGTCTGCTTCTCTACAGGGATTCAATATCCAAACGATTAGATACAATTATCTAACTCATCAGAAACGGGAACATTAGAGTGGCACAAATTTAAGATCTATTTTTTTTCCTTTTTCTCACCGTTCAAGTATCTTGTTTAAGGCGTTACCCCCACTTGTAGCGCAAAAAAGGCCTTTTTCATGAATTTTTTTAAAGAAAACTACAAAACCTTTTTAATCGATCAATATACCATCTTAAAGAACACATCTTGAAGAACTTTCAGTAATTTTTTTATTGAAAAATATTACATTGTTTAGTGGCAAATGGCCGTCAATGAAATAATATTTTTATATACACGGTTTGCGGTGACCAACATTGTGGCGAAGTGGATCATCTGAAAAAAAAATGCGGATGGATTTAGTCAAATATAAGTATAAATTAGTCTTTAATCGAAGGATTTTAAAAAATATTCATTTTTCACAAAATGGCGGACAGTCAAAGTTAATGGTTCGATTTTAACGAGAAAAACGGCCGTTTCTTGGCTATAAAACGGCCATTTTTTTTCGAAAAAAAAAAATTGAACGATTAAAGACTACATTTTTATGTATTAAATAAGCCTGCAAAATTTTAAAAAGATCGGTTCATTAGTGTTCGAGTAATCTTGGTCACCAACTTCAGAAATGTCATTTTGAGAAAAACGCGTTTAAAGTTTCAATTTCAGTTTACACGAAGAAAATATTTTTCTTTGTAAACTTACATAGAGTCATCTATTCCGGGCCCATACAGAAGTATGGGCCCGGATTCTTATACTTCAAAAAATGCAATAAAAAAAAATCGATTTTTTCAAAATCGCAAGTGGGGGTAACCCCTTAAAGACAAAACAAATTGTCACGAACTCTGCGAGCGGTCAAAGAATATTCAGAGGTCGCTCAAGCCTCCCTAAAATTCGAATTGTAATTAAAAAAACGATTTTCTTTTTTCGTTCACTTCTCATTCATGAATTTTACGCTTTATTATATAATTTTGAAATTAACCTCGCGAAAGCTCTTGCTGGTCAATGGTTATTTAGTGGTCGCGCAAAAGCTTCGAATTTTTCAATTTTCGCCTCACTCATAAATTTGACGCTTCGTAAAATTTTCAAAACAATTAGTCGTTTTTCTTTAGAAACAGATTTTTCAAATTTGCCTCACACTACTAACCCAATAATTGTAATCTTTGTTCTCATAAAATAATTCTCTAAAGCTCTTGTCCGTAAACAAAATTACAGGTCCCCCGTTTTATCGGGTTGGGATTGAGGTAAATTAAAAAAATCCGTTTCTAAAGAAAAAAAGGATTAATTGTTTTGAAAATTATGCAAAGTGTTAAATTTATGAGTGAAAAGAGAAAAAAAAATCGCGACAATTGGAAATCTCGAAGCTCTTGAGCGACCGCCAAATATTCATTGGCCAGCTAGAACTTTCGCCAGCTTAGTTAAAAAATTGTAAAGCGTAAAATTCATCGGTCAGAAGTGAACGAAAAAAAAAACGATTTTTTAATGGAAATTGGAATTTTTAGGAGGCTTGAGCGACCTCTAAATATTTTTTACCGCTCGGGGCATTCGCGACAATTCTTTTTCTTCTTTAAAGTAGGTAATTTGATGGTGACAAAAAGGAAAAAAAATAGAGCTCAAACTTGTGCCACCCTAGGGAACATTCGTTCTACACTCGAGGCGAATTGTGCCAATAAAGAAAATTGATAATCTGTGATTGGTTAGGAAAGCAGACTGTTCTAGACACCAAAAACGCCAACGAATAAGGTCGCCGCTCTCACTGGTGGACAGAAAAAGTTACAACTCACGTGGTTTGCATGACCTCGAAATTTCGAAAATACTATTTTTTATTGCTTATTTTTATAGCTTAGTGTCTTAACGTTAATTTGCAAAAAGAATTTCGTACAAATTCCAAAAATTGACCGAGTTATGACAATTTTTGCAAAGGGTGAGATCGCCCACTGTCCTACGGCGAACTGCACCCCTGCGAATGCCCTTTTTCCGATTATTTTATATCTTTATCCATTTTATCGATAACAAATTATCAATTTTTTTTTGATAGAAAATCGAACTTTTTTCTACAGGTCGCCACTTTTATCATTTTCAAAACATAAGAAAATCCGCCCTAGTTGCCAGAACCATCTAAACCATGTAGCCATGTAGCAACGACGACGCTTCGTTCAACTAATAATAACTTCATTGTTTATCAATATCATTCTACAAAAAAAACACTCGATCCTGGCAAGACTATGTATTAATTGTGTGCAAAATCCCGACCACGTTAGCTCAATACTCTCATCAGAAAAAAATGTTGAAAATCGACCGGTTTTTTCGGCTTCAAGCGTATGCAGATCCGTTGAATAAACCTGATGGAAAAGGGGAAGCATCTGCATGAATGACGCGGCTCAAAAATGAATGAAGAGCTATTCTTTTTTGGGCCGATCAATATACACTGGCATAATACACCTACATACGTGGAACAACGTTCTAGTTGTAGAAAATCGTTGGGTTTGATGTGGTCAATAAATTCCCATGGCTTCCCCTCGTAATCTTTATCTCCCTTCTTGCTTTTATTATCTTCATCGTTCTCTGCCGTCTCTACGCCGCAGAAATTACACATGTATATATATATATATATATATATATATATATATATATATATATATGAATACGGGAGATGTCGAGGCACTATACGAACTAAGATCTTGGTAATTAACACTCATGTACCCAACGCATTAAACCTCTGTATATACGAAGACGAACTGTAAAACCCCCTTCGTATCTGTATATATGAATATACATGATTATGGACCATTTCGCTGCAGATCGACAGGCCCGTTACTCTCACCGTATGATATACGTTTTCTCATACACAGAGGAACTTTCGGTTGCTCCTAATTTTCATTAGGTCCCGTGCAAACCATCGTTCCAAAGCATACCTTGACGTTTTCCTTCAATATTAAGGCGGGATATACATTTAGACAGGAAAAAACAAGCAACATTGAGGGATTTTTTAACCTAAGAAATAATGATTCTACAACTCTCAAACTTTAGGTATACTTTAATAGTATATTTAAGTATACAAAACAATTTTTTAAATCAATTAATCATCAAAATGACGGAGCTATGGCAGAGTGTTACAGCAAGGTCGCCGCGGGAGTTGCGAATCAGCGTGCAGTCTAGCTTCCCGTAGACTTTGATTTGCAAAAGAAGTTCAAACATTTTTTCAGTTTGAACATGTATAGTTTCTATGTGACGGTAATTGAAATGAAGTAAATGGAAGTTTAAGAAAGTAGCAGGCGTTTACAAAAAAAAAACATCATTTTACGCCACATTTCTGTACGATGTGGATTAAAAAAGTATTTTTTTTTCAACATTTAAAAAACAATTCTCTTCAAGTAGAAAGTACCAACATTATCAATATTTCTACCAAGTTTCAACTTAATCGGCTTAATAGTTTTTGAGGAACCCTGCACGCCAATTTCGCTAATGGAGTTTTTAGAAAAACGCGTTTAAAGGTCACGCCCGCTCCGAATCCGAAGCGGTGAGGCACAGCGTTGACGCGCTGTAACGTTTAACGTTTTTCGAATTTCGCTGTGAAACTTTAGGAAAATATTCTACATATATAGTTCTATCGTTTAAAGAAAAAAAAAGAAATCGATTTTTTGTTGTTGTAAATGTATATCCTGCCTTAACCATAATGTGTAAAAAATAATGTGTATACATCTGTATATATTTATACAGGGTGTTAGGAAGGTCGATGCAAAGCATTAAGCGGGTGATAGGTCACCTCGTTAGAAACATATATAATCTAGCCCGTGCGGAAAATTGACAGGGCATCCCTCATAAAAATAAGCCCTTGAAGGCCCTTATATGGCAATCCCGACAGAGGTTGGCATAATAAGGGCCTTTGCGGGTCCTATGATGACATTTCTGTAGCGACTATTTTTCGCCGAATACTTTCCATATGAAAAATTATTTCTTCCGAAGATTTTGATGATATTTTTTCACTCGTGAACGTTATCCGATTGTGTAGGATAAGTCAATAGATCGGTTTTCGTTTTCCCGATACTACCTTCCAACAAAAAAGATTCTAGACATTGATTGGATGCGAATATTTTTCTAATTTCTACTATAGGGGCAGCGTGCGTAGCTATGAGTAGGTAGACACTAGGTTCAATACCCATATAGGTGAAATATTTTCTTCGAAAAAAATCATTCCGAAAGGCCAAGGCATGACGAATTACGATACAAAATCGTTGTGATAAACTCTCAATTAAGTGCTTAATTTCATTTTGGAGTTATGAAATATTTTATGCACATAGTACACTATGTGCATAAAACATTGTACATTGTAAGCAAATAAAGATTTATTTGAATCGAATCTTAATTTATTCGATTTGAATATATTTGATATTTAAAAAGAATAGCTGAAACGAATAAAAAATATCTTTGAAACAAATAAGATCGTGGTGAGACAAGGAAAAAACCTATCTCATTTAAATAGATCCTATATGAATAAAAAAAAATTGCCAGTGTATCGTGACCTTATATAAACGGACACATATACGCAGAAACACATACATTTACACACACGTGAGCATATCAATTGACAGGGACAACTTATGAGCACACCATGATTTACATGAGGCGTCGATCAGGCATCCTTGAAGGCCCTCATTATTCTCCCTTTAAGGGGTTACCCCCACTTGCGATTTTGAAAAAATCGATTTTTTTTATTGCATTTTTTTGAAGTGCAATTTGAAGTGCAATTTTTTTTTATGCCCGGAAGAGATGACTCTATGTAAGTTTACAAAAAAAAATATTTTCTTCGTGTAAACTGAAATTGAAACTTTAAACGCGTTTTTCTCAAAATGGCATTTCTGAAGTCGGTGACCAAGATTACTCGAACACTAATGAACCGATCTTCTTGAAATTTTGCAAACTTGTTTAATACATAAAAATGTAGTCTTTAATCGTTCGATTTTTTTTTTCGAAAAAAATGGCCGTTTTATAGCCAAAAAACGGCCGTTTTTTTCGTTAAAATCGAACCATTAACTTTGACTGTCCGCCATTTTGTGAAAAATGAATATTTTTTAAAATCCTTTGATTAAAGACTAGTTTATACTTATATTTGACTAAATCCGTCCGCATTTTTTTTCAGATGATCCACTTCGCCGCAATGTTGGCCACCGCAAACCGTGTATATAAACACATTATTTCATCGACGGCCATTTGCCACTAAACAACGTAATATTTTTCAATAAAAAATTACTGAAAGTTCTTCAAGAAGTGTTCTTTAAGATGGTATATTGATCGATTAAAAAAGTTTTGTAGTTTTCTTTTAAAAAATTCATGAAAAAGGCCTTTTTTGCGCTACAAGTGGGGGTAACGCCTTAATGGCCCTCAGTAGCAAAGTGTGACCGGCCACTAAGGGCCCATGTGAGGCTACCCGATTAGGGCCCTATTAAAGTTAGGGAAATTCTATATGGGCCCGACCAAAGCCCTATTTCAATTTCCGCACGGGAGGTTACCTTAGTCCAACGTCTAAGGATTTCGAGTTATCATGGTAAGGATGATTTTTGGAAAATTCCCCAATATTGGGTACTAACTCGTTTAGCTCTTATGTTAATGCTATTTTTTTTAAATAGCATTAACATAAAAGGTAATTTTATTGTTTGACCAGTTTTTAATTATTCAACACGTCTCATTTAGTTAGTTGTGGGGACACAGATGATTGTATTGATGTTTGTCGATTGAATACACATTAAGCTAAGACGCAAATAAGTTTCTAGTTACCAATTATTGTCTGTTTGAACATTATGAACGAGTTAGTACCTCATTTTGGGAAATTTTCCAAAAATCATACTAACCATGATAACTCGAAGTCCTTAGTCTTTGGACTAAGGTAACCTAGGTTAGATATGTTCCTATCGAGGTAAGCTATCACCCCCTTAAGGCTTTGCATCGACTTTCCTAACACCCTGTGTGTGTGTGTATATATATATATATATATATATATATATATAATCTTATTACATAATTCTATATATGAAGACACATTTCGTTCGAATTTCGAAGGAAGCCGAGAGCGGGCGTGGGACGACGAGGGAGGGCGCGGGGATGCGAGCGGAAGCTTTTACCTCCCAGTCTATAGAACTGTCTTTTATAGATTTGACTTTGCATTCAAAATAAATTGACTGTCCTCGAGCAATTATCGAGTTATTCGTCGTTTTAATGCGTAATATTATACACCCAATGCCTACCTATATTTTCAACCCTTTCACAAATATACATTCCCCTCCAATTCTGTTAGATTTTCAGTCGTCCACCCAAACGCTTTTAAGCGTTGATCGATAAAGCTCTCATAATCACTCGCGTAGAAAATCACAAAAATCAGAACTAGCACCCACTTGTAGCTTTGGGTTAAAAAAATATCAGGACCTTCATCACATGTCACAAATGCCCCTGTATGTACCGAGGGTGTTCGAAATTGGTTCCGGTATAGACCCCTTCATATATACATGTATGTATACAAGGTGTCCTGTCATGAATGGATGATCCTACAACTACCGATAGGTCACATCACGTCCTACTATATGCTGGAATTTCAGTTCAGTAAAAGTCCCACGGTTTTCGAGATCATGGGCTTTATGTTGATTTTTGCAAAAAAATGATCTGCCCTTGATTTTTGGCATGTCATTTCTATAAATGATAACCTTTTTTGACCGGTGCGCAAATTATCTCCGTCTCTTTGTCTACATTAGTCTTGTATCTCCGTCCCTTTTAGTAAACTATCCCTTTTCAAAACCATGCGCTGGTGCGCAGGGACAGAGACATCTCAAGGTCGAATTCGCCGAAGCACGAATTCGAACTTGGCCTCAAACCGTAAAAAAGCTCGTACCACTCGCTAGTAAAATCATTTTTGATATTTTTTCATTTCAATTAAAGATTTGCAATAAGACGACTTAGTTAATTTAAAATTCGATAAAAAAATCATTAAAAGACAAATGTTGAGGAATAATACCATTTTTGAATCGACAATAACTGAGTAATTGGCACGATATGGGTAGTAAATTTTTTTACACCGCAGGCTATCGGAGTCTGATGTTCGAATTATTTCTTATGAAAATTCTGCATAAGATGTTTTTTCATGAAGCTTCCTTAACATTTGAGGTTAACAAAGGAGACTGCTAGATAAAACAAGTAACCAAGAGTGTTTTTAAAAAAAATTATCATTTGTAGAAATGGCATGCAAAAAACAAAAGCCGATGATTAAAAAAAAAAAAAAAACAACGTAAGGCCCAAAATCTCGAAAACCGTTGGACTTTTACTGAACTGAAATTCCAGCATATGGTAAAACATGATCTGAGCTATCGACAGTTGCAGGACTATCTTCTAATTACAGGACACCATGTATATAATTTTGTACAATGTTGCTCCATAGTTTTCCTGTGCCTTCGTACAAATGCAATGCAGCAAAGCATCGGAAAAGAGCTCTCTGGTTACCATTGCGGGTGGTTTCAATGGAATTCTATGGAACTGGAAACAGTAAAATAACAAGTGTGAGCTTAAAGTGAAAGGGATGGTATCGTACAAGCTTTTCATAACTTACGGAGGGATATTACAAATATAATAATAAAAACAATAGTGCGTGAAAAGAGAACTGTGGTAAAAAATAATAGTTCCGTTGAGGAAAATGAATATTAAGGGGTTACGTAGGTTTCGAAACAAAAAAAAGCATATTTTCTCTATTGAAGGGGATATACCAGTGTAACACTTTCAAAAAATCGATTTTTTTTTATTGCCTTTTTCGACAGTTTATACTTTCAAGAATATCATTATTATTTAATCATTTATATCAATATCATTTTATCTTGCAAAAATCGATAGTTAAATCTTTAAACGCGTTTTTCTCGAAATGAGATTTTTCAAATTTGCTGACATTGTAACTCAAAGAGACGATTGGCATTGAAAAAAACGACCATTTTGCAGGCAAGAAAACAAACTTTTTTCATAACTACGCCATTTTATTAGATTTTGATATTTTTTGAAAATCATACGTCAGTGTACAGGAAATACGTTCCAGTTTAACGACAATTTTTCCTTTTTCGGTTTCAGCTACTCAATCGGCCGACATCGTGTCAGCAGTTGAGGAACTTTTCTTTGCGCCTCTGAAGGCAGCGCATGAGTCGCTTGGATCTCAATATTTTTCTATGAAAAAAATTATGTAATATAGGTCAAATATAGCCAAATATGTTCTTAATTTTCCGAGAGATTTAATTGAGTGTACTTTTCTTCCAAAAAATTCCCGTAAATGGCCCAAATGTTCAGCGTTTACACTGGTATAGCCCCTTAAATAAAATATAAATGATTTTATCCAAATGTTAAGCACACAAAAGCGCAACATTTCAACAATAATTAAAAAAAAAATTCATCCAAAAATTTGGGAAATTCAGCCGGTGGGACCTGATTTCTGGAGACCCCTAAAAAAGTGTCCGCGTGATGGTCAGGATAAATCATGATAGCTTTATCTGAAAAAAAAAAACATTTTTTTCCGTTAGTAGATAAGTATAGCTCGTGATTGAACGAAGAATTTAAAAAAAATTGGAATTTCAATTTTTGGCAGAGTTGTGTGCAAAATGGTTCAATTTTTAGTACAATTTATACTACGTATAGTTTAGCCTTGTAAAATTCAGCCTTGTAAAATTAGTTGTAATCGAAAAAAAACCTTCGTTCAATCACTAGTCAATGCTATTTTGAAGAGGTGTGCAAAAGTTCAATAAGATCGGTGCATTAGTTTTTAAGAAATCGTGTCCGCCGACTTCAAAAATAGTGTTTTGAGAAAAATGCGATATACCTGCGTCGCTCAAAGTCAATTTTTGTAATTTCGAATTCATTCTAGTTCAATCGCTAGTCTTAAATATGAAGATTAAAATGCCGTTTGGTTTTTTGATTTCAGATAAGCAGAACAGCCGCAATCTTGGTCACTGTCAAGCACCTCTTTTACTTGATGTCTTCCTGTCGGACACTATAACGTTTATTCTATTATATATTTTAACTTCAAAAAATTTGTAAAGTTTATTTAAATGTTAATAAAGATTATGCAAAAACAATGAGATTGATTATTTCCATGCTTTGCCCGTAAAAAATTATTGAAAAAGCCGTAAAAAAACAGCCGAGAAACTAGAGGACCGCGTTAAGGCCTTAGGCCACAGTAACGGGTATGAAATCATGTGCGAAGTGAATAATTTTTTTCGAATAAAAAAGTGATTCACTTGTCAAATTGCTTACACATCTATTTAGTATAAATATCAAGCTGTTCGAAAATATATATATATATATATTTTTATGTACCAAATGGCCGACTACTCGAAAACTTCTCGAAACAGCTTTTTTCCAATGGCGTGACAAATAACTTCAACAATTTTCACTCGATTTACATTAAATTTAAAAGTTATATTCCTACTGCATTTCGCAGAGAAGTACATACGGAATTTCTGATTAATCGAGAACTTTTGATTTTATGAGCAGTTTATGAGCAGTTATAACGAAATTTTTCACTGAAAATTCATTTCTTAAGTTCAAATACCTACAACTTTTGAATAAAACAATATTTTTTAAATTCCGTACGTACTTCTCTAGGTATTCTAATGTAGATTGACGAGAATTTTTGTTTTTTGTTCTAGGTAAAAATTGTGGATGCTAAATGTCACGCTGCGGAGCCCCTAAAAAAAGACAACAAAAGAAAATATCAGTAGTCGGTCATTTTGTACATCGAAAAAAAATTTATATATATATTTTTTAACAGCTTGATGTTCATACAAAATAGATGTGTAATTAATTTTATGAGTGAATCACTTTTTCATACGAAAAAAAATTGTTAAATTCGCATATGATTTTGTACCCATTACTGTGGCCTAAGGCCTTCAAACTTTGGGAGAATATTCTAGACACATTGTACTATTAGATAATAAAATTTAAAAAAAGTGTAATTTTTAAATTTTCAAACCCACGTAACCCCTTAAACACTATCCTCGACCGGGAAAATTGTTAGAGGTGATTGTATTTGAGCTCATTCGCGCTCGCTATTCCTCTCTGTCTTTCCGTATCTCTGTCTATTAGAGCAACGCGCATCCGTGAGTTGCAATTCGAGAGAATTAGATTTGACGTCGAGTACAGCGAATGGTATTCCGCGGCGGCCTCTCAGTCTCTCGCTTCATCCATCTTTGTTCTACGAGAGCCTCTTCCTCTCAGCTCAACATTGAAGGATATATACCTCCGTCTCCCTCTACCCTCCTTTCTCTCATTTCACTATCGGGTCGTAACATGGTATACTAATTAAATGAAATTGCTATATGCTAACGTCCCAATGCGCCTTGATAGTGCCGAGTTAATAGCTGACGGGAAAGTTTAACGTAAATTACATTTTTAGTGATGAATCAAGGGCCAGGTAATTCGAGGCGTCATGTCAGAGTGAATTAAATATTACGTACGGAAGCTAATTTCACGATGAATAAATTGCATTATTTTCGCAGATCTCAATCACCTTTCCTCTACTTGAAACACTCTGTATGGAGACGGAAATACGTTTTTTTTTTTTAGATACAGAGGAAATCTGAAAACGCAAGGGATCAAAAAAGGGTTTGCTCCCTAAAGGCATATTTAGAGAAAATTATGTTTTTTTAACCCCCTGAAGCCCCGAAGGGGGAAGGCTAGATTGAAGATATGCTCATTGTACTAAGGTTAGGATCAAGTCAGCCAGTCATACAGATCTACATATGAACATATCGATACCTCCGGAACGAAGAAGTATTAGGGCTGATACTCAGGGGACTTGTGCTTAAGGGGAGGGTAGGGTTTTAGCCAGAAATTTCAAGATTTCAATCATTTCAAGAACATTCCGTGGAATTTGTACGCGAAAATATCCACAAATGAGCTGGTGCCGCGTTTTTCTCGAAACCACTTTTTCAAAGTACGTGTTCACTGCCATTTGAAAATTACATGACTGATTTACTTCAAACTTGGTACACACTTTCTACATATAAAATACCTCCCCCCAACGGTTAGTTTGACATTTTTTTTACATTGAGGGGGTTTTCCACCCCCAAAATGGCGGCATTTTTCGTGAAAAATCGCACTTTTCACTTTACATGACAACCAAAAATTTAGAAATTAAAAAAAATTATCAAAGACCGTTGGGGGGAGGATTGATGATACTTTGACTAAATTTTAATGGTACTTGATTTCAGATCATTTCTAGCTGAGATTCAGGAAACACCGCAAATCGTGTTTTTCCAAAGGCGTTCTTAGAAAAACTTTGTCACCGGTTTGTGTGTGGATATTTTCGTGTACAAATTTCACGGAATGTTCTTGAAATGACACTTAACAATGTATAAAAGATTTCAATAAATTTACTCTATCCATATAGATGAAAAAAAATCGCAATAAAGTGTTTTTTTTCACGCCGAAACCCCTAACCTCCCCTTAAATATTTCACCGTTTTTGGCAAAAAAATTAAATATCAAAATTTAACAAAAATCCTTGATATGCGCTATAGCTATAGATGTAAAGAATATGTGGCTAAAATTTAAAAAGGTCGATTCAGTAGTTTCGACGTTTTTATCACCAAGCCATCGAAAAACGTTGTGTCGAGAAAAACGCGTTTAAGATTTTTTTGGGTTACATAAGTATATACATTTAAAACAAATGTATTTCGAAATTGTATTTATTAAGGCGTTACCCCCACTTGTAGCGCAAAAAAAGGCCTTTTTCATGAATTTTTTTAAAGAAAACTACAAAACTTTTTTAATCGATCAATATACCATCTTAAAGAACACATCTTGAAGAACTTTCGGTAATTTTTTTATTGAAAAATATTACATTGTTTAGTGGCAAATGGCCGTCAATGAAATAATGTTTTTATATACACGGTTTGCGGTGACCAACATTGCGGCGAAGTGGATCATCTGAAAAAAAAATGCGGATGGATTTAGTCAAATATAAGTATAAACTAGTCTTTAATCGAAGGATTTGAAAAAAAATATTCATTTTTCACAAAATGGCGGACAGTCAAAGTTAATGGTTCGATTTTAACGAAAAGAACGGCCGTTTTTTGGCTATAAAACGGCCATTTTTTTTCGAAAAAAAAATCGAACGATTAAAGACTACATTTTTATGTATTAAATAAGCCTGCAAAATTTCAAAAAGATCGGTTCATTAGTGTTCGAGTAATCGTGGTCACCGACTTCAGACATGCCATTTCGAGAAAAACGCGTTTAAAGTTTCAATTTCAGTTTACACGAAGAAAATATTTTTTTTTGTAAACTTACATAGAGTCATCTATTCCGGGCCCATACAGAAGTATGGGCCCGGATACTTATACTTCAAAAAAATGCAATAAAAAAAATCGATTTTTTCAAAATCGCAAGTGGGGGTAACCCCTTAAGTGTAACAACTTTTACATCAATGTCTATAATATAAACCTATTAAAAAAAATTATGAAAATAGCCTTTTTTAGCGTCTAAAGTTTTTTCTTTGTGTTCATTTTATTCAATATGAAAATCTCTTCTAAGTGAATTTAAAAAATTGATGAAAAAGTGTTTTTAAATCATTTTTATAGCACGTTAAAGTGTTTTTGAAACACATTCTATTTTCAAATCTAAGAAAAGTCATAATTTCACGATTTTTCACCTCTTTCTTAATTCACCCACAAGAAAAATATATGACAATTGAAAATTTTAATGGTTTTTTGTTTCCGTCAAGAATGACGGGCCGTATCTTTCCCGCCGATTGAGGACTGCAGTAGCAAGACGCACATGGAATAGGCTGATAAATTTGCAGTCATTTATTGTTTCATGACGAATTCTTTTTTTTATACATTTCAAATATACATGAATTGATACCTCAATGTTTACTAGGCTCACTTGTTTTTTCCCCTTCTAAAAAAATTCCCGAAGCAACGCTTTTTTCGGACCTTGCAATTCAGGCTCCGCTTTAAGTGAACCTCATTCTATTCATGCAGAATTCAAATACCGAGCTCCGCAACGAGTCCAAGGCATTTTATGAGATTTTCAATCCTTGTCCGCTATCCCTTTAAGGGGGAATATACCTTAGTATATTTTTTTTGCATTTTTTTCCTACATCTTCCAGAAAAGAAGAAGAGCAAGAGAATGTTGAATTAGAAGGATAATTGTATGGTGCGGGCATCGCCGATTAAAGGTAAACACGAAATTTCCATGATTTTACAGTACTTAAAACTTTAAACGTGTTTTTCTCGAAACTTTGTTTTTAAACACGGGCGTATGCGTAGCGCCTCGAGTTTTCAGTCGATTGACTTGAAATTTTAACTGTAGCTTCTTGACAACATTTTTTTATCACCGTACGTAGGATTTTTGCGATAAGTTGAAATTTAAAAATGTTATGATCGATATTCGTCCGATTTTTTTTTATTAACGTCATTTTTTAAAGTCAATATTTTGAAAAGACCCTACGTACAGGACTAGTTTTTTATATACACTTTCGAAATATTTTTGTTCTAGCTTGAAAATTATAACATGTGCGAATACGCCCGTTGAGGACTATGAAAAAAAGGAGTTTTCTTTCATCGACTACTGCGCCGCCATTTTCTTTCAAAATAATAAAAAAACTAAATTCTTTTACTTTAAGACTTGTACTACACGTATAAAAAACCTAATTTAAAAATATTGTTTCGTTTTTCTTAAATAAATTGTCAAAAATAAACCTTGATTTTGCCCTCACAAAGGTACATTCCCCCTTAACCTCTCTGTAATCTCTCCCACAGTTGTACGACGATTCGATTCAATTATAGCCTTGATTTGGTCATCATCACCTTCAGTAGGTCGACCAGAACGTTCGTCCTCTTTGACTGAACAATCTACGAACAAACATTTTCCAAACCAATTCTAACACCTGCGTTTCGTCACCAATCCACACCATAAACTCCACATACCTCTTTGCAATCCTCAGCAGCTTCCTCGTATTTACGGAAACAAAAAAATAATTCCAAAATGTTCGTTTTTGCACTTTATGTCAAAATTGACCCCAAACTATCAGCTGCGAACAAAATTACCCACACTTTGCATCTCAAGTAATCCAAAAGTGGCAGCTATGAGATGTCAAAGGTAAAAAATCATATCATCGAGAAAAGTCCTTCGAAAAAAACATAACACTGTCCATTTGTGAGAACCGAAATGACTTGCTTGCCAACCGAAAAAATCGAATTGAATATGGAATTTTGCCTAGCCTCTGTTTCCAGCAACGATCGATCAATCAAACGACAGTACGAATTCTATCGGAGACATCAAATATTGACATCTATTGGTACCCACACATATACATCCAATATTCATTATATACAAATAACCGAGCGTTCACTTTCAAAATTACCGGAACATCGTTCATCCCTCTCACACAGGAGCACTCCAACCGTGCGATCCTGCTGCAAATGTAGCACGAAATGTTCCAAATGCTATTTGCACGGCGCTTAAAACAGTCTGAGTGACATTTCTTTTTTCAAACCAAGACGTCAACCTTCCAGGTATTGAATGTTGTGCAAATGCCAACGAGGACGAACATCGGCGCTTTTTT
>OX101787.1:17831054-17846054 GCA_944452715.1 Ophion slaviceki
TTTGTTATGCCAATCAAAAATCAAGTTGAACGTATTTAAAGATACATTTTGTTACACCAACTGAATTTTCGATGGATGAACGAATTTTTTTTTCAGTGTATATATTGACCATTTTGATCTATTATCTTTTGTCATTACTCTAGCAGTAGCATGAATCTATGGTCATAAAACTTTTGATCTTTGCTTACGAAAAACTGATCCAAGTTTTATGAGCGTGGATTCATGCTACTGCAAGAAAAATGACAAAAGGTAATAGTTCAAAACGGTCAATATATATTTCAATAAAATATTTTTCATGAGGTGCCTAATTATTGGCACTTTAAGGACTACTGTGTAGGCAGCTAATAAATCAGAGAAGGGTCAATAATTGGTGGGGTGTCGAAATGAGGTCAATTTACCCTACATATTAATAAAAAAATTGTATCTCATGTTCACAAAAAACAAAAAAAAACGAAATTACTTTCCGAATAACCTAATATAACAAACCCTCTCAGCAATTTTATGAAAATAAAAACGAAACGACCACGAGTGTTTTAATAATTACAACAACACTAACAATGATGATGGGAACAACGACAATAACCAAAATATTATTGTCAATATTCTCAATAAATGTGTTCAAAAGACGTTATTGTATTTGCTTACTACAGGCAACGATGCACACATCTCTCACTCAGGATCAGCCTCATCTCGATGTCGTTACCGAGCCCACAAAGAATTTTATCATTCATAAATATGACGTTAATACGTTCATTAACGTCACACTCACGAGTGATAAAACATTTTTGGTGGCTCTCCCTTAAATTTCAACGATATTTCATTTCATTCTTTCTCAGTAGATATAAATCGCTCGCATTACTTCGAGCTGGTTGATAATGATATTGCGTTTATACACTCGAGAGTACCGTAGAGAAGGAGCACTGAAAAGATCGAACGAATGAATCCGGCTGGATAGGAGGGGTCAGCGCGCACTGTTGAATCAAGAAAAAAAGGAAGAAAAAAGGCGTGGAAAAATATAACGAAGGAGCGAAACGAGGAAAATCATATAAAAGGTAAAACCAATATTTTCGAAGCTGCCCCCGTGTTCACGGGTACACGAACATTTTATCCCGGGACCCGAAGGATTTTAACGACATTATATCAAGATCGGCAAGGTAAACAGAAAAAATCCTTATATGCCAAGGTCCATAGGTATTGGTGCATCGCCTTTATGGAGGAATCCCTTGCCGTTGAGACGGTCAATAAGAGCTTGCCACGGACCTTACACATCTATAGACTAGCCTTTACCAGCCTGGAATACGTACGAAGATCAGGCTAAGGCAACCTAAGTGTCACTCCGGTTCTCTGCCTATTTCCATAAAAAAAAAAATTCCACTTCCTGCGTTGTTCGGGCCTGATTGAGTGACAAACGAGTTAACGGATTTTCGCATCGGTGTGTGATCTCTGCCGTTCGGGCAGTTGGCATGAAATGCCTGATCGATGGGGAGTCCATGGCAACCATCTTATCGATCAGGATGAAATCAGGACACGCTGGATATGAATCCGGCCAATACAATGCGCCCATGCACTATTGTATTGAGATTTGATCGATAAAAAGTAACCTATTAATTACGCCGAGCCACAAGCCTGGCTGCGAGTAAAATTTCATCCGGATCCGTTGCGCTATTGTGGTGTGTTGGAGCAATGACAAAACGCAGATTTTCACACACACACACATATATACATATATGTATATATATATATATATATATATCTGAAAATCTGCGTTTTGTCATTGTTCCAACACACCACAATATATATATATATATATATATATATATATATATATATATATACAGGGTGTCCTGTTATGAATGGATAATCGTGCAACTGTCCATAGGTCAGAACATGTCTAACTATATGCTGTAATTCCAGTTTAGGGAAAGTCCCACAGTTTTCGAGATTTTGGGCTCTATGTTACTTTTTGAAAAAAATCATCTACTTTCGGTTTTTTGCATGCCATTTCTCCAAATGATATCAATCGACAATAACCAAGCAACTTTTTTAAGTAATCGGCACGATATGCGTAGTACAAGTCAGATGTTCGAATTGGTTTGTATGAAAATTCTGCATAAGATCTTTTTTCATAAAGTTTCCTTAACATTCAAGGTTGAAAAGTAAAATTTTATAAATAAAACAAACAACCAAGAGTATTGAAAAAAAACTGGGTCAAAAAAGTTATCATTTGGTGAAATGGCATGCGAAAAACAAGAAGCAAATGATTTTTAGCTCGAAAACCGTAGGTATTTTACTAACCTGAAATTCCAGCATATAGTAGGACACCCTGTATATTAACAAGGTGTTTGGCGCACAGACCGACACATTTTTGGGGGGGATTGGGGGGGGGGGGGGGTCTTTTGCGATTTTTTTTACCCTTACACCCTATGTGTCACGGTAATTGAGGTATGGTTTTTTCGTTTTTTTATGACCGGCAATTTTGCATTCAAATCACCATAACTTTTTTATTTGTAGTTTCAATGGTACGAAATAGCTTTCCCTGTATTCTGCAATGTATGTTTATTATAAATAAATAATCATTTTACACAACTGGTTTCAAGAACATGACTCTTGATCTTCCAACCTTAAAAATGTGTAAATGTATGAAAAATGTTAACTCCTTAATTCATTATAAAAAAAAATTATTCTCTTTATTTTGACAACGTAATCTACGATTTCTACGACATGTAGCATACCGTTGGAAAGGGTATAAACGAGAGAGTTTTTAAAAACGAAACTAAGTTCATAAGAGCTTTTAGTTTTTTTTAAATAATAAATATAGAAGTTGAAATTTTTCATACGTTTACGCATTTTTAAGACTTTGTAAGCTCATGAGTAATTTTATTAAAACCACTTGTATAAAAGAATTATTGATTTACAATAAACGAACATTGCAGAATACAACAAAAGTTATTTTGTGCTATCACAACCACAAACAAAAAAGTTATTACGATTTAAAGGCGAAATTTCGGGTAATTAAAACGAAACGAACAAAAATAATATCTTAATAACCGTGACACTTAGGACAGAGGGTCTAAGGGTCGAAAAAGTCGCAAATGACCCCCCAAACCCCCCAAATTGTGTCGGTCCATGTGCCAAACACCCTGTATATATAATCTATATATGTACACTATCCATGCAATTAGAGAAAGGTAATTCTGAACCTGTTACAATGCTAATACGTAATATCGACTATCTGCATATTTGGTTATTCCGATCAAGGTCCATAACATTTTTCGGAGGGTCCGGATAAGCTTGAAATTTAAATAACGCGATTTTCTCATTGCGTAGTTTTGTAGCCCAGGGTCTCAACTTCAATTTGGAACAGAGATTTGATAAAAATTCCAAAAATTGGCCGAGCTATGACGATTTGCGTGACGCCATCCCGGTTCTGCAAAAATCGATCTACTAGTGCAGCGATTCGAAAATCAGTAGCAAAGTTAAAACTCCCTCGAAAAGTAACAACGCATGGAACAAGCAGTATATTCTTTCCGTCATACCATGCTCTGATGCATGTAATACGATTGTGAACAAATGTGAGGCGCAAGTGTACACTGCATCGTGACCATCTATTTTATCCTGCCTTCTCTCGCGGCTCCTTATGTTGAGCCTCTTCAGAAAAATCCGAGCTGGAGAACAGGGTACGAGGACTCTTGCCAGGCTTGGCAAAGATCGGGTTTTATAAACACACGTGTGTGGGTGCATGTGTTTACACACACACAGATATACGCACATCAAAATGCATGTTTTACGCCATTAAAATGTGACATGAGGATCAATACGTACGTACAGTACGAAAATTCTCCTTCTGCGTTGCCTGCGTTCGTAAATCCGGATTAATGGTAAAATCATAATGCAACGCAATTTGTTTGTGAAAAAGCCATTCGTTTTTATATATTTCAAGGCACATCTTGCAACTCGAGAAGGATTGAAATGCGAATGCTCGAAACTCTTGAAAATATATCGGATTTTCGTCCAACAGCCACGCATATTGCTGCCTACAGCGCGAGCTCATTCGCGAGTGTGTAAAACGAGAACAACTCTTCACAGGTACAGTCGAGAATTACTGTCACTGGATCGCGAGACACTCGGAGAAAAAAAATCACCGACGCACCTCTAAAATAAATTAAAAGAAAAATAATGTTATCCGTATCGCGGGGAGGACACCACTGTGACGGGTGGAAAAAGGTCGTTTATTCCGATTTTTTTTGTCCACTGGATTATTTATTTGGGATTTGGGAAAAGAGGTATGTTTTAAGCACACGTTAAACTTAATACAGGTACATTTTTATTCTAAAAAATTAACAATGTTATTCAGGTACAATAAAGTCTCTGTATAAAAAATGTGGTCTAACGCCCGGATCCATAAGGTGACAATGGTTGGCGTGAAAAGCAAAAATAAAAAAGTTTCATAATCTATATAAATGTAGTTTTCGTGGTATGCAGCCCTTTTTCGAAAAACAAATTTTCTGATAACGACGGGTGTCGAAAAATTGTAATTTTGGCAATATTTCTACTTATATTTGGGGGTTGAAAAATGCTGAAGTTAAAATAAATCGATAGCTATTGCAATAACAAAAAAAAAATTATTAGAAAGAAATTGAAAATTGGAACATTATAGGTAGAATTATGATTCTGGCCAGGTCGAGAAAAGTAGTTCTGAGAAAAACGCGATTAAAAGTGCTCCCATTGAATCGTCTGTAACTTTGTCAAATTGCAAGATTTTAACCCGAACATTTTTCAACATATTCTTGAGCATGTTAATGTAAGAAAATACAAACAATCGTTTTTTCACCCATCCCAGCAGTGTCCTGCCTCAAACGGTCAATCGTAGTTTTTTTTTTGTCAATTTTAGTACACTTTTTACCCGTTGTGTCAAAGTCTAGGCCATGAAACAAGTCTTTGTTCAGAGTATAATTATGTCGCAGTCAAAAACGAAGAAACTTTGTCTTAAGATATACGGGGAGAAAGTATTGAGAAATATTAATTTTGCCACGTTTTTTACACGTGTGACATTCAGGTAAACGTAATATGTCGGTGTGATATTTCCTTAGCCTGTTTTTGCCTAAGTGGTGTTTGCTTGAAGTATAATATGGATACGACGATGCAGGCCGAGTGATCCTTTGAGAAATGAGCGTGGGAGGAGTGTACTGTAAGAAAAGTTGTATCACACATTCACATATGTACATACATGTGTGTGTGTGTATATATGTCTCTCTCTCTCTCTCTCTCTCTCTCTCTCTCTCTCTCTCTCTCTCTCTCTCTCTCTCTCTCTCTCTGCATGCGCGTGCGTGTGTGTGTGTGTGTGTGCATATGTGCTGTAGCGTCTCAACTCCGTGACGAGCAATAAATTATTCTCATCTAATTTAATCCCCTCATAAATAACATTCCTGCTTTGTACATGGGCGAAGGGTCTTTGGGACGTCCGTGCACTTTTTCACTCGGATTTTCCTGTCAGCGAGTTGGTCTTGGCTACCGATATGACCTAATAGCAATATACCTTTCGCACCCTCTATAGACTGAAAGTGCTACTGCGACGAGGAACAGAAAAGAAATTCTCGATCTTGTGAATCTCTCTCTCTCTCTCTCTCTCTCTCTCTCTCTCTCTCTCTCTCTCTCTCTCTCTCTCTCTCTCTCTCTCTCTCTCTCTCTCTCTCTCTCTCTTGGGATTATCGTTCATTGTAATTCCACTACTTGACGTAAGTAGACATTTTTATACATTTCCCTTTCTCCATCTTCGAATTCCCGTTCGCACGCAATAATTGTGGCATATGAATTTTCAAATATTGATTATTCTTAATTTGTTTAACATTATTACAATTTAACAATATTATATGACTTTTTGATTAAAAACATTTTAACTACAAATATTTTCATCTTCAGCACGAAAACGTAATCGGGGAACCGATTGGAATACAATGCACGAATCCAATTGGAATCCCAAAGGATTGTCGTCATCGAACAGGATCTGATACGATAGTTGATAGACCTCATCGTATTCTGTACGTTGAATTTTCTGGACTAAATATAAATTTTAAAGAAAAAATATGAATCTTCTCTTAAGGCCTTAGGCCACAGTAACGGGTATAAAATCATGTGCGAATTTAACACTTTTTTTTCGTATGAAAACGTGATTCACTCATAAAATTAATTACACATCTATTTAGTATGAATATCAAGCTTTTAGAATATATATATATTTTTTTTTTCGATGTACAAAATGGCCGACTACTAATATTTACTTTTGTTATCTTTTTTTTAGGCGCTCCGCGGCGTAACATTAAGCAACCACAATTTTTTACCTAGAACAAAAAACACAAATTCTCGTCAATCTACTAATGTAGATTGACGAGAATTTGTACTCTAATGAGTACTCTAATGAGTACTCTAATGAGTACCTAGAGAAGTACGCACGGAATTTAAAAAATATTGTTTTATTCAAAACTCGTAGGTATTAGAACTTAAGAAATGAATTTTCAGTGTAAAATTTCGTTATAGCTGCTCATAAACTGCTCATAAAATGAAACGTTTTCGATTAATCAGAAATTCCGTACGTACATCTCTGCGAAATGTAATTAGGAACATAACTTTTAAATTTGAAGTACGAGTGAAAATTGTTGAAGTTATTTGTCACGCCAATTGGAAAAAAAAGCTGTTTTGAGAAGTTTCGAGTAGTCGGCCATTTTGTGCATCGAAAAAAAAATATATATTTTCTAACAGCTTGATATTCATACTAAATAGATGTGTAATTAATTTTATGAGAGAATCACTTTCTCACACGAAAAAATTTGTTAAATTCGCACATGATTTTATACGCGTTACTGTGGCCTAAGGCCACTTAAACTTAAGAAGTTTCGGGACAATTGACGATACGTTACCATTTTATTTAAATTGATACAGTAAATTCTTGGTCATGTACTGAACGCACCCTCCAAATTTTAAATCGATCGTCATTATGTTTCTACACGCCGAGGTTTTTCTCGTGACTTTTCACATATTTTCGATTCGAACGTGGTAAGAATTCGCAAACGGCGTTCATCAGGAAGCAGTGGAGAATCCAATTGGATCCCAATGAGGACTCTCTATGGGCGGTGTCCCTAACGAATCCCTATAGAGATGTGGGTGCATGTTGAGACTCCCCAACAAATTTGTGCGCGGGATCACACTGACAGAAAATTTTTATTGATATTAACTAACCGCATCTATTTGATATTTATTATTTGAATTAACTAGATTTTTCGTGAAATCAAATTTTTCCTATTGCATTTCATTATTGGAATTATTTGTTTCAAATATATTAATTTATTCAAATCGAAATCTATTTTATATCATACAATAACTAAATATTTTATTTAATCGTAATAAATCTGTGATTCGGTTTCATCTGTTCAAAAACAGAGTTGTGAATAATGCATTATTTTGATAGTGCATTACTGTATACATTACAAATTACAAAATTAATGTGTAATGGATATATGTTCCATTACAAATTACAAAAGTAATGTGTAATGGATATACGTTCCATTATAAATTACAAAAGTAATGTGTAATGGACATATGTTCCATTACAAATGACAAAAGTAATGTGTAATGGATGTGTGTTCCATTACAAATGAAAAAAGTAATGTGTAATGGATGTGTGTTCCATTACAAATAAGAAAAGTAATGTGCAATAAATGCATGTTCCGTTACAAATTACAAAAAGTAATGTGTAATGGTTGCATGATCCATTACAAATTTCAAAAGGTAATGTGTAATGGACGCATGTTCCATTACAAATTGAAAAAGTAATGTATGATTAATGAGTGCTTCATTACAAAATACAATTACAATAAGGTAATTCGTAGCGGAGAATATTCCATCACAAATAGAAAAATTGCCGTGCTCACATTAGAAATTTGCACATTGCTATCTCATTATTTTATTTCGCTAATTGCAATTTGTTTTAAGTAAATTCGTTTTTCTTCTGCATAAAACTCGACAACACAAAAAAAAAGGTTTATACAAGCCAGATTTGTATCATCAAAAAAAAATTACTTCTCAATACAAAGTCATGATCTCCCATACTTTTATGTGCACTCTTTCAGAATCCGGGGTCAAAATTGAGTTTTGTGCATTAGAAAAATAAATATGGCCGTTAAAACAACCTCGTGTTACAATTATAACGACAGAAGCGAGAAAAAGATCGAGAGAGAAAGAGAAAAAAGTGGCTAAGATGATGTTTCATGCATCTCACGAATCCGCAGAATAGGCGGAAGAAATTATACTTAACACAATTATAAGCATTCTAATAAAATATACGTAACCTAGCTAATAATAAAAGATGTAAATAATAATAAAAGTAATATAACAAAAATGAATACAAGTTACTGAAACAAAACATGTCGCTTTATATAGTTTCTGCATGATATACCTATTTTATTATTTCAGATAACTATATAGATCGTTTGAAATTTATAACTCCTTGAATAGATTGTTCAGTAGACCAAACAATTTCGATCTATTTGAATTTGAAGTGGAGTTTTATAAGTTTGCAACGCGTAATCTGTTACACGTTGCTTTTATAATCGATATCCATTATCAATTGATAATAATAATAGTAATTGCTCTTTGCATTTATTCATGGTATATTACTTTTTCAATGCTCAATGAGGCACGCATTCATTACACATAATTTTTGCTTTTTTAAAGAGGAAGCTTTGTGATAAAAAGAATTTGTTTTCCAGTTTTCAATGTTAATGCTCGAAAAATTCTTATATATCTCAAAACTTCGAAAAATCATGCGAGACAATATATCATATCAGATCAATTTCAATATGCAGTTTTTTTCATTATTTGTAACCAGCTTTTGCTTGCAACTTCGTCCATGTCTTTAAAAGTATCGACTTTTTCATGTAGATAGCTTTGCCTGTGTAAAACAGCAAGGTGAAAGTAATGTGCGAACTTCTAATTTGAACGTTTTTCGTCTGCATTATTGAGTTTCAAGCAAAAAAAAATGAATTAGTCTTGAAAGAACTTTTAGTGAGCGAAATTAAATAATAAGACAGCAACTTTTAGCAAATGTGCAAATTTCTAATGCAAGCACGGCAATCTTGTTATGTGTAATGGAATATTCTCCACTACAGATTACTTTTTATCAATTGTAATTTGTAATCGAACATGCATCCATTACAAATTACTTTTTAAAATTTGTAATGGAACGTGCATCCATTACTCATTACTTTTTGAAATTTGTAATGGATCATGCAACCATTGCACATTACTTTTTGAAATTTGTAATGGATCATACGGGTGGGGGTAAAAATGTCGAATGACCAAATATAGAACGACAAACATTTCGAAACGACAGAATTATGAACTCTCAAAATAACGAAGGTTAAATCATTCGAAATTTTATCTTTCGACTGATAAAAAAATCGAATGACTATAAATCGAACGATTATTTATTGGAGAGGTAATTTATTCGAAAACGAATATTCAGATTGTCTGAAATTCGGAACATAAAAATACAGAATCGAAAAATGTAGAACACCCATATCTCCGAAACAGAAAATAGCGAGTGCCTAATATGCGTAATACCGTCTATGGCGAAAAGCAATATATCGAAACGCAAAATGTCGATGGCCCGAAATGTAGAACGCCGAAAGGTCGAACGGCCAAAATGGCGAACGTGGTGGGGCCCGTCACGTGGGATGACTGTCTTACGATATTTTAGCCTACAGACCGCCAGCGCCATCTCGCAGCTTCACTCTGAGGCGCAAGTGACGTATTGCTCGATTCACCATTCGGGCCGTTCTACATTTTGACCCTCCGCGATTTCAACCACTCGACTTTTTGGCCGTTCGCTTTAATGATTTTCTGCATTGTGAACCATCGCCATTTTTTTAATTCGGAGAATTGTCGTCTCGAATTATTTGGTGTTATGCATACAGGCCCATCGATTTTATGTTTTTCGATATTTTATTAAATCTGATTTTTGTTTTTTCGCTATATATCAACTTCCGAGATGTTCATATTCGTAATTGTTATTTTCGACTTCACAGGCTCTAGTAAGATTGATCTATCTATATTCGAACATTCGTCATTTTTGAATTCGACATTTTGGCCCATCGGCATATCGATCGTTCGACATTTTTCCCCCCACCCGATCATACAACCGTTACACACTACTTTTTAAACTTTGTAATGGATCATGCAACCATTACACATTACTTTTTGAAATTTGTAATGGCACATGCATTCATTGCACGTTACTTTTGTCATTTGTAATGAAACACACATCCATTACACATTACTTTTGTAATTTGTAATGGAGAACTTATCCAATACACATTATTTAAAGTAATGAGTAATGCATTATTTTAAAATTACTATTTTCACAACTCTGTTCAAAAAACAATTTCGTTGAATCCACTAAGTGTATCTATTTGATTTTTTTAAATAAAAATTATATAGCATCTTCGTAGAGTCGGTCATTCTTCTATTTGATAAAACTAATGGTTTGTCTTTATTACAACACACATATCAAAGGGGAGTGGGCGAAGAGAGGGTGGAATTATATATATATATATATATATATATGTGTGTGTGTGTGTGTGTGTGTGTGTGTGTGTGTGTGTGTGTGTGTGTGTGTGTGTGTGTGTGTGTGTGTGTGTGTGTGTGTGTGTGTGTGTGTGTGTGTGTGTGTGTGTGTGTGTGTGTTATGTTTAAAAAATCTGTAGCATGTTATTCGATAAAACTCTCTAATTATCACAATGATATTAACTAATTGATATAGTTTACGTGATTCAGCAAATAACTATAGGAAATTCACTTGGTCTCTTATACCATATCTGCGACCAAAATGTTACAAGCGTTCGGTAGCATACGGGCAGCCTGCGCAGCTATGAGTGGGTAGGTTCTAGGTTCGATTCCATAGAGGCGAAATATTTTCTTCGAATAAAATAATTTCAGAAAGGCCAGGGAATGATGAATTACGATACAAAATCATTGTGGTAAAACCCTGAATTAAGTGTTTCACTTCATTTTGGATTTAAGAAATATTTTATGCATATAGTACACTTAGATTTACAGTGTACATTGTAAGCAAATAAAGATTTATTTGAATCGAATTTTTATTTATTCAATTTGAATTTATTTAATATTTGAAAAGAATAGCTGAAACAAATAAGATCGTAGTAGGCCGTGAGGCAAGGAAAAAACCTATCTGATTGAAATAGATCCTATTTACGTTAAATTTTTTTAGGCTGTGCATGAAAGTATATTTTATTCAGAGATTCAACAAATCTAATTGAAGATTTAAAAAAAATTCTGAAACGCTGTCAATCGGCTAATAGCGCAGAATCCACTTGGATCCCAATGCGAACTCCCCACGTGCGATCTTACCAAATCTCTATAGAGATTCGGTAGGAGCTGGGGACTCACCGACAAATTCTGCACGGGCATGTACGTATATAATGCCAGCAGTACGATAATTGTGGCCAGTGCCTGCCCTTACTACCCTCGAGATCCTTAAAGTTCCGGGGGCGTGCAGCAGCGAACTCGGGCTCCTTCACTTTCGCACACATACAACAAGCACATAGCGGCCTTTACTTTCTCGTGCCGTAAAGTAAATCCCGTCGTAGACTTCATAAATCCTCAGTGTTTCGTCGTCGCGCACTTCACGAATGTACATAGTTTATCCATGTATACAGGGTGTCCCTCTTATCTCTGCCACCCGAAATAACTCGGTAATTATCGATGTCACAAAAACATGTTCCAGACAAAAGTTGTACGGTGTGAAGGGGGCCATCAAATGCGACCAAGTTTTTTTTTAATATTTCGGTGGAGGCGCTGACGCACAGTGAAGGTCACCTCCACTTTTTTCAAATGAAATGATACATTTTTCAACCATCTTGTGGAGCACCTCAAGCTGCATAAAAACATTAGCGGGTGAAAGTCGTTCAAGGTCGTTCAAGGTCACCTATGCAAATGAAATACAAATCTAAATATCTCGGATCACTACCAAATATTTGGTAGTGATCCGAGATATTTAGATTTGTATAATCGATACTGACCTTGAATGACCTTGAATGACTTTGACCCCCTAATGTTTTTTATACGACTTGAGGAGCTTCACAAGATGGTTGAAAAAATTGTACCACTCCATTTAAAAAAGTGGAGGTGATCTTCATTGTGCGTCAGCGCATCCACCGAAAGAAAAAAAATTGATCGCATTTGATAGCCCCCTTCACACCGTACAACTTTTGTCTGGAACATTTTTTTGTGACGTCGATAATTCACCGAGTGATTTCGAGTGGCAGAGATGAGAGGGACACCCTGTATATAAATATATACAGTGTGTCCTGTTATGAATGGATAATCCTGCAACTGTCGATAGCTCAGATCATGTCCTAATATGTACTGGAATTTCAGTTTAGTAAAGTCCCACGGTTTTAGAGATTTTGGGCTTTAGGTTATTCTTTTTTTAAATCATCTGCTTTTGGTTTTTCGCATGCCGTTTCTACAAATGATACGAATCGACAATAACTAAGCAACTTTTTAAAGTAATTGGCACGATTTGCGTAGTACATTTTTTTACACCGTAGACTATCAAAGTCAGATGTTCGAATTGGTTTGTATCTAATATTAATTTTAATTCTGCATAAGATCCTTCAAGTAATGTGATTGTAATTAAATAATAGCAATTAAGGCGGGATATACACCTAGGAGCCGGAAAAAGGACATTTTTGTGAATTTTTTCAAGGAAAACTATTTGAAATTTCGAATTGGGGCTTTAATTATCTAAAAGTATATACATTCAAAAATATGTTTAATTTTCTTTATTTAAAAATATCAAAAATATACAAGGATATTGTATGATCCTTGGAGCGTCGTGAAAAAATCTGCGTATACGGTACCCCCTGGCGTTTCTTCAAAAATCATCTGAAAAAAAACCAAAAAGATTACTAAATTAGATACTATAATCTAGTACTTGTCATAACCGACTTTGAAAATATCGATTTATGACAAAATGGCGGACATTTGAACACAAATAGTGATTTTTGGGCCAAAAATTAGTTATTATTTTGCCTATAAAACAAAAACTAAGTAACGGAAAAAAAATCCTATGACAAGTACTAGATAATGGTGTATAGAATAACCACAAAAAACCTCAAGGCAATCGGTTCATTGGTTTTCGAGAAATTTTGGGTACCGATTTGAAAAACGTGGTTTTGAGAAAAACGCGTTTGAAAATTTGGGAATGAATAAATCATGAAATTTGTCAACTTACATGGAATCATCGATACCAGGCCCATAGTGTAGGTCTTCTACGGTCGACGGAATGTTCATAGCTTCTAAATCCTCGACCTCGTCCATCTAGGTGTATATCTCCCGTTAAGATCTTTGCAGTAATAGAGTACTATTTTAAGTAATGCAATAGAAGTTAAGTAATAGTAATTAAGTAATAGTAATTAAGTAATAGTAATTAAGTAATAGTAATTAAGTAATAGTAATTAAGTAATAGTAATCAAGATCTTTGCAGTGCTTAAATGTAATAGTAGTTAAGATTTATGGAGTAATGCTGCATAAGGTCTTTTTTCATCAAATTTCCTCAACATTTAAGGTTAAGGAGAGGGCTTTTCCAGATAAAAGAAATAACCAAGAGTATTTTAAAAAAAACCGGGTCACAAAAGTTATCATTTGTAGAAATGGCACGAGAAAAACCAAAAGCAAATGATTTTTATCTCGAAAACCGTGGGACTTTTACTAAACTGAAATTCCAGCATATAGTAGGACATGATCTGGCCTATCGACAGTTGCAGGATTATCCATTCACAACAGGACACCCTGTATACATACGTATAAATATGCGACCTGCACTCGCCTGAGGTATACCATCACCGTCGCAGTAAGTCGTAGCTTGGGCGTCCACGCGAGCCACCACACACGCACACGGGTACAGAAAAAGTTGCGACCGCGTGCGCGCGCTCAATTCAAAAGAAAGTGCAACCCTTTCCGTTCTTTCGTGCGGCTGCGACCCCGTCGTGTGGGTGTGTGTTTTTTTTTGGTACAAGGAGGGTTGCGTGTGCAGGAGACAGGGATGAGAGGAGGGCGAGCAGAAAGAGGGACGGAGAGAGAGAATTTCTCGGTTCGAATGAAAATTTTACGTTTACCGCAGGACTGTGTTTGTATTACTTATGCCAACTAGGGAGGAAATGTCAGGGACTTCGAAGGCGAAGAAAAAAAAACGAAGCCGAAAAGGCCGAAGAAAGCACGTTGAAAAAAGAAGAAAAAGAAAGAAAACAAAAAAAAATTGTCGACGTCTGGAAAACACGCGGTAAAAGTTTCGTACTAACTTGCATACCATTGCTCGCCTCTGAACGCTTACTTACCGCCATTTTTATTAGCCCCATTGTCGTCGAAACGTGCCGTAAGTTTTGCCGATTCTTCCAATATCTGGGAGGAAAAATATACGATCCGATCTTATTGGGGCACCCCTCTCTCTCTCTGTCTTTTCCAGTGGTAGAAAAAAATGAGCTTCCACTCTCAACGTACAAGACCCCACCGGGTGAGCCCCACTGACACGCTTCGTTCACTAAAAATGCGTTTTGCCGTGTTATTTGAAGGCCCTCGTGTCGTAAATCGTCACCAAATGAGAAACGAGGAAACACAGCGAACGACGGGCCCCGGGAGTCTGCGATGCTTCGCTCGAGAATAATGATAGAAGTGGGTCAAGAAGGTACAGACTACGGGGGGCCGGGTGCACATACCTTACGATCCTTACTACCCTAAATTTGGTCACACTTTCTTCATCGTGCCTTCGCATTCCTCGCAGACCCTTCGTACACCTCAATTTGTGTGTCACTGGGTGAGCATCCGGATGATGTACATTTTTCATTTTCTTCAAGAGTGTGCCACGGAATAGCTGAAATTTTCGGAGAGCACAAAATTAAACACGTCGACGAAACGTTGCTATGTAGG